>CM042405.1:4515814-4525814 GCA_023634145.1 Thymallus thymallus | reverse complement strand
ACAGCTCCCTGGTTTACTGTTGTAGACAAACAGCTCCCTGGTTTACTGTTGTAGACAAACAGCTCCCTGGTTTACTATTGTAGGTCTATATCTCCCTGGTTTACTGTTGGTCTACGGGTGACCCTGTGGCTGACCCTGGCTGTGGCTGACCCTGGCTGTGGCTGACCCTGGCTGACCCTGGCTGTGGCTGACCCTGGCTGACCCTGGCTGTGGCTGACCCTGGCTGTGGCTGACCCTGGCTGTGGCTGACCCTGGCTGTGACTGACCCTGGCTGTGACTGACCCTGGCTGTGGGTGACCCTGGCTGTGGCTGACCCTGGCTGTGGCTGACCCTGGCTGTGGCTGACCCTGGCTGTGACTGACCCTGGCTGTGGCTGACCCTGGCTGTGGTTGACCCAGTACCTCATAACCTGTGCCTGACCTTCTGTCTCTAAACATGTTTTGTTTCTCACAAAATAAATGAACAATAAAGTATCTATTATAAAATAAAACAAGTAAAATAAAATCACAATTACACTGCTATGGCGGGTTTGATTTGATTTCAAACTTACATTACAAAAATGTACAAAAACATTATCCAAGCACCTGACAGCAGAGTCCAGCTTCTGTAATGTATTACACCAAGGCTTCCTCTCATCTTAAACACAGATCTTAATGTGAACCTGTTCCCCAGATGAGACACAGATCTTAATGTGAACCTGTTCCCCAGATTGACTTGTATATTTTCCTTCTTCTCCACTCTGTCTAATGGAGGTTTTAGGTTCATTCTCCCCACCCTGCTCTCTCTCAAGGTAAACAGGCTTAAACACTCACAGATCTCTCTTGCTCTCTCTCTGGCCTGGTTCTGTGCCATTAGAATGGGTCTGTGAGGTAGGTTACAGTAGTGAGGGTAACTAGTCTTTCCAGAATGGTAACCTGAGTGGTGTATTTGTTGTTGTCATCTTGGTAACTAAGGCAAGGCGATGTTGTAATGATGCTAAATGCAGCCATATTCCCTACAGATGACCTGCTTTATGTTCACTCGCCAGTGAGAGGCTCTAAAGTCGTGGTCAAAAGTTTTGAGAATGACACAAGTATTGGTCTCCACAAAGTTTGCTGCCTCAGTGTTGATGATGGCAATTTGCATATACTCCAGAATGTCATGAAGATTGATCAGATGAATTGCAATTAATTGCAAAGTCCCTCTTTGCCATGAAAATGAACTTAATCCCCACTGCATTTCAGCCCTGCCACAAAAGGACCAGCTGCCATCATGTCAGTGATTGTCTCGTTAACACAGGCGAGAGTGTTGACGAGGAAAAGGCTGGAGATCACTCTGTCATGCTGATTAAGTCAGAATAACAGACTGGAAGCTTTAAAAGGAGGGTGGTGCTTGAAATCATTGTTCTTCCTCTGTCAACCATAGTTACCTGCAAGGAAACACGTGCCGTCATCATTGCTTTGCACAAAAAGGGCTTCACAGGAAAGGATATTGCTGCTGGTAAGATTGCACCTAAATCAATAATTTATCAGATCATCAAGCACTTCAAGGAGAGAGGTTCAATTGTTGTGAAGAAGGCGTCAGGGCGCCCAAGAAAGTCCAGCAAGCGCCAGGACCGTCTCCTAAAGTTGATTCAGCTGCGGGATTGAGGCACCACCAGTGCAGAGCTTGCTCAGGAATGGCAGCAGGCAGGCGTGAGTGCATCTGCACGCACAGTGAAGCGAAGACTTTCGGAGGATGGCCTGGTGTCAAGAAGGGCAGCAAAGAAGCCACTTCTCTCCAGGAAAAACATCAGGGACAGACTGATATTCTGCAAAAGGTACAGGGATTGGACTGCTGAGGACTGGGGTAGAGTCATTTTCTCTGATGAATCCCCTTTCCGATTGTTTGGGCCATCCGGAAAAAACCTTGTCCGGAGAAGACAAGGTGAGCGCTACCATCAGTCCTGTGTCATGCCAACAGTAAAGCATCCTGAGACCATTCAAGTGTGGGGTTGCTTCTCAGCCAAGGGTGTGGGCTCACTCACAATTTTGCCTAAGAACACAGCCATGAATAAAGAATGGTACCAACACATCCTCCATGAGCAACTTCTCCCAACCATCCAAGAACAGTTTGGTGACGACCAATGCCTTTCCAGCATGATGGAGCACCTTGCCATAAGGCAAAAGTGATAACTAAGTGGCTCGGGGAACAAAACATTTACATTTTGGGTCCATGGCTAGGAAACTCCCCAGACCTTAATCCCATTGAGAACTTGTGGTCGATCCCCAAGAGGTGGGTGGACAAACAAAAACCCACAACTTCTGACAAACTCCAAGCATCGATTATGCAAGAATGGCCTGCCATCAGTCAGGATGTGGCCGAGAAGTTAATTGACAGCATGCCAGGGCGGATTACAGAGGTCTTGAAAAAGAAGGGTCAACACTGCAAATATTGACTCTTTGCATAAACTGAATGTCATTGTCAATGAAAGCCTTTGACACTTATGGAATACTTGTAATTATACTTTAGTGTACCATAGTAACTACTGACATAAAGATCACTGAAGCAGCAAACTTTGTGGAGACCAATACTTGTGTCATTCTCAAAACTTTTGGCCACGACTGTAGAAAAGGATTTCAAAAAATGAAAACTAGGGTGCATACCTCTGCTTCGAAATTAATTTCAAAAGCAGATGAATCATGGTTTTGGGAATGTTTTTGATGTGATGGAAAGTAGGTCAAGAATTCCAGTCGTCTCCACACAGGTCGGAATACAGCCGTAAATTTGTGGATTTCAGCGGGCAAGGAAATGTTTCTGTGTGATTGACAGATGTTTAATATATTCAGGCTGGGTGTGTGATGTGGGCCTGCTCTAGCCAATAGAAACATGGAGGTCGTTAGGCTCTGTCTCTACATGGGGCCCTGATGGAAGACAGGGTAATGCACTTTAATCATACTGTTTGATGGATGAGGGATTTTTCCACCATTTCAGAGCACAATCATGTATGACAATGACGTTGACAAATTCTGGGAGTACATGTACAGTAATTCTTTGAGTACACTATTCTGCTGTGTGTACACTCCACCTTGCCTTGTCAAAATGTAGTGACTTATAACATGGACGTACAGCCCCACCCACCCGTCCCTTTCTCATTTAATATATAGATGCTAACAAAGGGAGTCTTTGCAGGAGGGGAGGATATTTGGTTTGTATGGAGTTACAGTGTTCTCCTCCCTATAGACCCTGTGGTTTGTATGGAGTTACAGTGTTCTCCTCCCTATAGACCCTGTGGTTTGTATGGAGTTACAGTGTTCTCCTCTCTATAGACCCTGTGGTTTGTATGGAGTTACAGTGTTCTCCTCTCTATAGACCCTGTGGTTTGTATGGAGTTACAGTGTTCTCCTCTCTATAGACCCTGTGGTTTGTATGGAGTTACAGTGTTCTCCTCTCTATAGACCCTGTGGTTTGTATGGAGTTACAGTGTTCTCCTCTCTATAGACCCTGTGGTTTGTATGGAGTTACAGTGTTCTCCTCCCTATAGACCCTGTGGTTTGTATGGAGTTACAGTGTTCTTCTCCCTATAGACCCTGTGGTTTGTATGGAGTTACAGTGTTCTTCTCCCTATAGACCCTGTGCTTTGTATGGAGTTACAGTGTTCTTCTCCCTATAGACCCTGTGGTTTGGAGCTGGTAGTAGGGGAGAGGACGAGGACGAGGGGGAGAGAGAGAGCGAGAGGAGGGGGAGAGAGAGAGCAGGAGGAGGAGAGAGAGGAAGAGGAGGAGAAGAGCGAGAGAGGAGGAGGAGAGACAGAGAGAGAGAGGGGAGGAGGAGAGAGGAGGGGGAGGGGGGAGGAGGAGGAGAGGGAGAGGGGAGGAGGAGAGAGAGGAGGGAGAGAGAGAGAGAGGGGGAGGAGAAAAAGGATGAGAGAGAGAGAGGGGAGGAGGAGAGGGAGGAGGGAGAGAGAGGGGGGGGAGGATGAGAGAGAGGGAGGAGTGGAGGAGGAGAGGGAGGGAGAAGGTGGATGACAGAAAGGAGGAGAGAAGGGGGAGGAGAGGGTGAGAGGGGAGGAGGAGAGAGAGGGAGGGAGGAGGGGGAGGAGGAGAGATGGAGAGAGAGAGGGGAGGAGGAGAAGGAGAGAGGGGTAGGAGGGAAAGGAGAAAGGGGGGAGGGGAGGAGGAGAGATAGGGAGGGAGCGAGGAGGGGGAGGAGGAGGAGAAGGGTAGGGGGGAAGGTGGGGAGAGAGGGGGAGGGTTGTGTTCTCTCCCCCAACAAGCTTTCTCTTCCTTTTCTTCCTTTCTTAACTCCTCTACCCATTAAACCACCACCCGGCCACTTTTCTACAAGCCAGTTGTCCTTTGAAAAAAACACAATGATTTGTGAGCAGTTAGATTTGAGATGTTTTCCTATTCCCACCCAGCATTAACACGGTAACAATCCAATCGGACTAATAAAGAGTAGCTACAAGGGACTGAATAGTGCAGTTATTACTGAAGAGCAGTAATTGAAGAGCCAACCAGGCTGTGTGGGGTTTTATGACCTTTCTAAAGTTCCGTTTTTAGCCCCGTGGAGTCTGTAGAAATAGAATCTAGAGTAATTTCAATACAATCTAGTATAGAATTTAGTATAGAAGCACTCTATTTCTATGGGCTATAGTCTTGTCTTCCTGTATAACTAACTTTTCATTACAGTTGCACTTTCAATCAAGCTGGACTGCCTCAAACGTTCTGTCTTGTTCTCTCTGCTGCAGACCTCTGGTGGAGTGGAGTGGAGTGGAGTGGAGTGGAGTGGAGTGTAGTGGAGTGGAGTGGAGTGGAGTGGAGTGGAGGGGTGTGTTTCTCCGGGGCTAATGCCTCAGCCTCCCAGAGAGGATGCCTCTCCAGCATCCTCTCATCGCCTTGGTTACGGGTCATAGCACTTAAGAGGGATTAGGGTGCATAGAGAGAACAGAGTATAGAGGCTACTGAATCCCTCCTGTACTGCACTGGATGTAATGGAGACCTGCTCGCTAAATGGTTGCTCTCAAAGAGACTTCCTGCTTCACGTCAGTGGCTTTATACACAGTTCCAGGCAGTCGGCACACTGGGATTCTGCATCCGAGAATTTCAGCGGGAGCCATAGCTTCTTCAATGGCAGTATCCGTTGCAGTATTCACATTTGCAACTAGTCCGACAATAGTTGACTTGACATCAGTTGACTTGACAATAGTTGACGGACAATGATGTGCGACATACAGTGCCTTCATAAAGTATTGTGTTTATACGCCTGAGTGTGTCTGTGGCCTCATGTTTCATTAGAAGCGTATTAGACTAGAGAAATGTATTACGTGTCATAAATATACTGTCTAAACAGGGCCACTGAAAAACAAATGAATAGATTTTAGCTGGAAATAAATCTGTGTGTTTTCCATTTCATAGTATTCTCAGACTTGGAGCAGTTTTAAGATGGCTAAACTAGTCCTTAAGATTTCAATGGCGCAAAACCAGTACAGAATGAATCCAGTTAGGCTAAACCTCATTAACAGAAAGCCTACCTGTCAAAAAAGGTCATAAATACAATAGAATTCCAACACAACATTGGATATTCTCTACAACACATGCTAGGTTAAATTTGTACAGACAGACAGACGTGGGCTGTGCTGTGGAAAGCAGGGAAACATACTTAACCTTGTTCTCCTTTTTCTCCTCGTTCTGTTTTCATGGCTCCTTCTTCAGTTTCACATCCACACTGTTTATTTCCTTAAATTCCCCATATTTCAGCGCCCTGACAGCTGGGTGGCAGGTAGCCTAGTGGTAAAGAGCATTGGGCCAGCAACCGAAAGATAGCTGGTTTAAATCCCCGAGCTAGCAATGTGGAAAAATATACCGTTCTGCCCTTGTGAACCCCCAACAACTGCTCTCCGGCTGTGAATGTTGATTAAGACAGCCCCCCACACCTCTCTGATTTGGAGGGGTTGGGTAAAATGGACACATTTCCGTTGAATGCGTTCATATGCACAACTGACTCAGTATTTAATTTCCTTCCTGTTGGTTGAGTAAGAGCTGTTGGTTGGATTCCCCCTTTAGCAGGTAGAGTCCATGGTGAGTAAGAGCTGTTGGTTGGACTCCCCCTTTAGCAGGTAGAGTCCATGGTGAGTAAGAGCTGTTGGTTGGACTCCCCCTTTAGCAGGTAGAGTCCATGGTGAGTAAGAGCTGTTGGTTGGACTCCCCCTTTAGCAGGTAGAGTCCATGGTGAGTAAGAGCTGTTGGTTGGATTCCCCACAGCAATTAGAGACCATGGTGAGTGAGAGGCTAATGAATGGGTGTCATTGAGCACAGCCATGTGTGTGTACCTACTAGTCAGGATAACCCGATGAATATGGACTGACTTCATAATCAATGACAACTTGAGCGAGGGAGTGATACAACGGTTTCCCTTTTCAAACAACGTTTGTAACGCTTCATCAGTCATCCCGTGCCATCGAAAAACAAACAGAGAGAAAGAGACCCCCGGAACGTACAAGACTGAAACCAGAGTCTCTTTTTTTAATTTCCTTGTTTGCGAACCAGAAATCATTTGGCTTCAATGTCGTGTTACTGTTCCCACGAGGCCCCAGTGGTTACCCAGAGCTGAACCACAGGTCCATAGCCCGTAAGGCTATGTACTCCACTCTGCTGAACTCCTCTCTGGGAGGCTGAGAGGCATTAGTCCCGGAGAAACACACCCCTCCACTCCACTCCACTCCACCAGAGGTCCAGAACAGTCCCCAAGTCCAGAACAGACTATGGGAGGTGCACAGTACTACATAGAACCATGACTACATGGAACTCTATTCCACATCAGGTAACTAATGCAAGCAGTAGAATCAGATTTAAAAAACAGGTAAAAATACACCTTATGGAACAGCAGGGACTGTGAAGCAACACAAACATAGACACAGACACATGCATACACACACTATACACACTGTCAGGCCTGCTCCCCCAGCACTCCGCACTCCTGCCACCATCATTACGCACACCTGCTTCCCTCGTCACGCGCATCAGCGATATTGGACTCACAGCTGTTATTACCTTCCCTATATCTGTCTTTTCCCCAGCTCTGTTCCCCACTGCTGCATTAATTGTAATTGTAATTATGTTACTCGGTTCAGATGCTTTTCCGGTTCTGTCCTGGTCCATGTCTGCGGTGTTAAATGTTAACTCCCCGTACCTGCTTCTCTACTCCAGCGTCTGTCCTTTCACACACACACACACACACACACACACACACACACACACACACACACACACACACACACACACACACACACACACACACACACACACACACACACACACACACACACACACACACACACACACACACACACACACACACACACACACACACACACACAAATGTATATTGTGTTGTAGATATGTGGTAGTGGAGTATGGGCCTGAGGGTGTTCTGAATTCTGTTATGAATGTATTGTAATGTTTTTAAAATTGCATA
Organism: Thymallus thymallus; assembly: GCA_023634145.1. Classification (NCBI taxonomy): domain Eukaryota; kingdom Metazoa; phylum Chordata; class Actinopteri; order Salmoniformes; family Salmonidae; genus Thymallus; species Thymallus thymallus. Next base: position 4,518,380 of record CM042405.1, on the reverse strand, counting down.
ACTGCCTTAATTTTGCCGGACCACAGGAAGAGTAGCTGCCGACTTGGCAGTAGCTAATGGGGATCCATAATAAACACAAATATGAACACACAGCTGTAGCATAGCCAGAAATGTGTTGGGGGGCAGGGGGACGGGGGGAACAGCTAACTTCCTGCAATTTTATACATTTTGCCATGGGGCAAAGAGAAAAATGTGCAGTTTAATAGCTAATCTCATGCTATGATCCAGGTTTATTAGCCTTACCCCATTGTCATTGCAAAGGGTCGGATACCTCTTGTAAAGGACAGTGGAGGGATGGATACCTCCTGTAAAGGACAGGGGAGGGATGGATACCTCCTGTAAAGGACAGTGGAGGGATGGATACCTCCTGTAAAGGACAGGGGAGGGATGGATACCTCCTGTAAAGGACAGGGGAGGGATGGATACCTTCTGTAAAGGACAGGGGAAGCATGGATACCTCCTGTAAAGGACAGGGGAGGGATGGATACCTCCTGTAAAGGACAGGGGAGGGATGGATACCTCCTATAAAGAGGAGGGATGGATACCTCCTGTAAAGAGGAGGGATGGATACCTCCTATAAAGAGGAGGCATGGATACCTCCTGTAAAGAGGAGGGATGGATACCTCCTGTAAAGAGGAGGGATGGATACCTCCTGTAAAGAGGAGGGATGGATACCTCCTGTAAAGAGGAGGGATGGATAAGGGGTGGATCGATTCCTCCGCCAGCAGCCAGGCAGACGCGGTCAAGGGGTTAGATTGTTACGGTCAGTATTATCAGAGTTATATGGAGTCTGTTGTCTGTTTCCATAAGATGGACTCATTAGGCAGATACAGAACATTGCCAAAAAATAGACATGAACTCACTGAACTGAAACGCCTGAGTGACCACAGTCTCTAGATGATGAAGACAACAGACTAGTGGAGGCCGGTGTCCCTTTAAATCAGAGGACGGGCTCATTGCTGGAATGGAATGAATGGAACCTTTGGAAGGTGTCACATGAAGCGGTATCAAACATGTTCTAGTCATTCCATTTGTGCTGTCCTTCCTCCACCGGCATTTACTGCTACTGACAGGGTGCTTTGACATATGACATTGTAAACCGTTAACCATTAAAGTAAATATCCACCTGAAGCCATATCTGCTACACCTGATTGCCCTATAGCCAGGTGAGGCCCTAAAGCCAGGTGAGGCCCAACAGCCAGGTGAGGCCCTATAGCCAGGTGAGGCCCTATAGCCAGTTGAGGCCCTAAAGCCAGGTGAGGCCCAACAGCCAGGTGAGGCCCAACAGCCAGGTGAGGCCCTACAGCCAGGTGAGGCCCTACAGCCAGGTGAGGCCCTAGCCCCTGAGTGACACCTGACTGCCCCCTGTTAAACAATCAATGTCAGTCATTAGCTCCATGAAATTCACCTCTCGGGAATTCCTTAAGCCTTTGAATGTTTTTTGTTTTTTTCTGAATGAGGAAATAGTTATTTTTAGACAGTTGTATTCTCAGACAGTGTTTTATTGCGGAATTCCATGGGACAGACGTAATTAGCAGTCCTAATTCTGATGTCATCAATCTGATTGTTTAGCAACGGAAAGACATATGCCACCTGGAAGACATATGCCACCTGGAAGACATATGCCAACTGGAAGACATATGCCAACTGGAATGCCAGTTTGAAAGAGTTAAACATAGCTCTGTGTGGAATGTGTTGAGTGAGGGGCATTGTGGTTAGTAGTGCTGCATTGTGTGGTTCCCTCAGGGCAGGTGGCTGAGGACAGGTGAGGGGGCTATACAGGACTATAAATAGCTCACTCACACATGTCAAGAAACTCAGTCATGGAGATATTTATCAGGTGGAAACTGATCTGCACTTCCTAACCTCCTAACCTCCTGCCAAATGTATGACCATAATAGAGACACATATTTCCCTCAGATTACACAGATCCACAAAGAATTAGTAAACAAACCCAATTGTGATAAACTCTCATATCTACTGGGTGAAATACCACAGTGTTCATCACAGCAGCAAGATTTATGAACTGTTGCCACAAGAAAAGGGCAACCAGTGATGAACAAACACCATTGTACTTTCTTAACTATTTGCAAATCGTTACAACACTGTATATAAACATAATATGACATTTGATATGTCTTTATTCTTTTGGAACTTCTGAGTGTCATTTTTTTTACTATCTACATCACTTGCTTTGGCAATGTTAACATATGTTTCCCATGCCAATATAGCCCTTAAATTGAATTGAAATTGAAGAGAGAGAGAGAGAGAGAGAGAGAGAGAGAGGGAGAGAGAGAGAGAGAGAGAGAGAGAGAGAGACAGAGAGACCATTGAGATGCAAGAGTTCAACAAGTGATCCCACTTTTCCACACTTCACAGATTCTTTCCATCTCTGCTCACATCTGCAGGTTATCAGCAGGACTCTCTACTTCTCCTTCTCCTCCCTCCTTCACCCCCTCTCTCTTTCTTTTGAATGTGACATTTACACCTTAATGAAAGGTCTAGTCATAACATGGGGTTGGGTGGTGGGTGGAGGTGTTTGGGCGGTCACAGCGCCTGGTGCTAC
>CM042405.1:4065814-4505814 GCA_023634145.1 Thymallus thymallus | reverse complement strand
CAAAATGATGATGTAGTGGATATATAAAAGAAGGATTGTTCAGATGTGGGCACACCCCTCCGTCTCTCTCTCTCTCTTCCTTCTTTCTCTCTTCCTTCTCTTTCTCTCGCTCTCTCTCTCTCTCCCTCCCTCTCTTCCTTCTTTCTTTCTCTCTCTCTCCCCTCCCACCCCTGGCTCTCTGGTGCATAACTGCGGGGAGCAGGGAAACCCAGATGTCAGCAGCCCATGAAAAGGCCTCCTCTTTGGGCAGAGAGAGAGAGAGGAATCAGGGGGTGGTGGTTGGGGCCTGGTGTTTGGTGGTGGTAGTGGGGATCTGAGGGGGGACCCCCTAATTGTATTGTAAACACAGCTGTTGTTCTGAGACGTATAACGTGGGGCAGCAATCGTGGTCCACGTGCGCCTCGTTCCCCCTCGTAGCTGGTGCAAGTAAGGGAGAGGAGAGAGAGAGGGGGGGGGGGTATTTTCCAAAATAGTCCTGATAAGATTACAAAGACAACAAACAGCTGAGTGACTGGCAGATGCCACATAGGGCTGGTGTCTCAGCTCTGATTCTTCATACACAAGGCTCAGTGTGTGGTGTGTTTTAACATTTGTAACTGGTATCAATGTTAAAACTTTGTTGTTTAATGTATCTACACTACCGTTCAAAAGTTTGGGGTCACTTAGAAATGTCCTTGTTTTTGAAAGAAAATACAAAAATGTTTCCATTAATATAACAACAAATTGATCAGAAATACAGTGTAGACATTAATCTTTTATTTTTATTGGCCAGTCTGAAATATGGCTTTTTCTTTGCAACTCTGCCTAGAAGGCCAGCATCCTGGAGTCGCCTCTTCACTGTTGACGTTGAGACTGGTGTTTTGCTGGTACAATTGAATGAAGCTGCCAGTTGAGGACTTGTGAGGCGTCTGTTTCTCAAACTAGACACTCTAATGTACTTGTCCTCTTGCTCAGTTGTGCACCGTGGCCTCCCACTCCTCTTTCTATTCTGGTTAGAGACAGTTTGCACTGTTCTGTGAAGGGAGTAGTACACAGCGTTGCACGAGATCTTCAGTTTCTTGGCAATTTCTCACATGGAATAGCCTTCGTTTCTCAGAACAAGAATAGACTGATGAGTTTCAGAAGAAATTTCTTTGTTTGTGGCCATTTTGAGCTTGTAATCGAACCCACAAATGCTGATGCTCCAGATCCTTAACTAGTCTAAAGAAGGACAGTGTTATTGCTTCTTTAATCAGCACAACAGTTTTAAGCTGTGCTAACATAATTGCAAAATGGTTTTCTAATGATCAATTAGCCTTTTAAAAATGATAAACTTGGATTAGCTAACACAACGTGCCATTGGAACACAGGAGTGATGGTTGCTGATAATGGGCCTCTGTATGACTATGTAGATATTCCATAAAAAATCAGCCGTTTCCAGCTACAATAGTCATTTACAACATTAACAATGTCTACACTGTATTTCTGATAAATGTTATGTTATTTTAAATAGAGCGTGGACTTGAACCCAATCAAACATATCTGGAGAGACCTGAAAATAGCTGTGCAGCGACACTCCCCATCCAACCTGACAGAGCTTGAATGGATCTGCAGAGAAAAATGGGAGAAACTCCCCAAATACAGTGCCAAGCTTGTAGCATCATACCCAAGAAGACTTGAGGCTGTAATAGCTGCCAAAGGTGCTTCAACAAAGTACTGAGTAAAGGGTCTGAATACTTATGTAAATGTGATATTTATATTAGGTCCTTCCTGCCAGTGGCTATTAGACTATTTAATGCATCACCGGGGTGCCGTGCCGTCGTCAACATAGACTTGGAACTGTTGGGGTGTTAGGACCTAGTTTAACAATTATGCATCCATCCGCGAGTAACTCTGGTCCGTCAGCACTCATTCACTCAGGACTTATTTATTCATTTAGGTCTGTAGATACATATTCATGTACAGTTGTTATATCATATCACGTGCAATATTGTAAGTAATTCTTGGACTTAACTTACATTGTCATTCACTCAGGAATGCATATTAGTATCCTGTCAGTTGTATCTTTTTTCATTGCTTTTAGTATATCGATTGTGCAATACATGCAATACATGCATTTACATGTAATTAAACCCTGCGCACTAAGGACTGTATTTTAAGGGAATTACTATTATTACCCTAAATTATATCATACACACATTTAGCTATTTAAGTATCTCTTCCTGTCATTTACCTGTACAGTTAATGTAACCATGCAAATATTCACTTACCTGTAAATTTAATTGTATATTTACCTGTACAGTTAATTTAACCATGCAAAATATTCACTTACCTGTTAATTTAACCAGTTTATAAATTGAGTAAATTATTATTACCCTCGCTTATATCATACGCACTAGCGTATGCTAGCTATGGAAGTATTCCTCTGCCATCGACCTGTATAGTATAGTTAACCATGCACCATCCACCAATGTATAGTGTACATATTCAGCCATCCACCCATACTATGCAATGTCTTTTTTGCACTCCAGACTTCTTGTATTTTGATACTTTTTCATACTGCCGCTCTATGTATCATGTGTCTTGTATCTGTCTTTTGTGTATTTTCGTTCTGGCATTTTGCACCTGCCCTGTGTTTTTTCATAGCTGATTGACAAAGACATTTCCCCTCTGGGATCAATAAAGTGCCTATCTATCTATCTATCTATCTATCTATCTATCTATCTATCTATCTATCTATCTATCTATCTATCTATCTATCTATCTATCTATCTATCTATCTATCTATCTATCTATCTATCTATCTATCTATCTATCTATCTATCTATCTATCTATCTATCTATCTATCTATCTATCTATCTATCTATCTATCTATCTATCTATCTATCTATCTATCTATCTATCTATCTATCTATCTATCTATCTACACCATCCAATTAATAACTTCACCATGTTCAAAGGGAAACTCAATGTCTTCTTTTTTTGGTCCCTGGTGTTTGTGGTTGAATCTGTGTTTGAAATTCCCTACTGGACTGAGGGACCTTACATACAGCGGGTGAAATAAGTATTGAACACGTCACCATTTTTCTCAGTAAATATATTTACAAAGGTGCTATTGACATGACATTATCACCAGATGTTGGTAACAACCCAAGTAATCCATACATACAAAGAAACCAAAACAAATAAGCTCAGAAATTAAGTTATGTGTAATAATGTGAAATGACACAGGGAAAAAGTATTGAACACATGAAGAAAGGGAGGTGCAAAAAGGCATGGAAAGCCAAGACAACAGCTGAAAACTATCAGTAATTAAAAAGCAATCCAGCCCCCTGTCGGTGCAAATTAATATCAGCTGATTCAGTCCCAACTGATGGCCTATCTATATTTAGGATTGTTATTTTTTATATATGTCTGAAAACCCGTTTTTTTGTCATTATGGGGTATTATGTGTAGATTGATGAGGGAAAATATATATTTAATACATTTTAGAATAAGGCTGTACTGTAAAAAAAACTCTTGAAAAAGTCTGAATGCCCTGTATATGACATTAAAGAGACCATAGAGATAAATATTAACGGGACTTAACGGGCGAAGAGAGTTAGTTAGGGAGCTCTGAATGGAGTGGAGAGGAGGACTTCCTCGCAGTTAGATAGGGAGCTTTGAATGGAGTGGAGAGGAGAGGAGGGGAGAGGAGGACATTGTGGGAGTTAGTTAGAGAGCTCTGAACGGAGAGGAGAGGAGGGGAGAGGAGGACATCTTGGGAGTTAGTTAGAGAGCTCTGAACGGAGAGGAGAGGAGGGGAGAGGAGGACATCTTGGGAGTTAGTTAGAGAGCTCTGAACGGAGAGGAGAGGAGGGGAGAGGAGGACATCTTGGGAGTTAGTTAGAGAGCTCTGAACGGAGAGGAGAGGAGGGGAGAGGAGGACATCTTGGGAGTTAGTTAGAGAGCTCTGAACGGAGAGGAGAGGAGGGGAGAGGAGGACATCTTGGGAGTTAGTTAGAGAGCTCTGAACGGAGAGGAGAGGAGGACATCCTGGGAGTTAGTTAGGGAGCTCTGAATAACCCGAAGAGAAAATACTAGCGAATAAAGCAGCGCAACCTCTCACATACAACAATAACACACAAAGACATGGGGGGGACAGAGGGTAGATATACACATAGACTAATGATGGGATATGAACCAGGTGTGTGTAAAGACAAGACAAAACCAATGGAATATGGAAGGGGAGCGGCAGTGGCTAGAAGGCCGGTGATGACGAACGGCGAAGCCTGCCAGAGCAAGGAGATGAGGCAGCTTCAGAGGGATTTGTGACACAATCTAATCAGGGGGAATGGGAACCAGGTGTGCATGATGAGACAGTTCAGTGACACATAGAAAACCGGTGACGTAGACCTCCGAAGCTGGTGCACGGATGGAGCAGCTGTAGCGGGGGGATCCGTGACAGTCATTGGCCACAGATAAAATTACGTCAATTCATGTTATATCTACAGTAGCTTTGATTGGACTGATCATGTCAACATCATACTTTCAAAATCGCAGCTAGCAAGCTAGCAGTCATCATCATAAATCAAGTCTACAATCTACTGGCAAATCCTTTTCTATCCTCGTCATTTGAAAATACATTCTGAAGAGAAATTATAGATGAAACATATCTGTGCTCATCGGCCATTGGACATAAACTCTACATAACAAATTGGAAATCGCAAATTCAACAATGAGTGGTTTGGAAGGAATAAGTGGCTAACTGCAAGCATTGCAAAGCAGAATTCCAAATCGGGAACTCAGGCATCTTTCTAGAGCTCCGACCTGAAGATCACTAACGTCATGACTCAACCTTGTTTTTTCCCCGAGTTCCAAGTTGTCTTGAAAGCACCATAAATCCAGAGAAATGTCAGCATCGAATATTGTAAGAGCTTTCATTGTCTGCTTATATACCCCTTTTATTTATCCTACGGTTCTGACTTGGTTTACAGGAAGAACACTGTAAGAACGGCCCATGTTCTGGATTCTGACGCTGTGCATTTCCAAAGTGCTGAACAAATAGTTTTATTGACTACGTCCGTCCTAGCTCGCTCATTAATGTCTTAATAGAAATTACGGATAGCCTCTTATCCGCTTGTCGTCCCCTTGTGACATAGTTTGTACATCTCAATTGTCAGTAGAAACCACATTTCTTAAAGCAAGTCAGCCATATCAGCTATGTTTTTTAAAAGGTAGTAAATGAGGCTGAATGAACTGTTTCGCTGCCAGACAAGGCTCCGCTGATAGCCAGGTGTAGCAGTGGTAAGGTGTTGGGACTGCTGTTGGGACTCTGCTGTTGGGACAGCTTTATGTAGGACCTATCAGTTTGTGGGCACCGTTTGTCACCGCTATAGTGCAATTCATGTATTGTTTAGTGTTGTGTAGTGTAGTTGCTTTGCTTACCATGCATCAAAAGAAAATTGGGGAGTTTGCCCCACCAAGATTTACACACTAAAATTGCCACTGACCCTAATGTGTTATTGACTGTACGTTTGTTTATTTCCCATGTGTAACTCTGTGTTGTTTTTTGTCGCACTGCCTTGCTTTGTCTTGGCCAGGTCGCAGTTGTAAATGAGAACTTGTTGTCAACTGACCTACCTGGTTAAATAAAGGTGAAATAAAAAATAAAAATAAATAATGACTAGATAAATTGAATGGTAATGAATAATCTAAGAAATTGATGAATCATGGATTTTAGAGAATAGGCTACACTTTTAGCAAAAAAGGTTCTTGATAGTACCAAAAAGGGTTCTATTGCTTGATTCATATATGGCACCCCTAAAGGCTCTCTATATAACCTTTTTGTTGGGTTCTTTGATCAGAACCCCAGGAGTTTGTCTTCAATGAACCAACATTGGTTCCATATAGATCCATTGGGTTCTATATAGGGTTCTATGTGGAACCAATTTTGGTTGATATAGAATCTTTAGGGCTGCCATATATGAAGCAAGCATATAACCCTTTTTGGTTCTATCCAGAACCTTTTTTTTCTAAGAGTGGGTTATGAATTTAATAGAGATATATAAATGGTAATATTTGGAAGTCACTACATCTGTGATGCTACTTGGTCACGGACTATAGGAGATTAATAACTTTTTTAACCTTCTAACATGGAACCCACGGGTCTTCAGATGAGGAAATACATTCTGTCCAGAAAGTAGGATTGCAACTGGAAAGTAAGTTTATGTAATCAACTTCCCACTCTCTTTCGCACAGAGACGTTTTCACAGACATCCCTAGCACACACCTCACTCAGTTATTTTTCAAGAACACTCATCCGTTTGTCCAGGAGCAGATACTGTATATACCGGTGCTGCGGTCAGATACGCGTAATACATGCGCGAGTTCCCTGAAGCAGCAAGTGACTGTACATATAGACGATGTTCTCATTCGGGAGTTGAAATATGCCTAGTGGGTCTTAGGCACTGATCTAATGTCCATTTAGAGTTTCCCCTGACCTGAATTTGAGGAGTTTAGGCTGGTCCTAGATCTGTGCTCAATGTGCATAAGGGCTGGATAGGTAGCCTAGGGAGGGGTCGGACAACGCACTAAATGAGGGAGGGAAGAAGGATAGAGAAGGGGAATTGTTTAGGAGGAGAGAAGTCATTCAGATTCTGCTGCGCTTGAAACGCTTCCTTGCATCTTTGCTTCGCAATAACTTTTTACTAAATGACTAAAAGCGAAACTATAGCTTATTTGAACGTCGGGAAAATAACGGCAGGCTCACAGATGCGCCTAGGAGTGTCTTAGCACATTTTACAAGAATTATAAAGTGAATAGCAGCTGCTTTTCGACATCCTTGAAAACAATATCCTTGAAAGCAAATCTTGCTATCAATCAGGGGACTATAGTATCAATTTTGAAGTGAAGACGGGTTGGAGAAACCGTCTCACATCCCGCTGTAGTCTAACTATGGGTCGATAGTATGGACTTACCCGACTCTGGAGTGGGACATTGTGTCACGGTTGATCGGAATTTACTTATCCGCTGTTCTTGTGGAATAAAAGTTCATTGATAAACGGGAGGATTATTTGCCGAGTTTCACTTAGGTTTTGTTGTTTCGTGTGGGGGGATGGCGGGACCAGTTCTGTTTCTTTTCCTGTGGGTGTTGACATGGTTCGGGGAAGTTCGGGGTGCGTCGTACGCACAGAAGTATAATCTGTACTCTGGACAGACCCAGGCGCTGCCACAGAACGGCGTCCGGGCGGCAAGCAGACACAGGTAATACACACACAAAGACACAGACAGACACACAAAGACACAGACAGACACACAAACACAACGCACTCTCACCTCACTCACTCTGATGTCAAACGGTATACCAAACATCTGATGCTGGCTGATGCGTTGAATATGTCAAAGCTGATTACTCAGCAAAAGATCCCAACCCCGGTGAAAGGAGCAGGCTAGAATGTGTGTGTCATTTGTAGTGCAGGTGTAACATGATAAAGGAATTCAGTGGTAAAGAAAACAATAGTTTGTGTTTAGATGACACACAACCGGCATTCTCTAAGAAACTGGGGCTATTAGATGTTTTATGACGAAGGTGCTTCTTTCTTTTCTCTCCCACGTGCTCTAAACTATAAACATCAAAGATAGTCTGCTGGGGTAGTCTCCCTCTCTCGCTCTCTTTCTATCCCTCTCTCTCTCTCTCTCTCTCCTCTCTCTCACACTCTCGCGCTCTCTCTCTCTGTTGCTGAGAGTGAGACTAAATGGAACACAGATGATCAGTCCTTCCCTCATCCAAATTTTCCATGAAATCAGCCTCACTCCTCACACTCACGGAGGAGTCATAGTGTCTAATACAATGCTACAATGCTACAATCCTACAATGCTACAATGCTACAATCTAAGTAGCTCAACAGTACCACAACAACACACATTTTTGTTGTATTCCCAGACAAACACACCTGATTCAACTCATTGAGGACTTGATGATTAATTTATGTGTTGAATCAGGTATGTTTGTCCCGGGGTACAACAAAAATGTATGCTGTTGGCGGTGCTCAAGGATTAGAGTTGTGAAAAACTGTGCTAGGGGTCCAATCTTTCTGTCAAAGATGGGTACTTGTGTTTTTTGATGTACTTGGTCTGTCTGTGAAATGGACAGTCTGTTTGGGGAGTCTAGGCTCCAGGGCTTTCTAGCCTGTTTGGGGAGCAGTAAGCTGTCTGGGTGTCAGGGCTTTCTAGCCTATTTGGGGAGCAGTAAGCTGTCTGGGTGTCAGGGCTTTCTAGCCTTTTTGGGGAGCAGTAAGCTGTCTGGGTGTCAGGGCTTTCTAGCCTGTTTGGGGAGCAGTAAGCTGTCTGGGTGTCAGGGCTTTCTAGCCTGTTTGGGGAGCAGTAAGCTCTCTGGGTGTCAGGGCTTTCTAGCATGTCTGAACTCTTTGTTATAACAGATGTCAAAATATTCCACAAGAAGTGTGTGTGTGTGTGTGTGTGTGTGGAGTTGAGCCTATTGACTTTTTAAGGAGATTTCTCCCGCTGTGCTACATGTTGTTTTTACGTCTTCTGAATGACTGACTGGTTGATGGGGTTTGACTCGTGATGCAATGCATCCAATGTGTATTTTAAAGGAGAGCCTTTAATCACATTTATCAAAGAATGCAGCACTCAGATGGAATAGGGATTGTATGCTCACGGCCTCTGAGAGAGGAACTTCTCAACGCCCTCTGCTCATCCCTCATGCTCTGCTCTGCCAGAATATTCTAGCTCTCTAACATTCTTCTAAACTGTGTAGATTCAACTTTTGGTGACGATGAAGTTAAAGTCTTGTAACTTTTGCAGATGGTATTATTTTCTGTCCACTTTACAAGCAATAAACTGTAAATGAACACTTAACATTTCCCAATAACTTAAGTGTTTTTCCAAAATATGAATCATTGAACTAGAAAATGTAGGTAAATTACTTACTTTGAAGAAATAACAAAATCATTGATTGAAAATGCCGTGAACTGGGTCAAAACACAGGTGACCTGTAAAATGATGACCTCCACTTGAACCCAGTACTTGGAGGACAGGTAGAAGTTCTCTGATGACACAGATCTAGGATCAGCTAACCCTCCCATAATCCTAATTTTAATTTCCAGTGGGAGAACTACTAACTTTAACCACCAGTGGGAGAACTACTAACCTTAACCACCAATGGGAGAACTACTAACCTGACTATAGGGCGTCTAGTTTAATCTGGTTTGGAGCAGGGGTGCCGAACACCTTGAAGGTTGTAGTGTCTGCAGGTTTTCATCTTTTATTTCTAATCTGAGGCTGATTAGCGAATACCTGGGCAACGTGTTGAGTCTCAAGTAGATCAATGACATTTTCTGGAGAAAGGGTTACCAGCAGGGCTGTGACTCATGAGGGCTAGAGTTGGTCACCCCTGATTTAACAACATGATGCCAGCCATATTGAGACCTGGAAAGAGAAATGGGTGTGAAAAGGCAAGAGGTCACCAATTCAACAGTTTAAACAGTTATTGGAGTTATTTGATCTTAGGCCTATAAACATTAGATATAACAATGTCTTTGTTTGGGTTGTGTGTTCTAATAGGAGTTAGAAACAGATTTATCTCACCCCTGGCTTTTGTTTCCCGTCAGATGGCGCCACTCCTACGCCACACCCGTCCCTCAACCGGACGTGGAACTCATATTAACTCATATTTAATATTCTAGAGAATCCGCTGTTCAAAAATGAAAACGTATTTCCTTATTTTCTATATCACTGCGCTCTCGCATGACTCTCTATGGAAAAGGCAGATTAACTAGCAAAATTGTTACAAACATTGTGATTTAATTGTTTGCAATTGCAATAAAATACAAACAAAGCTGAGGCTTTCTCCGCATAAATGATGTGCAAGGACGTCGGTTGCCTGTGCAGTGACTTGATCAGCTTCTTAACTTACTGTTGTAGCTAGCTTGCTGACATAGCTAGCTCTACCTTTACTGAAATAAAAAGCTTGCTGCTGAACTTGTTTAAATTACCCAGAAGTTGTAGACACGCAGCCCTAAATTAAGATGGGCCGTTATCAAAAATCAGTCCGTAGATCAGCAAGTTTCTCCCACAATCGCTAATGTTACTTTGCATCGTTGGGTCAGCTGAGCAGTCAGCAGCTGACTCTGGAGGCTACTGCAATGACTCTGGCAGAGCAGCTGCTTCATTAAAACTCATAATAATGTAAGACGCAACTACAGTAGCTTGCTAGATAGCTTTTTTGTTGGAAGCATTCAACATTGTGTGTGCAGCACTAAGTATGTGGCTGATTGGTTAGCAGCATGCTACTGGCTCAGTAGCAAGCTAATGTTGCTAGCATTCATGCCCATTGTCAAACTTCAGAAATACTGTTAATTGAAGCACACAACTCCTTAGCTAGATGTGAAATGGTGCGACTTCCCTTGCCAAAAGACATCAACATTATTTACAGATGTATTGTTTTAGCATTGATTCATTCAGCCTGTTTTGAGGATGAAATGGGGTTCATTAGGCGATGGCACCTAGCTAATATTTTCAAACGTTAGACAGCATAATGTAGCTGAATTACTTTCAAGCTATCCCACAACTCTTTGCGAGATATGAGACAGATCATTGCAGGCAGAATCGACACGCTATCTGACATAAGACAATGACCCCTAACACTGGCACTGATAAATAGTTCAATACGTCAGAGTGTCTCTTCTGGTCAGGCTCATTCCAGATGATGTGGTTGGTGGACAGCTCATTTTCCCTGTGTGTGTGTGTGTGTGTGGGTTTGTGTGTGTGTATTCCCCTCAGTAGACCACAGACTAACCAAAGTGTGCCATTACCTCGCACCCCCCCCCCCCACACACACACACACACACACACACACACACACACACACACACACACACACACACACACACAGCGGGAGAGGGAGCTCACTGTCTTTGTCAGTGTGTTTTGTATTGTGTTGTCAGTAGGGTTTGTGTTGCATGGTGTTGGTGTAGTGTGTATTCAGCTACTCAGGCCTTGATGGCAGGGGTGGGAGCTTCCTACAGACCCATCAGTGGTAGGGTACTGCTTATTGTGTTCCCACTGTGTTGGATCCTCATTATTATATTCCACATGTTTTCTGCATTTAGTGACTTTCAGTGACTTTCAGTGACTTTGCACTTTTTGTGTATATAAGAAGTTATTCTCAGTTAGTTAGGTATCTATATTGATAGCATTGTTTTGATGACTCCCACTATCCCCTCACTCTGAGAGTGATTCTGCAAATATTCACATTATTACACCTGCAAGGCACCAATGATGTATATAAAACATGCTGCAACCTCTCATCTCACACAGGGACAAGGCAGCAGGACATTGACTTAACATTCCTCTGTGGAGAACAGGCTTGGGTGGACCACCCAGGGAACTCTGACACATGCCTTACATGGGCTATTGAGGCAGTTATCACCGTAGTATTGGGACATTTATTTAGAAATGTCTTCCGAAATCGCTGTCTCAAATTCACTCTCCTCAAGTCTCTCTCAATCTCTCTGTCTTTCATACAATCTCTCTCTCTCTCTCTCTCTCTCTCTCTCTCTCTCTCTCTCTCTCTCACTCTCTCTCTCTCTCTCTCTCTCTCTCAAATGTGGCAGCGGCAGTTATCTTGGTTCCAGGCTGAAGACTTATTTGTATATATTTTTTGTGATGGACTTGGCTGCTACTCTAAAGTGGTTCCAGCTGTAGTGATATGTAGTGGTTCCAGCTGTAGTGATATGTAGTGGTTCCAGCTGTAGTGATATGTAGTGGTTCCAGCTGTAGTGATATGTAGTGGTTCCAGCTGTAGTGATATGAAGTGGTTCCAGCTGTAGTGATATGTAGTGGTTCCAGCTGTAGTGATATGTAGTGGTTCCAGCTGTAGTGATATGTAGTGGTTCCAGCTGTAGTGATATGTAGTGGTTCCAGCTGTAGTGATATGTAGTGGTTCCAGCTGTAGTGATATGTAGTGGTTCCAGCTGTAGTGATATGTAGTGGTTCCAGCTGTAGTGATATGAAGTGGTTCCAGCTGTAGTGATATGTAGTGGTTCCAGCTGTAGTGATATGTAGTGGTTCCAGCTGTAGTGATATGTAGTGGTTCCAGCTGAAGTGATATGAAGTGGTTCCAGCTGTAGTGATATGTAGTGGTTCCAGCTGTAGTGATATGTAGTGGTTCCAGCTGTAGTGATATGTAGTGGTTCCAGCTGTAGTGATATGTAGTGGTTCCAGCTGTAGTGATATGTAGTGGTTCCAGCTGTAGTGATATGTAGTGGTTCCAGCTGTAGTGATATGTAGTGGCAGCAGGACATTGACTTAACATTCCTCTGTGGAGAACAGGCTTGGGTGGACCACCCAGGGAACTCTGACACATGCCTTACATGGGCTATTGAGGCAGTTATCACCGTAGTATTGGGACATTTATTTAGAAATGTCTTCCGAAATCGCTGTCTCAAATTCACTCTCCTCAAGTCTCTCTCAATCGCTCTGTCTTTCATACAATCTCCCTCTCCCTGTCTCTCTCTCTCTCTCTCTCCCTCTCCCTGTCTCTCTCTCTCTCTCTCCCTCTCCCTCTCTCTCTCCCTCTCTCTCTCTCTCTCTCAAATGTGGCAGCGGCAGTTATCTTGGTTCCAGGCTGAAGACTTATTTTTATATATTTTTTGTGATGGACTTGGCTGCTACTTTGCCAAAAACAAAGTTTCATATGACGTCCATCTAACCTGGAGGAGGAAATAATGGCCCAACAACAAAGTTTCAAGTGGCACTGGTTGGTTGCGGCTGTAAGTTTGCCTTTCACAAATTTCAAGATACAATCACAAGAAAAACACAGGCCTACTGTTTGAAAAGTAAATCCCTACTGCTGAAAAGAGAAGACTAATCTGTCTGCAGAAGCGAAAAAAACTTTTTCTCAACAGTTTTTGATCGATTCTGAACGAACAGCACTGTTTTTCAAAGTAGCTTATCTTGGAATATTGTCACGAGCACATCAGCCATTAGCTTATTCTTCATCTTCATCATTGGGTGAGTCAGTGTCACTAGAAAGTTTATTTTGTAGCCTACTGT
Organism: Thymallus thymallus; assembly: GCA_023634145.1. Lineage (NCBI taxonomy): Eukaryota > Metazoa > Chordata > Actinopteri > Salmoniformes > Salmonidae > Thymallus > Thymallus thymallus. The sequence continues at coordinate 4,492,775 of CM042405.1, read as the reverse complement.
ATCCTATATTATATATGGGTCTTTCTATAAACTAGGGTACCAGTGAGGATTTCCTACACTGGACAACTTGTTACAGCTGTTGATAAGTCATTGATAATAATCCCCCATTTTTTTGTCATTACAATAATATATAAGGGGGGTATAAGGAAAGTATTCAGACCCCTTCACTTATTCTACATTATGTTACATTACAGCCGTATTATAAAATGGATTAAATAAAACATTTCCCTCATTAATCTACACAAAATACCCCATAATGACAAAGTGAAAACAGAAAAAGATTTTTTTTTTTACATAGGTAAAAAAAAACATCCTATAACAAATGACAAAAACACTATTCCTTGTGTTCAAAGTATAGCCTATGTTTTTTGTTGGTTTATACTTGGTTGTATGCTCAGTGTAATTTGGCCAAAGAAAATGTCTCAACAGAATGAAACAAAACACTTACAAACTGGTTTAACGTTTTGAACAGGCAATACACCTGCAATTACCAAGAAAGGCTAGTGCCTACTGTACCCAACAAATTACATCCGTAGGCTAATGATTTATTTTACAACAGACCTACTTATAACCTTTATTAAACTAAATATGGAGCAAGCAATTAAAAAATCAGATCAAACTTAATTTAGCCAACAGAAATGTCTCAACAGAATGAAACAAAACACGTTTTGCATATTTAAAGAACTGGTTTAGATTAATAAATAGGCTACAATAATAACAATGATATACAATAATAACAATGATATACAATAATAACAATGATATACAATAATAACAATGATATACAATAATAGCAATGATATACAATAATAACAATGATATACAATAATAGCAATGATAAAACAAATGATTATAAATATGATGCAAAACTGCATCCTACCTGGAGTTGCACAGTAGCCTGCATTTGGCCATTTGTGTGAAATAAAAAAATATTCTGCTAATGTCTTCCATCATGTAAATGAAGTACAGTTGCATGAAATGCCTTTATAAAATGCCTTTTTCTTCCCACACCCTGCATGTGTGGAAATCCTAAAAACGTGTCTGCTCAACTGTATGCCACAACGCATTATACTGTAGATGCAATGCTTTATTTTAAATCAGATTTTTTCCTCACCCCTCCAGCACCCCCAACTCAAAACATCTTCCTGAGACTATGGGTTCCAGCTGTAGCGATAGGTAGTGTTAGGTAGACTGCTGTTTCTTCAGTCAGATCCTTGACTTGTCAACAGTTGGTTGGTGATGGGGATATAAAACTACACACACACACACACACACACACACACACACACACACACACACACACACACACACACACACACACACACACACACACACACACACACACACACACACACACACACACACACACACACACACACACACACACACACACACACAAACCCATGTATACACACACATTTGAGATGGTGCAGAAGTTTGGCCTCATCAGCCACCGTCCACTTTCCTGTTTGTGGATTAAAAAGCTTTCAGTTTGCAGTTAGACTCACTCCGGTACATACCGTACTGTAAAAAACTGTCTCTGGACACCCTGAGTTTTATCCTCCACCAGCTGACACTGTTTAAGTGTGACGGTCAGGAAAGTCTGTGTCACAAACAACCGTGTTTACCTAAAGGCACCAGAGATGGAACAGTTTAAGGTAGGGCTTCCCAAACCTCTGTAGGAGGTGACCCACCTAAAACATAAACACATTAAAGCTAATGTTTCCATCCACAAAGCCATGATCCAGTAGTAACTGACCGCATGTCCTAACCCAGTATGGGAAGCCCTAGTTTGGGGTCTAGAGTGTGTGGGTTGGGTGTGACCAGAGAACTGAGGATTTGTGTCCCTGGCACCAGTTACATACATCTGTAATGTTTGTCCTCAACTCTCTCTCTTCTCCCCTTTACTCTCCTCTCTCCTTCAGCTGTAGTGTTTGTCCTCAGCCGATCTCTTCTCCTAGCTGACGGAGGTCCTGCTCAGAGAAGAAACAGATGCCACAGAGAGAGAATGTGACAGGCCCTCTCCATCCCCCTTCTCTCCCTTATCTCTCACTCTCTCTCCCCCTTCTCTCCCTTCTCTCCCTCTATCTTTCACTCTCTCTTTGCAATCTTTCCCTCTATCTCGCTCATCAGTCTGTGTGTTTTTCCTCCCACACACCCTCTCACCTGGAGATGTACCCCCTGGATCTGCTGCATCTGTCCCTCTCTCCCTCCCTCTCTCTCTCTCGCTTTTCTCTCTCTGACACGTGTTAGCGGATAACTAATAAGAAAACAAAAACAGTCTTATCTACAGATCAGTGGTGTCCTGTGGCCAGCTGGTAATGGTGTTTGTCCGTGCTGGGAACGTTCAGAGCCCTCTGTGTGTTCTGGGCTGAAACTGGAAGTTCTGTCTCCTTCTGCCTGTTTATTTCCTTTGCACGTTTGGTATTTATTTGTTTCCCAGATAGCACGTCAAAATGGTAAACTGTTCATTGTGTTGCAGAACTTAGTCTTGAATACTCACCATCCTGGCGATGGTTGATGTTGTGCATCCAGACAGTCAAAGTGGTGGATCCAGACAGTCACAACAATCATTGTGAAAGCACTGATTAAGAAAGGACTGTCTTTTCACTGCTGACAGTACATTATCTAGCCATCTAGCCACATTCCTTTATAAAAGGAACTGAATCCACATCAGCATTGTAGTGTTGGAAGGTGTCCCAGATGTGTTGTGTGGCTGTGGAGGGTGCAGAGAGAATTACAGAGCAACTATGGGCAGTAAAGTAGTTCTGCCCTGAGGCTGCTTCTCTTTATTAGCCTACACTACCTCCCAGTACGCAACGCAGGCTAGCAGAGGGCTGCCTGGAGGACAGACCTCTAAACTCCTGTCTGTCTGTCTGTCTGTCTGTCTGTCTGTCTGTCTGTCTGTCTGTCTGTCTGTCTGTCTGTCTGTCTGTCTGAGCTAGCTCCTGCTCTACACAACACCATTTATAATACACAGAATACCCTACCCAATCACATGCAGAGCGTCATGTCAAGAATACCCTACAAAATCACATACAGAGCTTCATGTCAAGAATACCCTACCCAATCACATGCAGAGCTTCATGTCAAGAATACCCTACCCAATCACATGCAGAGCTTTCATGTCAAGAATACCCTACACAATCACATACAGAGCTTCATGTGAATCATGTGATGGTTACAACGGAGGATTGGTGTAAAGATGACTTTTGTATCTTGAGTTAGGATTCGGCTCTCAGTGACATGACATTAAACAGGGATTTCACCAAGCTATTTAAGGCTTAGATTCTACACAACATGCACTAAACATATTGCTCTAATGTGTTGTTGAGACACTGCCAGAGCCTTAGATATAGGCATACAGTCTGCTTCCTTATAAGTAGTGCACTATATTAGTTTGTCATGTGAGATCGGCCCCTAGGTTTTCCTCCAGGGCCCAGAGCATATGTCTCAGGATTACCAGGACAAATTGGAGGATAACCTGGCTGGCTAACTGCTGTGTAATCAGGGAGGGGATGACACACTATGGTTAGTCTGTTGTGTATGTGTGTGTGTGTGTGTGTGTGTGTGTGTGTGTGTGTGTGTGTGTGTGTGTGTGTGTGTGTGTGTGTGTGTGTGTGTGTGTGTGTGTGTGTGTGTGTGTGTGTGGGGCGTGGCGTGGTGTATGGGTGTGGTGTGGTGTGGCGTGGTGTATGGGTGTGGTGTGGCGTGGTGTATGGGTGTGGTGTGGTGTGGCGTGGTGTATGGGTGTTGTGTGGTGTGGCGTGGTGTGGCGTAGTGTGGTGTGGCGTGTGGTGTGGTGTATGGGTGTGGTGTGGGTGTGGTGTGGGTGTGGTGTGGTGAGGTGTATGGGTGTGGTGTGGGTATGGTGTGGTGAGGTGTATGGGTGTGGTGTGGGTATGGTGTGGTGAGGTGTATGGGTATGGTGTGGTGAGGTGTATGGGTGTGGTGTGGTGTGGTGAGGTGTATGGGTGTGGTGTGGGTATGGTGTGGTGAGGTGTATGGGTGTGGTGTGGGTATGGTGTGGTGTGGTGTATGGGTATGGTGTGGTGAGGTGTATGGGTGTGGTGTGGTGAGGTGTATGGGTGTGGTGTGGGTATGGTGTGGTGTATGGGTATGGTGTGGTGAGGTGTATGGGTGTGGTGTGGTGAGGTGTATTGGTGTGGTGTGGGTATGGTGTGGTGAGGTGTATGGGTGTGGTGTGGTGAGGTGTATGGGTGTGGTGTGGGTATGGTGTGGTGAGGTGTATGGGTATGGTGTGGTGAGGTGTATGGGTGTGGTGTGGTGAGGTGTATGGGTGTGGTGTGGGTATGGTGTGGTGAGGTGTATGGGTGTGGGTGTGGTGTGGTGTATGTCTGGTAAAGGCACACTATGGTTTGTCTGTCTTCTACTAATTTCCCTCCCTGACTTAATTATACCCTTCTCCTCTAAGCACCGCTCCAATACAGAAGGAACATAGAACAAGCCTTCTGTAAAGTGTGTGTGTGAATGTGTATATGTCTGGAACCACTTGAACTGGAAGTTAGATTACCTGTGAAAGATTACCAGTTTGGTTCCAAACTTCTTCCATTTAAGAATGATGGAGGCCACTGTGTTCTTGGAGACTTTCAATGCTGTAGAAATGTTTTGCTACCCTTCCCCAGATCTGTGCCTCTACACAATTCTGTCTCGGAGCTCTACGGACAATTCCTTTGACCTCAACCCTTAGTTTTTTCTCTGACATGCACTGCCAACTGTGGGACCTTATATAGACAGGTGTGTGCCTTTTCAAATCCTGTCCAATCAACTGAATTTACTACAGGTGGACTCTAATCAAGTTGTAGAAACATCTCAAGTATGGTCAATGGAAACAGGATGCACCTGAGATCAATTTCTAGTCTCAAAACAAAGGTTCGGAATACTGATGTAAATTCGGTATTTCAGTTTCTTATTTTTTATATATTAGCAATCATTTCTAAAAATCTGTTTTTTTATGGGGTATTGTGTGTAGATTGATGAGTATTATTATTATTTTAATCCATTTAAGAATAAGGCTGTAACGTAAAGAAATGTGGAAAACGTCAAGGGGCCTGAATACTTTCTGAATGCACTGTATGTGTTTGTGCGCGCGTGTGGATGGCTAACCACATGAAAACCCCCAGACCAATTAAAGGCCTTGTTAAGGCATTCCTCCTTATGAGAGATCCTTTAGAAAGAGAGTTATTCAAATTAAACTTTATTACTTCAGGGGAATCTGACATCTGAATGGCTTCTGTTATTCTCAGCCTCTATGTGACTGTGTGGGACAGCCTCTATGTGACTGTGTGGGACAGCCTCTATGTGACTGTGTGGGACAGCCTCTATGTGACTGTGTGGGACAGCCTCTATGTGACTGTGTGGGACAGCCTCTATGTGACTGTGTGGGACAGCCTCTATGTGACTGTGTGGGAGTGTCAGAGTGCGAATTTGCAAAGAGACTAATGGAATAGGAGTGAGAGGAAGGACTCACATCATCAGTTTGATGATCAGAGAGTTTTACATGTGATGTATGCATGTAGGCGTGTGTGTGGGATTCTTTCTCTCTGGCAAGCCCAAGTCCAAGAGAAAGAAAGAGAGAGAGAGAGAGAGAAAGAGAGAGAAAGAGAGAGAGAGAGAGGGAGAGAGAGGGAGAGAGAGAGCGAGAGCTTCCCTATCAATTAAAAACGATTTAAGCAGACAACCTAAGAAAATTAACAACAATGACAAATGGTTTGATGAAGAATGCAAAAACCTAAGAAAGAAACTAAGAAACCTATCCAACAAAAAACATAGAGACCCAGAAAACCTGAGTCTACGCCTTCACTATGGTGAATCACTAAAACAATACAGAAATACAATTTGGAAAAAGAAGGAACATCACGTCAGAAATCAGCTCAATGTAACTGAAGAATCCATAGACTCTAACCACTTCTGGGAAAATTGGAAAACACTAAACAAACAACAACACAAAGTGTTATATATCCAAAATGGAGATCTTTGAGTAAACCACTTCTCCAATCTTTTTGGCTCTATAACAAAGAACAAACAGCAAATAAATATACATGATCAAATACAAATCTTAGAATCAGCTATTAAAGACTACCAGAACCCACTGGATTCTCCAAATACATTGAATGAAATACAGGACAAAATTCAAACCCTCCAACCCAAAAAGGCCTGTAGGATTGATGGTATCCTAAATGAAATGATAAAATATACAGACCACAATTTCCAATTGGCTATACTTAAACTCTTTAACATCAACCTCATCTCTGGCATATGACTGATCCCCCCAATCCACAAAAGTGGAGACAAATTTGACCCCAATAACTACCGTGGGATATGCATCAACAGCAACCTTGAGAAAATCCTCTGCATTATCATTAACAGCAGACTCATACTTTTCCTTAGTAAAAACAATGTACTGAGCAAATGTAAATTTGGCTTTTTACCAAATTACCGTATGACAGACCACGTATTCACCCTGCACACCCTAATTGACAAACAAACAAACCAAAACAAAGACAAAGTCTTCACATGCTTTGTTGATTTCAAAAAATCTTTTGACTCTATTTGGCATGAGGGTCTGCTACACAAATTTCCATCAACAAATATATCAACGAATTGGCAAGGGCCCTAGAACAGTCTTCATCACCCGGCCTCACCTTACTAGAATCTGAAGTCAAATGTCTACTGTTTGCTGATGATCTGGTGCTTCTGTCCACAACCAAGGAGGGCCTGCAGGAGCACCTAGATCTTCTGCACAGATTCTGTCAGACCTGGGCCCTGACAGTAAATCTCAGTAAGACAAAAATAATGGTGTTCCAAAAAATGTCCAGTTGCCAGGACCACGAATACAAATTCCATCTAGACACTGTTGCCCTAGAGCACACAAAAAACTATACATACCTCAGGCTAAACTTCAGGTCTATAGGTAATTTCCAGAAAGCTGTGAACGATCTGAGAGACAAGGCAAGAAGGGCCTTCTATGCCATCAAAAGGAACATAAAATTTGACATACCAATTAGGATCTGGCTAAAAATACTTGAATGAGTTATAGAACCCATTGCCCTTTATGGTTGTGAGGTCTGGGGTTCCGCTCACCAACCAAGAATTCACAAAATGGGACAAACACCAAATTGAGACTTTGCATGAAGAATTCTGCAAAAATATCCTCGGTGTACAATGAAAAACACCAAATAATGCATGCATTAGGCCGATACCCGCTAATTTTCAAAATCCAGAAAAGAGCTGTTAAATTCTACAATCACCTAAAAGGAAGCGATTCCCAAGAGAAGAGTCCCCTAAGCAAGCTGGTCCTGGAACACAATTAGGACCAACCAAATCATGAGAAAACAAAAAAAGAATTACTTAACACATTGGAAAGAATTAACAAAAAAACAGAGCAAACTAGAATGCTATTTGGCCCTAAACAGAGAGTACACAGTGGCAGAATACCTGACCACTGTGACTGACCCAAACTTAAGGAAAGCTTTGACTATGTACAGACTCAGTGAGCATAGCCTTGCTATTGAGAAAGGCCGCCGTAGCCAGACCTGGCTCTCAAGAGAAGACAGGCTATGTGCACACTGCCCACAAAAAACTGAGCTGCACTTCCTAACCTCCTGCCAAATGACCATATTAGAGACACATATTTCCCTCAGATTACACAGACCCACAATGTTTATTTAAATTTTCCCATTTGTACTTTAACTATTTGCACATCATTACAACACTGTATATAGACATAATATGACATTTGAAATGTCTTTACTCTTTTGGAACTTTTGTGAGTGTTATTTTGTTTATTATCTATTTAACTTCCTTTGTAAACATATGTTTCCCATGACAATAAAGCCCTTTGGGAAAAATCTATGGGCAAAATCTATGGGCAAAATCTATGGAAAAGTTTGAAACCTTGGCTCTATATTTCTCAATATTCCAAGTATATTCCAATGTTTGTAAGTATGATCTCATATCCTGTCGGGGTTTCCCAAATCCATTGGCAACAGTGTGGGGGGTTAATGTGGAACGAAGTGTAGTTCTCTGTATTCTAGTTCTAGAAGCTATGGCACCAACATCTAGGCCAAAGGTTGCAGCTGCTCCGTTATTAAAAACACCCTGAGATCCATGTAATGGATGTTGGATCCGTTCTGGCTGTATAAGCTGGTACCCTGCAGCCATTTGACCAGTTAGTTAGTACTGTACACACTGTTAGCTTTCCTCTGTGTAAAGAACATGACCATAGAACAGTCGTTTCCTGGTCAACATCAGGGTGGCTTTATTAGATGGACAACAGCTGTCCAGCAATGACAAGAAGACTGGTCTTGACACTAGTGTAACATAATGAACATTGTAAATATGACATTTTTCATTTATTTAACCTTAATTTAACTAGGCAAGTCAGTTAAGAACAAATTCTTATTTACAATGACAGCCTAGGAACAGGGTCAGCCCCTGGAGCAAATTAGGGTTAAGTGCCTTACTCAAGGACACTTCAACAGGTTTTTTCACCTTGTCGGCTCGGGTATTTGAACCAGCAACCTTTCAGTTACTGGCCCAATGCACTAACCGATTGGCTACCGCTCTTACCGCTAGGCGACCATTCTAACCGCTAGGCTACCAATAGAATACAGTATTTCAGAACATGACTTACCGCTTGTATGTCGATATCAGAACATGACCACCCGCCACCACATCTTCATGTACATGTACATGCAACACAGTCTCCATGTTGTTTAGCTTTGTCGTTGCGTGTGAGGGTGTGAGGGTGTGAGGAGCAGACAGAGGAGGCTTTCACTGAGACCCCATTAGAGAAGACAGCCTGCAGGCAGCATGCAGCAAGTTAATGTGGCGAGACTATGAATGGATGGAGAGATGAGATCAGATAACAGGGAATTCTTCCAGTTCATTACATTAGGATGGTAGAATGAACTGTAGATGAGCTATAGCCATCAAAAGATGCTGTGGTGAACATGTTTTAGCTACATTCATTAATTAATGTTGGGGCCATGCTGACATGCTGTGAGCGTGATGACAGCTTTATTGCAGGGTTTTGATTAGGTGATCTCCCTGTAGAGTTATAAACTTGAATGAACACAGGCACGCATGCACACACACACACACACACACACACACACACTAGGAACGTCCATAAACCTAACCATTGAGTATCATTACGCCTGAACCACAGCAGATAGGTCAGAGCCACACAGATTAGTGGAATTACAGTCCCCAGGGTTGTCCTTTAATCAAGACATAATCTATTGTTGCTTGCAGTTTTGTCTGAAGTTTACTGTAGGAGTTGGAGCTGGGTCACGTTGGCCCGCTCTCATTCAATAAACTACTATTTTATATTCTATTCAGTTCTATTCTATTCAGTTCCATTCTATTCAAAAAAAAAAACACACAGCAAATCTGGTTGTTATTCGAGATCCCTGGTGTGTGCTGTACTGTACAGCTCATTGTATGACTAACGATATGTACTGTACTATAGATATGTGTTGTTGTGTTGGGGAGGGTGGGTGGGGTTAGGGGGGGAGAGTGTGGGTTGATGGACAATGGCATGACTGTGTTGTTTGAAAGGTGGGTTGCTGTGTGGGTTTGAGTGTATAGCAATGTGTGAGGGATAATGGGTGTGGTGTGGACAGGCTGCTATGCTGCAGGTGCTGATTGAATTTGCATTTCATACACTTCATAAATGCTCTTGTATGTTCCACCACCTAACTTTCAACGCTTCTGATATTCTGGGTTTATTTTGGAATCTATGAGAAGTAGCTTGCTCCACCCCTCCCCCCCTTCTCCCCCCTCTCTCACCCCCTCTTCTCTCACTCTCTCACCCCTCTCTCTCCCCCTTTCCCCCCTCTCTCTCCTCCTCTACCCATTTCTCTCACTCTCTCACCCCTCACTCTCCCTCTCTCTCTCTCCTCACCCCTCTCCCTCTTTCTCTCCCCCTACCCCACCTCTCTCTCCCCCCTCTCTCTCTCTCCCCCCTCTCTCTCTCGCTCCCCCTCTCTCTCGCTCCCCCTCTCTCTCTCCCTCCTCTCTCTCGCTCTCCCCATCTCTCTCTCCCACTCTCCCCCCTCTTACTCTCTCTCTCTGTCTCTCTCTCCCCCTCTCTCTCCCTCCTCTCTCTCTCCCCCCTATCTCTCCCCCACCTCTCTCTTTCTCGCTCTCTCTTTCCGCTCCTCCTCCCTCTCTCTCCCCCCTCCCTCTCTCTCTCTGTCTCTCTCTCACCCACCTCTCTATCTCCCCCACCTCTCTTTCTCCCCCACCTCTCCCCCCTCTCTCTCTCTCTCCCCTCCCACTATCTCTCCCCCACTTCTCTCTCCCCCGTCTCTCCCCTCCCCCCTCTCCCACTCTCCCATCTCGCTCTCTCTCTCCCCCACCTCTCTCTCCCATCTCTCTCTCTCTCCCCCACCTCTATCCCCCACCTCTCCCCCCTCTCACTCTCCCCTCCCCCTATCTCTCCCCCACCTCTCTCTCCCCCACCTCTCTCTCCCTCACCTCTCTCTCTCTCTCTCTCTCTCTCTCTCTCTCTCTCTCTCTCTCTCTCTCTCTCTCTCTCTCTCTCTCACCCTGTCTCTCTGACAGTGAGTTCTACAGGGCCTACTGGATCAGGGCTGTCTACTTATGTTATTCTGGAGAGCTTTAGAGAAAAATGTGATGGAAAAAGAGGAGGGGGTGAACAGTCTCCGGACAGAGATTTGGCCCTAAAACAGCTCCTTTTTTAAACATAATGGAATGCATTCTCTGTCATAAACTCTCGCTGCCCCCTCTCTTTACTAGTATACTTGTAGAGAATGAGAAAAATTGTGTGTTGACCAAACATTTACAATGAAAGTATCTGTGAAGGTTGTCATATTGCCAACAAAGCACATGACAGAATTATTATGCCAAGTTTTCAAATTACCGGTTGTTTCTTTGGGAAGATATAAAGTGATCTGTGCATTTGAACAACGCTTATTTCATTTTGGCATTTTGACAGAATCACCACTGCTGCCCATGTGTTTTAGAACAAGGCAACAACAGTGCAGCCAGCTCAATAGTGCACAAGGAAAATGCAACAAGCACAGATGCGACAAGTGAAAGCAAACTATCTAAACTGTGGATAGCTGTTCTTCTTCTTCTTCTTCTTCTTCTTCTTCTTCTTCTTCTTCTTCATTACTATTATTATTATTATTATTCTGAACACTACTCATCTTACACCGTTTAAACAAGAAACGCCTTTCACATTTTTGGGTGACATGTCTGGTGAGCATGCAGGCCATGGAAGAACTGGGACATTTTCAGCTTCCAGAAATTGTGTACAGGTCCTTGCAACATGGGGCCGAGCATTATCATGCAGAAAATAGGTGATGGCGGCGGATGAATGGCACGACAATGGGCCTCAGGATCTCATCAAAATTGCCCTCGATAAAATGCAATCGTGTTCGTTGTCCGTAGCTTATGCCTGCCCATACCATAACCCCAACGCCACCATAACCCCAACGGGACCCTGTTCACAACGCTGGCGTCAGCAAACCACTCGCCTACACAACGCCATACATGCTGTCTGCCATCTGCCCGGTACAGTTGAAATCGAGATTCTTCCTTGAACAGCACACTTCTCCAGCGTGCCAGTAGCCATCGAAGGTGAGCATTTGCCCACTGAAATCGGTTGCAATGCCGAACTGCAGTCAGGTCAAGAACCTGGTGAAGATTGCGAATACACAGATTAGCTTCCCTAAGATGGTTTGTAATTTATTTGTGAAATCACACAGTTTCATCATATGTCCAGGTGGCTGGTCTCAGTCGATCCCACTGGTGAAGAAGGCGGATGTGAAGGTCCTGGGATGGCGTGGTTACATGTGATCTGCAGTTGAGAGGTTGGACGTACTGCCAAATTCTCTAAAACAACATTAGTGGCGGCTTATGGTAGAGAAGTGAACATTCAATTATCTGGCAACAGCTCTGGTGGACATTCTTGCAGTCAGCATGCCAATCGCATCCCTCAAAAATACTTTCAAAGAGCTGACAAGGATCTTACACAGGGGAGGCAAAAAACTGTGTTGCGAATTGGGCACAGCCACAGAGACATGATGTTTTGTCCTACCAGATCCAGGAGAGGGTTATAGATAATGTTTCCCTCTGTCCTTCAACTGTTGATGGATGTGGATGTCCTGTTCAGGTCCCAGATCCAGGAGAGGGTTATAGATAATGTTTCCCTCTGTCCTTCAACTGTTGATGGATGTGGATGTCCTGTTCAGGTCCCAGATCCAGGAGAGGGTTATAGATAATGTATCTCTCTGTCCTTCAACTGTTGATGGATGTGGATGTCCTGTTCAGGTCCCAGATCCAGGAGAGGGTTATAGATAATGTTTCCCTCTGTCCTTCAACTGTTGATGGATGTGGATGTCCTGTTCAGGTCCCAGATCCAGGAGAGGGTTATAGATAATGTATCTCTCTGTCCTTCAACTGTTGATGGATGTGGATGTCCTGTTCAGGTCCCAGATCCAGGAGAGGGTTATAGATAATGTTTCCCTCTGTCCTTCAACTGTTGATGGATGTGGATGTCCTGTTCAGGTCCCAGATCCAGGAGAGGGTTATAGATAATGTATCTCTCTGTCCTTCAACTGTTGATTGATGTGGAAGTCCTGTTCAGGTCCTAGGCTTCCACCTATCTATCTATCTATCTAATTATTTATTGCAACTTGCTCATTGCTTTAGCGCCATCTGTTCAGTACCTGAAGGTCCAAAATCATGTGATGAAATCCTAATGCCCAAAGTGTGTGTTTGTTCTTGCATTCTTGCTCAAAAGGCATTTGTGTGTGCACGTCGTAGAAACGTGGCATAGCTCTGGCACAGGATTCCCATGCATGGTCTGCAGCTGTGTGATAGGGGAAATACCAGAGGTGAGACCAAGTCACTATTATTCGAGTCACAAGCAAGTCTCAAGTCACAAGGTACAAGTCTCAAGTAGAACGGATCAAGACTCGAGTCCAAGTCGTGCATTCTAAGAGCATGTCAAGTCTCAAGTCAAGTAAAACTCTCTACAAGTAGATTGACCAAATATACACAGGCAATAGCCCAAAAGAAATAGCCTCTGTATAAGGCTTAACCTGTTCTATCTGAACGGACACAGGTTGACGGCTAGACTGTACAGCCTCCCCTTGAGAAACCACATTGAATCTGTCTAACAGGAGCTCAAACAGGTAGGCCTACGTAATATAACACTTGGTCCCCAGGACCATACTATTACCCAATAGGACACAGACACGTGTAACTCTGACATAACCCGGGTAATATGAACAAAGGAAACCATACATTGAATTAAATAAACAGAACTTCTACCTCATTAGTCTTGCGAACGTTCATGTGCACTAGAAACATCACGCTCACTCAGAACAGGGTAAGACATTATTGGCTAAATTAAAATGTATTGTAGGTCTATCAAACATGAAACAGAAATGTCTACGTGCTGCAATAAACGGTACAGGATGGAATGATGAAACGCTAGCTATTATTGTAGTATGAGATGGAATATAGATTTACCACAGAGTAAATAAATAAATATGCATTTAAACGTGTGAAAGCAAGAGCAAACATTTCAGCAAGAGAAAAAAAGCTCCACTCCTCTCCACTGGCGGGAGTTTGGAGAGCGGAGGTGAAGAGCCACGACTTGAGTCCACAATTCTGGGAAATAGGTCAAAGGTCATTGCTGATGTAAGGCTATAGCCCTGGCCTTGAGGCTGCAGGCGAAGTGGGGTCAAAGGATAATAGTGCCTCTGTGGTACTGGGTCATACAGATAGGAAATGTGGGCCGTTTGAAATCAGAGCTGTACCATATACCATGGCTAGCCACTGCAGATCACACGGATCAGACCACACACAGGTCTAACCCCGGTCCGAAAACCAATCCCTAGGCCTAGCCCTTTAGATGAGTAGATTAGTACAAAGCACAGTCTGGGAATCTGTTTATGAATCTGCATGATGCCATAGTTGGTCAATAAAGCAAAGAGGTTAGATTAGTGTTTTGTTATGAAACAGGACACAGTTTACCATGCTATTGTTTTAACATTAGATAGGGTTGTTGTTGTTAGACCCAAGATGGCTGCCAACACTGGGGCAGTTTCACAGGATGAGTCATGATTAACACGGATTGGTGTGACACTGAGTCAGCATACTCTACCATACAATACGCATTCAGTGGTCTGAGTGAGAGCATGCCCTAGTGCTGAGAAAGACAAGCAGGAAAACAAGAGAGAAAGATGGGGATGGAGGGATGGAGGGAGGGAGGGAGGGAGGGAGGGAGGAGATTACATCATCGCCAAGTGTTTATCATTTCCAAATGAGGCTTGTTACATAGACACTCCAAAGCCTTTGTCCCATCGCCCAAAAGAACAGCATGGAGGAATGCTGCTGCTCGCAGAAAACTCAATCAAGAGCCATGCCGGATGTTTAGGCTGGTTCCAACCCTCTGTGTGTTTGTCTCTGTGCAGCTGCTTATCTGTTCAAACACAGAGAGAAACAGAGCTTCTCACTGGCACTAGAAAGCAGTGAGCTCAAGCTTGAGGCTAGGAGTTATATAGTATAAACTTGGCCTGGTTAGTTTGGTATGCTGACACATGTATTGCATGGATACTGTGTCTGTCTCATGTGTCTTCAAGCCAAGCCTTTGAAAAGGGGACGCAATGATGAATCATCCCCTCCTCTACTCTCCTCCCTTCCTCTACTCTACTCTCCTCCCTTCCTCTACTCTACTCTCCTCCCCTCCTCTACTCTCCTCCACTCCTCTACTCTCCTCCACTCCTCTACTCTCCTCCCCTCCTCTACTCTCCTCTCCTCCACTCCTCTCCTCTCCTCCCCTCCTCTACTCTCCTCCCCTACTCTACTCTCCTCCACTCCTCTCCTCTCCTCCCCTCCTCTACTCTCCTCCACTCCTCTACTCTCCTCCCCTCCTCTACTCTCCTCCCCTCCTCTACTCTCCTCCCCTCCTCTACTCTCCTCCACTCCTCTACTCTCCTCCCCTCCCCTCCCCTCCTCTACTCTACTCTACTCTACTCTCCTCCACTCCTCTCCTCTCCTCCACTCCTCTCCTCCTCTCCTCTACTCCACTCCACTCCTCTACTCTCCTCCCCTCCTCTACTCTCCTCTCCTCCCCTCCTCTACTCTCCTCCACTCCTCTACTCTCCTCCACTCCTCTACTCTCTTCCACTCCTCTACTCTCCTCTCCTCCACTCCTCTACTCTCCTCCACTCCTCTACTCTCCTCCACTCCTCTACTCTCCTCTCCTCCACTCCTCTACTCTCCTCCACTCCTCTACTCTCCTCCACTCCTCTACTCTCCTCCCCTCCTCTACTCTCCTCCACTCCTCTACTCTCCTCTCCTCCACTCCTCTACTCTCCTCCACTCCTCTCCTCTCCTCCACTCCTCTACTCTCCTCCTCTCCTCCACTCCTCTACTCTCCTCCACTCCTCTACTCTCCTCCCCTCCTCTACTCTCCTCCACTCCTCTACTCTCCTCCCCTCCTCTACTCTCCTCCACTCCTCTACTCTCCTCTCCTCTCCTCCTCTACTCTCCTCTCCTCCTCTACTCTCCTCTCCTCCACTCCTCTATTCTTCCCTCCTCCTCTCCTCCACTCCTCTACTCTCCTCCACTCCTCTACTCTCCTTTCTTCCTCTCCTCCTCTCTTCCTCTCCTCTTCTCCTCTCCTCTCCTCCTCTCTTCCTCTCCTCTCCTCCACTCCTCTCCTCTACTCCACTCCACTCCTCTACTCTCCTCCCCTCCTCTACTCTCCTCTCCTCCCCTCCTCTACTCTCCTCCACTCCTCTACTCTCCTCCACTCCTCTACTCTCTTCCACTCCTCTACTCTCCTCTCCTCCACTCCTCTACTCTCCTCCACTCCTCTACTCTCCTCCACTCCTCTACTCTCCTCTCCTCCACTCCTCTACTCTCCTCCACTCCTCTACTCTCCTCCACTCCTCTACTCTCCTCCCCTCCTCTACTCTCCTCCACTCCTCTACTCTCCTCTCCTCCACTCCTCTACTCTCCTCCACTCCTCTCCTCTCCTCCACTCCTCTACTCTCCTCCTCTCCTCCACTCCTCTACTCTCCTCCACTCCTCTACTCTCCTCCCCTCCTCTACTCTCCTCCACTCCTCTACTCTCCTCTCCTCTCCTCCTCTACTCTCCTCTCCTCCTCTACTCTCCTCTCCTCCACTCCTCTATTCTTCCCTCCTCCTCTCCTCCACTCCTCTACTCTCCTCCACTCCTCTACTCTCCTTTCTTCCTCTCCTCCTCTCTTCCTCTCCTCTTCTCCTCTCCTCTCCTCCTCTCTTCCTCTCCTCTCCTCCACTCCTCTCCTCCTCTCCTCTACTCCACTCCACTCCTCTACTCTCCTCTCCTCCCCTCCTCTACTCCACTCCTCTACTCTCCTCCACTCCTCTACTCTCTTCCACTCCTCTACTCTCCTCTCCTCCACTCCTCTACTCTCCTCCACTCCTCTACTCTCCTCCACTCCTCTACTCTCCTCTCCTCCACTCCTCTACTCTCCTCCACTCCTCTACTCTCCTCCACTCCTCTACTCTCCTCCCCTCCTCTACTCTCCTCCACTCCTCTACTCTCCTCTCCTCCACTCCTCTACTCTCCTCCACTCCTCTCCTCTCCTCCACTCCTCTACTCTCCTCCTCTCCTCCACTCCTCTACTCTCCTCCACTCCTCTACTCTCCTCCCCTCCTCTACTCTCCTCCACTCCTCTACTCTCCTCCCCTCCTCTACTCTCCTCCACTCCTCTACTCTCCTCTCCTCTCCTCCTCTACTCTCCTCTCCTCCTCTACTCTCCTCTCCTCCACTCCTCTATTCTTCCCTCCTCCTCTCCTCCACTCCTCTACTCTCCTCCACTCCTCTACTCTCCTTTTTTCCTCTCCTCCTCTCTTCCTCTCCTCTTCTCCTCTCCTCCTCTCTTCCTCTCCTCTTCTCCTCTCCTCCTCTCTTCCTCTCCTCTCTTCCTCTCCTCCTCTCCTCCTCTCTTCCTCTCCTCCTCTCCTCCTCTCTTCCTCTCCTCCTCTCCTCCTCCCTTCTCCCACACAGTGTGGTCTGTTTGTTGATCTTGCCCGACAGGAGGGAGTTAAGGCTGTGATGTGGTCTTCCTGAGTTTGGTCTGGTGTTCTAGTGTCCCAGTGTTTCCATAAAGACATGGAATTGGGTGGTTACAATAGGCCTAGTCCCACCATTGAATGTCTGATCATTTTTGTTTGGTTCAGAACAGTTCCTAGTGTGTTCCTGGTGTTGTGTTCTCCGTCAGTGTTCCGGTTCAGTGTTCTGTCCCAGTCTTCTACAGTTGTGTGTGCTAAAAATGCAGTGGTAAAGATGTACCACAAACAACTACTAGGAGATAATAGAGAGCCATGTTGCACAACGGAGCACAACAGGCAACTTTTAGTGCCTGGCTGCAACTGTATCTCAGTGTTCTATTGGTTCCATCCCAGTGTTCCATCCCAGTGTTCCATCCCAGTGTTCCATCCAATTGTTCCATCCCAGCATTCTAGCCCAGTGTTCCATCCCGGTGTTCTATCCCAGTGTTCCATCCCAGCGTTCTAGCCCATTTTTCTAGCCCATTGTTTCATCCCAGTGTTCTATCCCAGTGTTCCATCCCATTGTTCTATACCTGTGTTCTCTCCCAGTGTTCTATCCCAGAGTTCTATCCCATTGTTCCATCCCAGTATTCTATCCCAGTGTTCTATCTGTGTGAAGCTCTGCCAGATGCATGTGACTGAGAGCCCAGAGCCTGGCTCCTGATTGTGTGACCACAGAGAGAGTTGATTCACTCTGCAGGGGACTGTGACTACAGCACACTGACTACACACTTACTACACACCGACGACACAGCTAATTTCTCTGTTGCACACAGTCTTTTATGAGGGCGTAGCGGCCCCAGCCACAACCAGCTCTAACTCAACACTGGCCCTGGGGCTGCTATGGAACAAGTGTCAGCCCTAAATCTGACTGCCACTCCATCTGCAGTCAAGTCAGTGCTGTCTCTCTCTGGTCGAGTCCCAAATGGTATCCTATTCCCTTTCTAGTGCACTACTTTTGGCCCTATATACCCTGGTCAAAAGTAGTGCATTTTGGGAAGCAGTGCTTTTTAGTGTAGTGCAATATGGGATGCACACCTTGTCCCCCTATGTACAGAGCTGTAACCCCTATGTTAGTTATCGCTCTTTGTTGTTGTGAGAGGAACCAGTACTTGATATCCTGGTCAAATATTAGGGTGCAATACTGTATTTGCCTTTCCATATATTTTTATTCCGAGATATGACAAGACCATGAACATTACTCATACTGCAGTCATTACTGGAATTTTACACCCCATCCCTCTCTCTCTCTCCCCCTCTCTCCCTCTCTCTCTTCCTCTCTCTCTCTCTCTCTCCCTCTCTCTCTCTCTCCCTCTTCCCTCTCTCTCTCTCTCTCTCTCTCTCTCTCCATTTCTCATCCCAAACTGTCATTGAAATGATTGATTTGTATGCAATATCTGACCTCTGAGTGTATGTACAGTATGAATGTATATGAATCAAACCTAACCTCCCTCCCTCCCTCTCTCTCTCCCTGTAGAAACTGGTGTGCATATGTGGTGAAGAAGACAGTGAGCTGTGTGGTGGAGGATGGAGTGGAGACCTACGTGAAGCCTGACTACCACCCCTGCTCCTGGGGCACGCAGTGTTCCCGTATGGTGACGTGAGTATGCTTCTATCACACACACACACCCATTCTCACACACACACACACACACACACACACACACACACACACACACACACACACACACACACACACACACACACACACACACACACACACACACACACACACACACACACACACACAGTACTCCCACGTGGTGCTGTATATTTACACTTACAGATGTGACTGAACATGAACACAACACCCAGACACCCACTGCAGTCTTTGTTTGTCTACTGAAGCATACAGAGGACTGATGCTGAGCTGAATGGATTCTGGACCGAATGCCTCTAATGTCTGCCAGCACACATACACACATACACCGTACCAGTCTAAAGTTTGGACACACACCTACTCAAGGGTTTTTCTTTATTTGTACTATTTTCTATATTGTAGAATAATGGTGAAGACATCAAACTATGAAATAACACATAACACAGTAAACTAAAAAGTGAGATTCTTCAAAGTAGCCACCCTTTACCTTGATGACAAGCTTTTGACTGGTACTGTACAAAAAAACTGGGAAAGGGGGATACTAGTCAGTTGCATTCAACTGAAATGTGTCTTCAGCATTTAACCCCACCTCTGAATCAGAGAGGTGCAGGGGGCGCTGTCTTAATCAACATCTACGTCCACGGCGCCTGTGGGTGAACTGCCTTGTTCAGGGGCAGAACAACAGAGTTTTAACTTGTCAGCTCAGGGATTCAATCCAGCAACCTTTCGGTTACAGGCCCAACGCTCTAACCACTCAGCTACCTGCCGTCCTATACATATATACTCAAACACACACACACACTCACTCACTCACTCACTCACTCACTCACTCACTCACTCACTCACTCACTCACTCACTCACTCACTCACTCACTCACTCACTCACTCACACACACAACATATACTCACACACACATATACTCACACACACATATACTCACACACACACACACACACACATATACTCACACACACACAACACACACATATACTCACACACACACAACACACACATACACTCACACACACACAACACACACATATACTCACACACACACAACACACAACACACACATATACTCACACACACACACACAACACACACATATACTCACACACACACACACACAACACACACATATACTCACACAACACACAACACAGACATATACTCACACACACACAACACACACATATACTCACACACACACACAACACACACACACACATATACTCACACACACACACACACACACACACACACACACACACACACACACACACACACACACACACACACACACACACACACACACACACACACACATACACACACAAACACACACACAGACAAACACACACACAAACACACACACACACAAACACACACACCCTCCATTCCAATCATCACAACCAGAACACCACAGGAGTTAGGTCTGGAAGCCTACTGACATACCATTCCAACCAGAACACCACAGGAGTTAGGTCTGGAAGCCTACTGACATACCACTCCAACCAGAACACCACAGGAGTTAGGCCTGGAAGCCTACTGACATACCACTCCAACCAGAACACCACAGGAGTTAGGTCTGGAAGCCTACTGACATACCACTCCAACCAGAACACCACAGGAGTTAGGCCTGGAAGCCTACTGACATACCACTCCAACCAGAACACCACAGGAGTTAGGCCTGGAAGCCTACTGACATACCACTCCAACCAGAACACCACAGGAGTTAGGCCTGGAAGCCTACTGACATACCACTCCAACCAGAACACCACAGGAGTTAGGCCTGGAAGCCTACTGACATACCACTCCAACCAGAACACCACAGGAGTTAGGTCTGGAAGCCTACTGACATACCACTCCAACCAGAACACCACAGGAGTTAGGCCTGGAAGCCTACTGACATACCACTCCAACCAGAACACCACAGGAGTTAGGTCTGGAAGCCTACTGACATACCACTCCAACCAGAACACCACAGGAGTTAGGCCTGGAAGCCTATTGACATACTACTCCAACGATTTTCTTACTCTTCGTTTTTTTCTCACACTGCTTATGAAACTAACTGAACCGGGAGACGGGGGCTGCCTTAATCGTGCTCCTGTGTATATATGTGTGTGTGTGTGTGTGAGTATGTCTGTGAGTATGTGTGTGTGTGTGTGTGTGTGTGTGTGTTCACATCGAATCCCCGAGCTGACAAGGTAAAAATGCTAGTAAGGCAGTTAATCTACCATTCCACGGGCGCTGAAGACGTGGATGTCGATTAAGGCAGACCCCTGCGTGTGTCTGTGTGGTGACTGTGTGTGTGTGTGTGTGTGGAGACTGTGTGTGTGTGTGTGGAGACTGTCTGCGTGTGCGTTTGTGTGTGCCGAGACTGTCTGCGTGTGTGTATGAAGACTGTCTGCGTGTGCGTTTGTGTGTGTCGAGACTGTCTGCGTGTGTGTGTGAAGACTGTCTGCGTGTGTGGGTGAAGACCGTGTGCGTGTGTGGGTGAAGGCGTCTGCGTGTGTGGGTGAAGACCGTCTGCGTGTGTGGGTGAAGACCGTCTGCGTGTGTGGGTGAAGGCCGTCTGCGTGTGTGGGTGAAGGCGTCTGCGTGTGTGGGTGAAGACCGTCTGCGTGTGTGGGTGAAGGCGTCTGCGTGTGTGGGTGAAGGCGTCTGCGTGTGTGGGTGAAGGCGTCTGCGTGTGTGGGTGAAGACCGTCTGCGTGTGTGGGTGAAGGCGTCTGCGTGTGTGGGTGAAGGCGTCTGCATGTGTGGGTGAAGACTGTCTGCAAAATACAGTACATTTGCTACAGCCTGAGGACTTCATTCAGGGATTTGCATACAGAGTATTCTCATCCATCAGAAAGGGGAGGGGTCTCCTATGAACTATGGCTACCTGACCAATTAAATCACAGCTTGAGTTTCAATGAGGTTAATGTAAATATTGGGTATTGCGTATGTTCATACAGTAATTCAATATATTTAGACAGTTATCACAGATGTTGGCAATTAAGTGCAGTGCAATCCGTTTCCCCAATCCTGAAGGTTTTGTTCCTTTTTTTAGATTACATGATTGGGTAAAAGGAGATTGCGATGCATGCCTACCATTCCTAAGTCTTTCACAATAGAGAGTGACAGATACTGTGTTATACACTAGAGCGGAGAAGGAGTTTGTGGATTAATTGCAAACATGTTGTGGTCTGAATAGTTTCCCTGTAAATGATTTAATCAACGTTGGTATTCAGTGAATAGAGATGATTAGAGTTACATTAAACTGCCTGTGAGGGCGGAAACCAGCCGTCTATGTTGACGCTTTGTGTTCATGCCTCCGAGCCTGGGAACAATGTGAACATCTCAGATGAAATGCAAACGGAATTAGGGAGAAAATGCTCGTTACTCGGCTTTGTGGCCTGTAATGACTGCGTTTGGATTGAGACACATAAACTTTCTCCAAACAGGTCTTTGGCTGAGAGTGCAGGCCAACAGAATAGCCAACAGTCCCATTGAAATTCAATGGTAGGAACTCCAGTTCAACTTGGAAGGGAAATAACAGATATTAAATAAACAGGAAGAGAAATAACAAATATTAAATAAACAGGAAGGGAAATAACAGATATTAAATAAACAGGAAGAGAAATACCAGATATTAAATAAACAGGAAGAGAAATAACAGATATTAAATAAACAGGAAGGGAAATAACAGATATTAAATAAACAGGAAGAGAAATAACAAATATTAAATAAACAGGAAGGGAAATAACAGATATTAAATAAACAGGAAGAGAAATACCAGATATTAAATAAACAGGAAGAGAAATAACAGATATTAAATAAACAGGAAGGGAAATAACAGATTTTAAATAAACAGGAAGAGAAATAACAGATATTAAATAATCAGGGAGAGAAATAACAGATATTAAATAAACAGGAAGAGAAATAACATATATTAAATAACAGTAAGAGAAATAACAGATAGTAAATAAACAGGAAGAGAAATAACAGATATTAAATAAACAGGAAAGGAAATAACAGATATTAAATAAACAGGAAGAGAAATAACAGATATTAAATAAACAGGAAGGGAAATAACAGATATTAAATAAACAGGAAGGGAAATAACAGATATTAAATAAACAGGGAGAGAAATAACAGATATTAAATAAACAGGAAGAGAAATAACAGATATTAAATAAACAGGAAAGGAAATAACAAATATTAAATAAACAAAATGTGTGAAGTGGTATATAAACATTTATTAGTGGTGTTATAGATTACATTTACATCATTTAACAGACGCTCTTATCCAGTGAATACATACATTTTCAAACTCGTCCCCCGTGGGAATCAAACCCACAACCGTGCATCGCAAGTGCCATGCTCTACCAACGGAGCCAAACGGGACCATTAAAAAAACAGTACAAAACGTTTGTCAGCATGTCAGGTGCCAAAGGCAGATAAATTGGCAATTGCCACCTGTGACCAATTATAATTCTGTAGCATCAATAGCATTTACGTTTAGTTGACACTCTAGTCTTATCCTGTGCGACCCAACTGTATTCAACTAAGATAGGTGAGACAACCTCATTATGAATCACTTCGTCTCTGATTCTCAATAGGTATCGAACGTATATGAAGCCGCGATACAAGGTGGCCTACAAGATGGTGTCGGACATGGAGTGGAAGTGTTGCCATGGTTACACCGGGGATGACTGTAGCGAAGGGCCGAGCGGAGGGTCGGGGACCAAGATCGCTACAGCCAGACCCAAACCGTCCCGACCGGGACAGACCGGAACCGACACAGGTCACGGAGGACAGAGTGGGGGAGAGGGTAGGTGGATGTTTATGTTCCTGCTCTCATACTCTTATAATGTAATATCTAATATTGTGTTTATGTTCCAGGGCGAGGCGTCAGCGACAAGATGCGGCAGCTTGAGGACAAGATCCAGAGCCTGACCAAGGACCTCCAGGACCTGCAGTCCACACTGAGGGGCATGAACGAACGCTTTCAGGAGGAAATGCGCAATCCTGGCTTCAGTGGCGGTGGCGCCAAGACCCCAGCGGACGCGGCCAAGCCGGAGATTAAGGACACCATCCACAGCATCCAGACCAAACTAGACCAGCTGGATAACCGGACCCAGGCCCACGATAAGACCCTGGTCAGCATCAACAACCACCTGGTCAATGGGAATAGTGGCGACGGGAATGATCTCGGGGGCGGGGGTGGCGCTGGAGGGATTAGCGGTGGGAAGCTAAACACGCTGAAAGAGGAGATCCTGAGGGAGCTGGAGAGTAGGGTGTCTCTGTCCTGTTCCTCCTGCCAGTCGGGGGTGGAGGACCTGCGGAGGCAGCAGCAGGAGGACAGGGAGAGGATCCGGGCGCTGGAGAAGCAGCTGAACGCCGTGGACGGACGATATCGCCAGAGCCTGGACAGCATGCGCCTCGAGGTTACACGCTCCCAGGGTTGCTGCGACTCTGTCACCGACCTCAAAAATAGGGTCACAGATGCTGAGAGGAAGATCAGCTCCATATCAGAAAACTACGATGTCATCCAGAACCGCCTGGATAAGGAGCTGGGCAGTGGCGGTGGTAGTAATGGCGGCGGAGGTTTCGCAGGAGGTGGAGGTGGTGGCTTTGGCGCTGGAGGTGGTGGCTTTGGCGCTGGAGGTGGTGGCTCTGGCCCTGAAGGTGGCAGCGGGTTACCCAGGGTGATAGAGGACAGGCTGAACGGTCGTCTGAGGGACCTTGAGAGGTGGGTGAACAGCACAACACAGCGCACAGAGGAGAGCTGCGTCGTCATAGAGAACGACCTGAAGGACTTCTTCCACCGTGAGCTGGGTGACCTTCGGACCGTGTTCTTGGACCGCTTCGACGACCAGGGATACCGCATCGGAGACATTGAGCTAGATGTGGGCATTGTAAAGGACCGCGTGTCGGACCACGACAAGAAGCTGACCCGCCTGGAGAACTCCACGTTGCTACTAGACAATAGTCTGACTGACTGTGGCTGTGGAGGAATAGGAGGAGGAGCTGGAGGAGGAGATGGAGGAACAAGAGGAGGAAGTAGAGCAACCGGAGGAACAGGGGGAATGGGAGGGAGAGGAGTAGGAGGTGGAACAGGAGAAGGAGGAAGGGGAGATGGAGGAGGAACAGGAGGAACAGAATCTGAAGGAAGGAGAGATGGAGGAGGAGGAACAGGGGGAACCGGAGGAGGATGGGGAGGAGCTGGAGAGGATGGAGCAAACGATTCTGATGGAGACTCTGTTAAGTCTATCACCTGGAGGGTGGTGGCCAACGAGGACGAGATCCGCCGCTTTGATACGCGGATCAAGGACCTGTCCGTCTCGGGCGATTCCCTCATGGACAAGGTGGTGGACCTCAGCCATGACATCCGCAAGATCAAAGCCCTGACCGGAGACAACGGCGAGCACTTCAACCGCATCGTCACAGAGATCGAGACGCTGGGGCACGGCATGGATGACTGCGACGTTTGTGGAAGAGTGGAAGATGAGTTGAAGAAGCTGAAGAACCACACCCTTAACCGCTGGGAGAAGGACATCAACGCCATCCGGAACCGGGTGGATTCGGAGCAAAGCTCCTGCTCCCAGGTGTGCTCCACCCTACAGGAAGAGGTGGGGAAACTCCGGGAGGAGGTGGGGAAGTGTAGCGACCAGTGTAAGATCCACCTGGAGACCCCAACAACAGGAGGTGGCACTGGAGGAGGAGGCCTAGATGACCCTGAGAAACCCCTGGACGGCCACAGTGTGATCGGAGGCACATCCAACAACGGCCACCTCAAGTCCCTGCAGGGCGAGCTGTCCGAGGTCATCCTGACCTTCAGCTCCATCAACGACACGCTGAGGGGCCTGGAACACACAGTGCATAAACACGGCAGCGTCATCACCGACCTGGGAAACACCAAGGACAAGATCATCTCTGAGCTGGACAAGATACAGCAGGAGGTGACTGAGCACATCGAGAAGAGCCGCGATCGCCTCGACGGGGTGGATCGCGACGTGCGGCGCTTCGAGAGCACCCTAGTAGTGGAGGTGGGCGACTGCAAGCGATCTGGCGATGGCCTGGAGAAGAGGCTGTCCAAGATGGAGGGCGTGTGCGGGCGGCTGGACAGCGTCGCCGACTCGCTCCAGTGGATCAAGGAGGGGCTGAACAAGCACGTGTTGGGCCTATGGAACTGTGTGAACGGTCTGAATGCCACGGTCATTTCCCACGGAGGGGTCATTGAGAACATCCAGACCACTCAGCTGGACGGGATCCACGGGAAGATCAAGAACCTCAACTCCTCCGTCAGCCACATCCTCAAGGAGTTCCAGAATCTTTCGGAACAGGACCTGACCGGTGAGTGTGTTGACTTGATATTATATTCCTTTCAGAGAGGCTCTTTATTAACTAGGCAAGTCAGTTAAGAACAAATTCTTATTTACAATGACGGCCTACCAAAAGGCAAAAGACCTCCTGCAGGGACCGGGGCTGGGATTAAAAATAAAAATAAATAAAATATTAATATAGGACCAAACACACATCACGACAAGAGAGACAAAACAACACTACCAAAAGAGATACCTAAGACAACAACATATCAAGGTAGCAACACATGACAACACAGCATGGTAGCTACCCTCCTGTAGGTTTACACCAGGGCCCTCCAACCCAGTTCCTGGAAAGCTGCCCTGCTGTAGGTTTTCAGTCCAACCCTGTTCCTGGAGAACAATCCTCCTGTAGGTTTTCAGTCCAACCCTGTTCCTGGAGAACAATCCTGTAGGTTTTCAGTCCAACCCTGTTCCTGGAGAGCTACCCTCCTGTAGGTTTACACAAGGGCTCACCAGCACTGTTCCTGGAAAACTAACCTCCTCTAGGTTTACACCAGGTCTTTCCCTCTTGTAGGTTTTTACTCCAACCCTGTTCCTGGAGAGCCACCCTCCTGTAGTTTTTTACTCCAACCCTGTTGGAGTTGCGCTTGATTAGGGTTAACCTAGAGGACGGTAGCTCTCCAGGAACAGGGTTGGAGAGCCTTGATCCAATGTAGTAACTACAGAAATGTAGCAGTGCATGGTTTGAAAATATAGATAAATATGTTCATTTAGAGAGGATTGACACTGAGTATTTTCTGTCTTCATACTGAAAATGATATAGTTATCTTTTGATTAAACTTATTCTCTCTCTCTCACATGTTCTGCTTTGTAGGTGTGCAGTTGGTTAGAGGTTTGAATGGTACACAACATTTGGTAAAACTGTACTAAAATCATAATGTGTCTTAAATGCTAGACTAACCCTGTCCTATCTATACTTGACCAGTCTACGAGACAGCACATCCAGTGGGTACAAGGACACAATGAACACTGGTGTATATGTAAAGTCTCAAGTAACACATTTGCACCCAAGTATCAACATACAGAACAGTGCTAGCTACAATAAACACAGAGATCCATCAAACAACACCAAGAAACTGGCTGATAATTACGAAAAAAACATTAATAATCCACTAATTAAAACTAACAGTGTCTATTTGTGTAATATGTGAGTCTCATGTTAAATGGTGGCCTGCTATTAGTGTGTCTGTCTGTTTTGCAGTCTTTCATAACACTCCTCGGGTTGCACATGTCTCAGTGTTCAAATAATCTGATACTTCTGTGGCTGGAGGGAACAATTTCAAAGCTGTATTATATTTTGTAATACCTCATTCAGTGACATATCTGAATGAGAAAACTCCTCCACTGTATCGTTACATGGTTTTGTCTGGAATGGGTTCTATGTTCTGTGTCCCCTAACAGGCCGTCTTTGTGTCTACTTTGATTATTTCAGTTAAATATATGTAAATTATTAAATTACTTTAATAACTTAAATAAATACGTAATATTTAAATTATAACATGTATTGATTATTCAACTATTGAAATGTTAATAAAAAAAACATTAACATTGTTTTCATTGCCTCCCACCACCCCAGGCCTGCCTGGTCCTCCAGGTCCCTCTGGGGAGAGAGGCTTCCAAGGGCTGCCTGGCGCTAAGGGGCCCCAAGGCAGGGACGGACCCCCGGGCAAGCAGGGAGAGAACGGGCCCAGAGGACCACCAGGTTAACAGGAACCATAAAGGTGTTTTATATGTTGATGTTTGACAGACCGGTTTGAATCAGTCTAACTCCTGTCTTCCTCTCTTTTTTACTCCAGGCCTCAAAGGTGAACAAGGTATGTTGATCGTTTCATTATTTGCACTTGAGTCCCACTGTTAGCAACGCCTGGGCTGTGTGTCACATGCCATTACATAACATAAGAATGGCTGAGGGTCGTTAGCAGTCAGGATGAATGGAGTTCAGTGTAAGTGTGTGTAGGGTCACTGTATAGGTCAGAGGTCCGCATTGGGCCAATGAGAACATGAATCCTCAGAGGCAGCCAGGAAATGTGCACATAGTGCTTCCTGGGTTCCTGAGGTTAACATGTTGTGATTGTGTGATACATAATGAGGCCATTAGCTTGTATGAGTGTGTGTGTGTGTGTGTGTGCACTTGCTTGTGTGTTTGTGCGTACGTGTGTGTGTTTGTATGTGTCTGTGTGTCTGTGTGTGTGTATGCGTGTGTCCCTTTGTGTGTGTGTGTGTGTGTGTATGCGTGTGTCGCTGTGTGTGTGTATGAGTGTGTCCCTTTGTGTGTTTGTGTGTCCCTGTGTGTGTGTGTGTGTCCTTGTGTGTGTGTGTGTGTGTGTGTGTGTGTGTGTGTGTGTGTGTGTGTGTGTGTGTGTGTGTGTGTGTGTGTATGCGTGTGTCCCTTTGTGTGTGTGTGTGTGTGTGTGTGTGTCCCTTTGTGTGTGTGTGTGTCCCTTTGTGTGTTTGTGTGTCCCTGTGTGTGTGTGTGTGTGTGTGTGTGTGTGTGTGTGTGTGTGTGTGTGTGTGTGTATGTGTGTGTCCCTGTGTGTGTGTGTGTGTATGCGTGTGTCCCTGTGTGTGTGTGTGTGTGTGTGTGTGTGTGTGTGTGTGTGTGTGTGTGTTTGTGTGTGTTTGTGTGTGTTTGTGTGTGTGTGTGTGTGTGTGTGTGTGTGTGTGTGTGTGTGTGTGTGTGTGTGTGTGTGTGTGTGTGTGTGTGTGTGTGTGTGTGTGTGTGTTTGTGTATGTGTGTGTCCCTGTGTGGGTGTGTGTGTGTGTGTGTGTGTTTTCTCTAACATTCCCATCATGAAGGCAGCTGCATCTGAACTCTACTGTACAGAAAAGCAACATGTAAAGTGTTGGTCCCATGTTTCATGAGCTGAAATAAAAGATCCCAAATGTTCCATATGCACAAAAAACGTTTTTCTCTCAAATGTTGTGCACAAATTTGTTTAGATCTCTGTTAGTGAGCATTTCTCTTTTGCCAGGATATTCCATCCACCTGACAGGTGTGGCATATCAAGAAGCTAATTAAACAGTATGATCATTACACAGGTGAACCTTGTGCTGGGGATAACGATGGCCACTGGCATTCAGATGAATCCCGGTTTCAACTGTACCGGTTAGATGACAGACAGCGTGTATGGCGTCGTGTGGGCGAGCGGTTTGCTAATGTCGATGTTGTGAACAGAGTGGCGGTGGAGTTATGGTATGCGCAGGCATAAGCTACGGATAACGAATACATTCAAATCAAATCAAATCGATGTACATAGTCCAGGTGGCCATTTGATTAATTGTTCAGCAGTCTTATGGCTTTGGGGTAGAAGCTGTTGAGAAGACTTTTGGTCCTAGACTTGGAGCTCCGGTACTGCTTGCCGTGCGGTAGCAGAGAGAACAGTCTGACTTGGGTGACTGGAGTCTTTGACAATTTTTGGGGCTTTCCTCTGACACCACCTAGTATATAAGTCCTGAATGGCAGGAAGCTTGGCCCCAGTGATGTCCTGGGCCGTACGCACTACCCTCTGTAGTGCCTTACGGTCAGATGCAGAGCAGTTGCCATACCAGGCAGTGATGCAACCGGTCAGGATGCTCTCGATGGTGCAGCTGTAGAAAAGTTTGAGGATCTGGGGACCCATGCCAAATTTTTTCAGTCTCCTGAGGGGGAAAAGGTGTTTTCATGCCCTCTTCACGACTGTCTTGGTGTGTTTAGACCATGATAGTTTGTTGGTGATGTGGACACCAAGGAACTTGAAACTCTCGACCCGCTCCACTGCAGCCCTGTCGATGTTATTGGGGGCGTGTTCGGCCCGCCTTTTCCTGTAGTCCACAATCAGCTCCTTTGTCTTTCTCACATTGAGGGAGAGGTTGTTATCCTGGCACCACACTGCCAGGTCTCTGACCTCCTCTCTATAGGCTGTCTCATCGTTGTCGGTGATCAGGTCTACCACTGTTGTGTTGTCAGCAAACTTAATGATGGTGTTGGAGTCGTGTTTGGCCACGCAGTCGTGGGTGAACAGGGAGTACAGGAGGGGACTAAGCACGGACCCCTGAGGGGCCCCAGTGTTGAGGATCAGCGGGGCAGGTGTGTTGTTACCTACCCTCACCAGCTAGGGGTGGCCCGTCAGGAAGTCCAGGATCCAGTTGCAGAGGGCGGTGTTTAGTCCCAGGATCCTTAGCTTAGTGATGAGCTTTGAGGGCACTATGGTGTTGAAGTCTGAGCTGTAGTCAATGAACAGCATTCTCACATAGGTGTTCCTTTTGTCGAGGTGGGAAAAGGAAGCGTGGAGTGCGATTGAGATTGTGTCATCTGTGGATCTGTTGGGGCGGTATGCGAATTGGAGTGGGTCTAGGGGATCCGGGATGATGCTGTTGATGTGAGCCATGACCAGCCTTTTAAAGCACTTCATGGCTACCAATTGAGATCCTGAGGCCCATTGTCATGTCATTCATCTGCCGCCATCACCTCATGTTTCAGTATAATGTATGGCCGCATGTCGCAAGGATTTGTACACATTTCCTGGAAGCTGAAAATGTCCCAGTTCTTCCATGACCTGCATACTCACCAGACATGTCACCCATTGATTATGTTTGGGATGCTCTGGATTGACGTGTACGACAGCGTGTTACAGTTCCCGCCAATATCCAGCTATTTTGCACAGCTATTGAAGAGGAGTGGGACAACATTCGACAGGCCACAATCAACAGCTTGATCAACTCAATGCGAAGGAGATGTGTCGCGCTGCAAGAGGCAAATGGTGCTCACACCAGATACTGACTGGTTGTCTGATCCACTGGTTTTTAAGGTATCTGTCACCAACAGATGCATATCTTTATTCCCAGTCATGTGAAATCCATAGATTAGGGCCTAATGGATTTATTTTAATTGACTGATGTTCTTATACTGTATGAACTAGAACTCAGTGAAATCTTAGAAATTGTTGCATGTTGCGTTTATATTTTTATTCAGTGTAGATTAGCGAGGAGAACATTCTAAGGGCTGTAACCGTCTCGAACAAACCTCTCCAATTGCCTACACGTTGTTTACTTTGCCAAGTTGTCTGTAATGAACCGTGAAAATTGATTTCCTCATGTCAGAATAATTATCATATATGGTTTAGCTCTCTCTCCACTCCTGTTGGGTTTTTTTCTGAGATGTTGTTGTAATTTTGCTCTCAGGTATGCCAGGTGCCGATGCCAACGTGCCCAAGCTGTCCTTCTCTGCCGCTCTCACCTACCCCATGCTCAGTGCTGGCACCATCGTCTTCGACAAGGTCTTTGTCAACGAGGGAGAGTTTTATGACCCGCGGACAGGTACTGAATAGATAGGCCTTTTTGTTGTTTTAGGGTTGAAGAAGTATTCACAAACATGATCAGTGCATACTACTGATACCAATGTGTACTGTGAAGAGACACACACAGGCGCAGACACACGCATACACAAACACATGATAGCATACACTATACACACATGTACACATGGATTTTGTGTTGTAGATATGTGGTAGTAGAGTAGGGGCCTGAGGGCACACACTCAATGTGTTGTGAAATCTGAAATGTAACGTAATGTTTTTAGTTGTATACAACTGCCTTAATTTTGCTGGACCCCAGGAAGAATAGCTGCTGCCTTGGCAGGAACTAATGGGGATCCATAATAAATACAAATAAGGTGAGTTCAATATACAGTGGGGAGAACAAGTATTTGATACACTGCCGATTTTGCAGGTTTTTCCACTTACAAAGCATGTAGAAGTCTGTAATTTTTATCATAGGTACTCTTCAACTGTGAGTGACGGAATCTAAAACAAAATCCAGAAAATCACATTGTATGATTTTTAAGTAATTCATTTGCATTTTATTGCATGACATAAGTATTTGATACATCAGAAAAACAGAACTTAATATTTGGTACAGAAACCTTTGTTTGCAATTACGGAGATCATATGTTTCCTGTAGTTCTTGACCAGGTTTGCACACACTGCAGCAGGGATTTTGGCCCACTCCTCCATACAGACCTTCTCCAGATCCTTCAGGTTTCGGGGCTGTCGCTGGGCAATACGGACTTTCAGCTCCCTCCAAAGATTTTCTATTGGGTTCAGGTCTGGAGACTGGCTAGACCACTCCAGGACCTTGAGATGCTTCTTACGGAGCAACTCCTTAGTTGCCCTGGCTGTGTGTTTCGGGTCGTTGTCATGCTGGAAGACCCAGCCACGACCCATCTTCAATGCTCTTACTGAGGGAAGGAGGTTGTTGGTCAAGATCTCGCGATACATGGCCCCATCCATCCTCCCCTCAATACGGTGCAGTCGTCCTGTCCCCTTTGCAGAATAGCATCCCCAAAGAATGATGTTTCCACCTCCATGCTTCAACGGTTGGGATGGTGTTCTTGGGGTTGTACTCATCCTTCTTCGTCCTCCAAACACGGCGAGTTGAGTTTAGACCAAAAAGCTCTATTTTTGTCTCATCAGACCACATGACCTTCTCCCATTCCTCCTCTGGATCATCCAGATGGTCATTGGCAAACTTCAGACGGGCCTGGACATGCGCTGGCTTGAGCAGGGGGACCTTGCGTGCGCTGCAGGATTTTAATCCATGACGGCGTAGTGTGTTACTAATGGTTTTCTTTGAGACTGTGGTCCCAGCTCTCTTCAGGTCATTGATCAGGTCCTGCCGTGTAGTTCTGGGCTGATCCCTCACCTTCCTCATGATCATTGATGCCCCACGAGGTGAGATCTTGCATGGTGCCCCAGACCGAGGGAGATTGACCGTCATCTTGAACTTCTTCCATTTTTTAATAATTGCGCCAACAGTTGTTGCCTTCTCACCAAGCTGCTTGCCTATTGTCCTGTAGCCCATCCCAGCCTTGTGCAGGTCTACAATTTTATCCCGGATGTCCTTACACAGCTCTCTGGTCTTGGCCATTGTGGAGAGGTTGGAGTCTGTTTGATTGAGTGTGTGGACAGGTGTCTTTTATACAGGTAACGAGTTCAAACAGGTGCAGTTAATACAGGTAATGAGTGGAAACAGGAGGGCTTCTTAAAGAAAAACTAACAGGTCTGTGAGAGCCGGAATTCTTACTGGTTGGTAGGTGATCAAATACTTATGTCATGCAATAAAATGCTAATTAATTATTTAAAAATCATACAATGTGATTTTCTGGATTTTTGTTTTAGATTCCGTCTCTCACAGTTGAAGTGTGATAAAAATTACAGACCTCTACATGCTTTGTAAGTAGGAAAACCTGCAAAATTGGCAGTGTATCAAATACTTGTTCTCCCCACTGTACATGTGAAGGGGATTTAAACATTAACGTCATACTCACTAGGTATAGCAGTTAGTTACATCATTGTTTTAGTTAATATACAATGAGCCAACTGTCAAACCAAGCCATAAACCAAAACAAGCAGCTGTTTGCTATATTGCAGTGTACAACATCAGTGAGTATGCTAAGCTAATGCTAACCTCACTGTCTTTGTCTCTGTGTTACCCAGGCGTATTCACGGCACCCATTGATGGCCGCTATTTCTTCAACGCGGTCCTGACTGGCCATAGGAACGAGAAGATTGAGGCGGTGCTGTCCAAGTCCAACTATGGCATGGCCCGTGTGGACTCTGGGGGATACCAGCCAGAGGGCCTGGAGAACAAGCCGATAGCCGAGGCCAAGATCACCCCAGGCTCCCTGGCCGTGTTCAGCATCATCCTGCCCCTCCAGGCCGGAGACACAGTCTGCATTGACCTGGTCACGGGCAAGCTGGCCCACTCCGTAGAGCCTCTCACCATCTTCAGTGGAATGCTGCTGTATGAACACATGTAAGCCAGCAGGACAGAACACCCTAGGTTCTCCATCTGGAACATGAGAGAGGGAGAGGAAGGAAGAAACGGAAGAGGGACGAGGGAAAAGGAAAGTGAGAGAAGAGAGGGGTTGGGGTTGGTCCCCTCCTGGACTGTTTAGATTCAAAGCAAAACGACAGGACCAGAGAATGACTTCATGAAACATGAGAATGAAGGAGAACCAGGAGACGACGACAACGACAGAGAAGTGTTTCTCCCTCCGTGCGTCATTCCTAGCCCTCTCATGTTCTTAGACCTGATGAACTGCTTGAACAAACACAGGATATACTATAAACTGAGCAGCAGACTGAGAGACTTCACCCTTCTTTTTTTTAACCTAGCTCGTCCTGCATTTGGAGAAGTATTTTCACACAGAATTTGTAGCTACTACTGTTATTGTTATTACTAGGCCCCTGTCTATATATTACTTACTCCAGGCATGGGGCTCAGAGTACAGTAGTCCTGCCGACCATAAGATCTCCATGACATCCCATCTACACCTTTGCTGCAAAGTGTTTCCCTGCCAAAGAGCCAGAACCACTGTCAAGGTCGGAGGTTAACCTGAAGTACGGAATGTGTAGTCTGGGGGAGAGAACCAGGAATGAGAAATTAGTTCCTTGATTTTCTATAGCTGATTTCTATTGAGATTAATTCACATTTTGTGATGTTTGTGTTTATATTATCGTGTACATTTCTGTCTCCGTGTCTATCTGTTCTGTAATGCCTTTGGCCCGGTGATCCAAAGCTTGGCCTTGTTGACGATATTTTAAGCTACTGCTTATAATGCTGGTTCCCAAAGCCTTTTATGTGCTGTCTGTGACCTAGCTAAATGTGCTCTCTGTAACCTAGCTAAATGTGCTGTCTGTGACCTAGCTAAATGTGCTGTCTGTGACCTAGCTAAATGTGCTGTCTGTGACCTAGCTAAATGTGCTGTCTGTGACCTGGCTAAATGTCCTGTCTGTGACCTAGGTAAATGTGCCACCCGTGACCTAGCTAAATGTGCTGTCTGTGACCTAGCTAAATGTGCTCTCTGTAACCTAGCTGAATGTGCTGTCTGTGACCTAGCTAAATGTGCTGTCTGTGACCTAGCTAAATGTGCTGTCTGTGACCTAGCTAAATGTGCTGTCTGTGACCTGGCTAAATGTCCTGTCTGTGACCTAGGTAAATGTGCCACCCGTGACCTAGCTAAATGTGCTGTCTGTGACCTAGCTAAATGTGCCATCCGTGACCTAGCTAAATGTGCTGTCTGTGACCTAGGTAAATGTGCCACCCGTGACCTAGCTAAATGTGCCGTCCGTGACCTAGCTAAATGTGCCGTCCGTGACCTAGATAAATGAGCCATCCGTGACCTAGCTGAATGTCCCATCCGTGACCTAGCTAAATGAGCCATCTGTGACCTAGCTAAATGTGCCATCCGTGACCTAGCTAAATGTGCCATCCATGACCTAGCTTAATGTGCCATCTGTAACCTAGCTAAATGTGCCATCCGTGACCTAGCTAAATTTGCCATCCGTGACCTAGCTACATGTGCCGTCCGTGACCTAGCTAAATGTGCTGTCCGTGACCTAGCTAAATGTGCTGTCCGTGACCTAGCTAAATGTGCCGTCTGTGACCTAGCTAAAGGTGTCGTCTGTGAACTAGCTAAATTTGCCGTCCGTGACCTAGCTAAATGTGCCATCTGTGACCTAGCTAAATGTGCCGTCCGTGACCTAGCTAAATGTGCCATCCGTGACCTAGCTGAATGTGCCATCTGTGACCTAGCTAAATGTGCTGTCCGTGACCTAGCTAAATGTGCCGTCTGTGACCTAGCTAAAGGTGCTGTCTGTGCGCTAGCTAAATTTGCCGTCCGTGACCCAGCTAAATGTGCCATCTGTGACCTAGCTAAATGTGCCGTCCATGACCTAGCTAAATTTGCCGTCTGTGACCTAGCTAAATGTCCCATCCGTGACCTAGCTGAATGTGCCATCCGTGACCTAGCTGAATGTGCCATCCGTGACCTAGCTAAATAAGCCATCCGTGACCTAGCTAAATGTGCCATCCGTGACCTAGCTAAATGTGCCATCCATGACCTAGCTTAATGTGCCATCTGTAACTTAGCTAAATGTGCCATCTGTGACGTAGCTAAATGTGCCGTCCGTGACCTAGATAAATGTACTGTCTGTGACCTAGCTAAATGTGCCATCCGTGACCTAGCTAAATGTGCCGTCCGTGACCTAAAGCCTTCAGACATGTCTTGCCATGCTCTAGATGACCAAAATAATGTTCCTAGCCCAAAGCCCAGCCTTAACCACGACCAAGTAGGAATTTGCCTCAACCAAACAGAGGGAAACCCTGCCCTATACCCCAGTACAGAAGAAACCCTGCCCTATACCCCAGTACAGAAGGAAACTCTGCCTTATACCCCAGTACAGAAGGAAACCCTGCCCTATTATACCCCAGTTCAGAGGAAACCCTGCCCTATAAACCAGTACAGAATAAAACCCTGCTCTATACCCCAGTACAGAGGAAACCCTGCCCTATACCCCAGTACAGAGGAAACCCTGCCCTATACCCCAGTACAGAGGAAACCCTGCCCTATAACCAGTACAGAAGGAAACCCTGCCCTATAACCAGTACAGAAGGAAATCCTGCCCTATACCCCAGTACAGAAGGAAACCCTGCCCTATAAACCAGTACAGAAGGAAACCCTGCCCTATAAACCAGTACAGAAGGAAATCCTGCCCTATACCCCAGTACAGAAGGAAACCCTGCCCTATAACCAGTACAGAAGGAAATCCTGCCCTATACCCCAGTACAGAAGGAAACCCTGCCCTATGACCAGTACAGAAGGAAACCCTGCCCTATAAACCAGTACAGAAGGAAACCCTGCCCTATACCCCAGTACAGAGGAAACCCTGCCCTATAAACCAGTACAGAAGGAAACCCTGCCCTATACCCCAGTACAGAAGGAAACCCTGCCCTATACCCCAATACAGAAGGAAACCCTGCCCTATACCCCAGTACAGAAGGAAACCCTGCCCTATACCCCAATACAGAAGGAAACCCTGCCCTATACCCCAGTACAGAAGGAAACCCTGCCCTATAAACCAGTACAGAAGGAAACCCTGCCCTATACCCCAGTACAGAGGAAACCCTGCCCTATAACCCAGTACAGAATGAAACCCTGCCCTATACCCCAGTACAGAAGGAAACCCTGCCCTATAAACCAGTACAGAAGGAAACCCTGCCCTATACCCCAGTACAGAAGGAAACCCTGCCCTATACCCCAGTACAGAGGAAACCCTGCCCTATACCCCAGTACAGAGGAAACCCTGCCCTATACCCCAGTACAGAAGGAAACCCTGCCCTATAAACCAGTACAGAAGGAAACCCTGCCCTATACCCCAGTACAGAAGGAAACCCTGCCCTATACCCCAGTACAGAAGGAAACCCTGCCCTATAACCAGTACAGAAGGAAATCCTGCCCTATACCCCAGTACAGAAGGAAACCCTGCCCTATGACCAGTACAGAAGGAAACCCTGCCCTATGACCAGTACAGAAGGAAACCCTGCCCTATAAACCAGTACAGAAGGAAACCCTGCCCTATACCCCAGTACAGAGGAAACCCTGCCCTATAAACCAGTACAGAAGGAAACCCTGCCCTATACCCCAGTACAGAAGGAAACCCTGCCCTATACCCCAATACAGAAGGAAACCCTGCCCTATACCCCAGTACAGAAGGAAACCCTGCCCTATACCCCAATACAGAAGGAAACCCTGCCCTATACCCCAGTACAGAAGGAAACCCTGCCCTATAAACCAGTACAGAAGGAAACCCTGCCCTATACCCCAGTACAGAGGAAACCCTGCCCTATAACCCAGTACAGAATGAAACCCTGCCCTATACCCCAGTACAGAAGGAAACCCTGCCCTATAAACCAGTACAGAAGGAAACCCTGCCCTATACCCCAGTACAGAAGGAAACCCTGCCCTATACCCCAGTACAGAGGAAACCCTGCCCTATACCCCAGTACAGAGGAAACCCTGCCCTATACCCCAGTACAGAAGGAAACCCTGCCCTATAAACCAGTACAGAAGGAAACCCTGCCCTATACCCCAGTACAGAAGGAAACCCTGCCCTATACCCCAGTACAGAAGGAAACCCTGCCCTATACCCCAGTACAGAAGGAAACCCTGCCCTATACCCCAGTACAGAGGAAACCCTGCCCTATACCCCAGTACAGAGGAAACCCTGCCCTATACCCCAGTACAGAAGGAAACCCTGCCCTATAAACCAGTACAGAAGGAAACCCTGCCCTATACCCCAGTACAGAAGGAAACCCTGCCCTATAAACCAGTACAGAAGGAAACCCTGCCCTATACCCCAGTACAGAGGAAACCCTGCCCTATAAACCAGTACAGAGGAAACCCTGCCCTATACCCCAGTACAGAAGGAAACCCTGCCCTATACCCCAATACAGAAGGAAACCCTGCCCTATACCCCAGTACAGAAGGAAACCCTGCCCTATACCCCAGTACAGAAGGAAACCCTGCCCTATACCCCAGTACAGAAGGAAACCCTGCCCTATACCCCAGTACAGAAGGAAACCCTGCCCTATACCCCAGTACAGAGGAAACCCTGCCCTATACCCCAGTACAGAAGGAAACCCTGCCCTATACCCCAGTACAGAAGGAAACCCTGCCCTATACCCAAGTACAGAAGGAAACCCTGCCCTATACCCCAGTACAGAATGAAACCCTGCCCTATACCCCAGTACAGAGGAAACCCTGCCCTATACCCCAGTACAGAGGAAACCCTGCCCTATACCCCAGTACAGAAGGAAACCCTGCCCTATACCCCAGTACAGAATGAAACCCTGCCCTATACCCCAGTACAGAAGGAAACCCTGCCCTATACCCCAGTACAGAATGAAACCCTGCCCTATACCCCAGTACAGAAGGAAACCCTGCCCTATACCCCAGTACAGAAGGAAACCCTGCCCTATACCCCAGTACAGAAGGAAACCCTGCCCTATACCCCAGTACAGAAGGAAACCCTGCCCTATACCCCAGTACAGAAGGAAACCCTGCCCTATACCCCAGTACAGAATGAAACCCTGCCCTATAC
Source organism: Thymallus thymallus (assembly GCA_023634145.1). Taxonomy (NCBI): domain Eukaryota; kingdom Metazoa; phylum Chordata; class Actinopteri; order Salmoniformes; family Salmonidae; genus Thymallus; species Thymallus thymallus. The sequence goes on along the minus strand of CM042405.1, from coordinate 4,453,767 downwards.
CCCAGTACAGAGGAAACCCTGCCCTATACCCCAGTACAGAGGAAACCCTGCCCTATACCCCAGTACAGAAGGAAACCCTGCCCTATACCCCAGTACAGAATGAAACCCTGCCCTATACCCCAGTACAGAAGGAAACCCTGCCCTATACCCCAGTACAGAATGAAACCCTGCCCTATACCCCAGTACAGAAGGAAACCCTGCCCTATACCCCAGTACAGAAGGAAACCCTGCCCTATACCCCAGTACAGAAGGAAACCATTAGAGGGAATCAAGTGATGTGACTCAATAATCTTCAACCTAACACAGAGTCACACCCCAAAGTGTGAGAAAGTCAGTCTGAAAGCCTCGGTGACCAGTCAGGAGGGAGTACTTTCCTCCCCCTCCCTCTTAACCCCTCCGTTTCCCCCCAATGCACACGATGTGTTGAACGGCTGCCAAGGGCCACAAGGAGTGTGCAGATCATAAACAGAGCTCTGTGCTCTCTCTCTAAGAGGGCCCGATGGACTTCCTTAATTTAGGCACAGTGAAGTGTTTACACAGGACCATAAATAAGAAGCTCCCTCTGACAGCAGGGGGTGATTACTTGGTCATGTCCGACGGCAGGGGATGATAACTTGGTCATGTCTGACGGCAGGGGATGATAACTTGGTCATGTCTGACGGCAGGGGATGATAACTTGGTCATGTCTGACGGCAGGGGATGATAACTTGGTCATGTCTGACGGCAGGGGATGATAACTTGGTCATGTCTGACGGCAGGGGATGATAACTTGGTCATGTCTGACGGCAGGGGATGATAACTTGGTCATGTCTGACGGCAGGGGATGATAACTTGGTCATGTCTGACGGCAGGGGATGATAACTTGGTCATGTCTGACGGCAGGGGATGATAACTTGGTCATGTCTGACGGCAGGGGATGATTACTTGGTCATGTCTGACGGCAGGGGATGATAACTTGGTCATGTCTGACGGCAGGGGATGATTACATGTCTGTCGGCCCTCCAATGGGCCAATGATACAGAAATAATAATTCATAATAGATCAATAATTTATTTACATACATATATTTCATATCAATATTAATATAATCCAAGTGTTTCTCATAATAGTAGAGACAAGTGTCGTTAATCATCCACGGATTGGTTCATAATAACGGACTGTTCCACCCTGACAGAGTTCCAGTGCATTGTTTCATGCGATATAATTGTAAACATGACTTTCATTGAAATTGAGTTGCAACAAGAAGGTGCTTTCAGAGTGGGGCTTTCAGAGCGGGGCTTTCAGAGCGGGGCAGAGAAAAAGAAAGAAGGAAGATTGAATTAGAACAGAAGAAGAATGACCAAAGTGACGCAGGTCTTTAGTAACAAGACAGGTGATGCTGATAACACTGCCATCGTCGTCGAGGATGCTGGAATTATTTTATTTTATTTTTGACGCAGGTCTTTAGTAACAAGACAGGTGATGCTGATAACACTGCCATCGTCGTTGAGGATGCTGGAATTATTTTGGATGAACGTGTGAAAGTAAACTACTTTTTAAAGTGATTTGTTTGACAATCAGATGTATTTACTATAAAACTAATGGGGGGGGGGGGGGGTTGGGGTCCTCCGCCTGGGTCCTCCAAATCACTAAGTCCGCCTCTGTATAGAGGAATAGTTACAGGCCATCTAATGGAGGAACAGAGGAATATTTACTAATATTTACTAGGAAGTGATTTAGCTTACAGATCAGAAAATGGATACCAACATGTTTGGCAGAGATTACAATCAAATACATGGAGTTTTATTCAAATAATATCACTATTGGAAGACGCTGCATTTAGTTGAGAAGCTGCTATCTTGCTGCTCTGTGCTTTTGAGTATTTCTCCACTTGGTCCTATCTGACCTCTGTGTTTGTTATTGCTAATGGAATCTGAAAGGTTTACTCAATCTATGAAGTCATCAACAACTGGTCATTCCACATGCCAACCAAAGCAATGCTATGTATTAAAGGTTCAGTTCCTCTTTGTTTTTACAGCTCCTCCTCCCTACAGTCTGACCTTTTGCCTGGAATGTGTGATTTGGTGACACGTGTGGTTCAAATAAAGATATTTAATTTTACAGCCATGTCCTCTCGTTTGTTTCTGATTAATTCTCTGCTCGAAGGGTTAGGACACTAATCTAGCTGCTCAGAGGGTTAGGACTCTAATCTAGCTGCTCAGAGGGTTAGGACTCTAATCTAGCTGCTCAGAGGGTTAGGACACTAATCTAGCTGCTCAGAGGGTTAGGACTCTAATCTAGCTGCTCAGAGGGTTAGGACTCTAATCTAGCTGCTCAGAGGGTTAGGACTCTAATCTAGCTGCTCAGAGGGTTAGGACTCTAATCTAGCTGCTCAGAGGGTTAGGACTCTAATCTAGCAGGAAAGGAGATGGTGATGATGTCATGTTTTAAAATGTCATCTGCCATTGCAGTATGTAGTTTGAGCAGACCTCTCGGTTCAGTGCTCTTGTGTGATTGGTTAAATGTACTGTATGTAGGCAGTGATCCAAGTGCTGTGATTTATTAATAAATCCAGTATATATATATATATATACGGAATCAAGAATGTCCATAACTGGAACACTATTCATGTTGATTTACCGAACCATTTGGAACTTTAGTCAAATAATATACACTCTTAGAAGAAAAGGTGCTATCTGGAACCTAAAAGGGTTCTTTGGCTGTTCCCATAGGAGAACCCTTTGACAAACCCTATTTGTTTCCAGGTAAAACCCTTTTGAGTTCCATGTTGAACCCTTTACATAGAGGGTTCTATATGGAACCCAAAAGAGTTCTACCTGGATCCAAAAAGGGTTATACTTGGAACCAAAAAGGATTATCCTAAGGGGACAGCCGAAGAAACCTTTTGGAACCCTTTTTTCTATTCATTCATTTATTCCTGCACATTAATAAACATGACATTTTGCTTCCCTCTCGACCCGTACTGTAAAGGCTGAGAAAGCGTTGAGCCACGTAATTTTTCCAGTCTGCACGCCAAAAAGAGAAAATCATGCTGGGAGATCTGCCTGTGAATTCATGGAAAGAACAACATCTCACAGCTGTCAATCAACGTCCCCTTTTCCCTTGAGTTTCTCCTGCACTGAGCTGGGATGGGACTTAACAGCCCTGGATGTCTAAATTAGGCTTTCACAACACTCTCCTCGGCTTCACTTTTTAGTTTGAACCCTTAACTGACACACCTGATTCAGTTAGTCAAATAATCAGGTTAAAACTAAAATATGAAACTTCTGGGAGGGATGGAGGAGAGGGTTATGGGTAACCTGCTCTAGATGTGTTTTCCCCTTTTAGTTTCTTGTTCATTAGAACCTAATTAATCTAATTATAACCTAATTAACCCTGTGGAATGAACCCAGACCCTGCCCTCCCAAGCCTGCCGTTCCGATGCCGTGTTCTGCCCTGGGTATGTGTGTGTGTCTGACAGTGAGGGGCGGTGAGAGTTTGGGGCTGGAATCTGTACACACCAGCTGTGTGTGGCCCAGGACAGGGTGGGATACTGACACATTTCCTGTTTATCTTTCATTTTTATACAAACACACAGTTTTGTATTGATATCCTTGCGTGGACCAAAGAATTGATTCCCATCCCAAATCATATTTTCCCTAACCCCTAACCTTAAATCTAACCCTAACCCTAACCTTAACCTAACCATAACCCTAACCCTAACCCTAATCTTAACCCTAAACCTAACTTTAACCCCTAACCCCAAACCCTAACCCTAAAACTATACCTAACCCTAACCCTAAACCTAAATGTAAGCCCTAACCCTAACCTTAACCCTAACTCCTAACCCTAACCCTAACCCTAACCCTAACCTTAACCCTAACTCCTAACCCTAACCCTAAACCTAACCATAAACCCTAAACCTAACCATAAACCCTAACCCTAACCTTAATTCTAACCCTAAACCTAAACCTAAACTCTTACCATAAAATAAAATAAAATATTGTGGGGAAAAAGGTTAATTTTTAACATTGGAATTTTGAATGACGTAAAGTGAGTGTGGAAGAGGTGAAAACATTATTGTTGTCTATTAACAATGTCACCTGGGTCTGACAACTTGGATGGAAAATTACTGAGGATGATAGCGGACTATATCGCCGCTCCTATTTGCCTTATATTCAATCTCAGCCTACTAGAAAGTGTGTTCCCTCAGGCCTGGAGGGAAGCTAAAGTCATTCTTCTACCCAGGAATAGCAAAGCACCCTTTACTGGCTCAAATACCTGAACAATCAGCCTGTTACCAACCGTTAGTAAACTTTTAGATAAAATGGTGTTTGACCAGATACAATGCTATTTTACAGTAAACTAACTATAACAACAGACTTTCAGCACGCTTAAAAAACGACATGGCAAAATGATACAACAGTAGCTAAAATGTGGAGAAGTCTGTCCATAATAAAGCACTGCTCTCTCTTCTTAACAATGCTAATCAACAAGGCAGGTCCTACAGGCTTAAGATTTGTCGCACCTGGACTACGTTCCAGTCATGTGGTCAGATGCCACAAGGAGAGACTTAGAAAAATTACAATTGGCCCAGAACAGGGCAGCACTGCTGGCCTTTAAATGTACACAGAGAGCTAACATTAATAATATCACTATATGAACAATATGCACTTCATCACTACTTGTATTTGTGAGACATATTAACATGTTGCATGCAACGTTAACAGTACAGGGCAGATAAAGGTGGTGGCAGTGTTTCATAACGTTAACAGTACAGGGCAGATAAAGGTGGTGGCAGTGTTTCATAATGTTAACAGTACAGGGCAGATAAAGGTGGTGGCAGTGTTTCATAACGTTAACAGTACAGGGCAGATAAAGGTGGTGGCAGTGTTTCATAATGTTAACAGTACAGGGCAGATAAAGGTGGTGGCAGTGTTTCATAACGTTAACAGTACAGGGCAGATAAAGGTGGTGGCAGTGTTTCATAACGTTAACAGTACAGGGCAGATAAAGGTGGTGGCAGTGTTTCATAACGTTAACAGTACAGGGCAGATAAAGGTGGTGGCAGTGTTTCATAACGTTAACAGTACAGGGCAGATAAAGGTGGTGGCAGTGTTTCATAACGTTAACAGTACAGGGCAGATAAAGGTGGTGGCAGTGTTTCATAACGTTAACAGTACAGGGCAGATAAAGGTGGTGGCAGTGTTTCATAACGTTAACAGTACAGGGCAGATAAAGGTGGTGGCAGTGTTTCATAATATTAACAGGTTTGGTAATTCCCTCTCCAAAGCCATCAATGACAGAAACAGGATTAAAATCAATTACTCTTTCATCTATGAATGTTATTCAAATCATACTATGCATACTCGGTTACTGCTTATATTGTACCACAGTGAACACCCCACCCCTAAATGCAAGCTATGAATCATGAATAAATTGTTTTATAAGCTCATGTCGTATAGGCATTCTGAAAATGCAAGACACTAATAATAACATAAATCAAAATCTATTTCCAAACCTGTATGAATGCTGAACATGTTTTGGGAATTAAATGACATTATACAACATTCCTACAGAACATTGTCTGTTAAGATGTTGTTTGCGAACATTATCCCAGGGTGTTATGGGTGATGCTCATGCTATCAGTGAGGGCGTGGTACCACATCACCATAGTGAAAGATCTGGTGTAGAGGCTCCCTTCTTTATCTCCATGGATACAGTGATCCTGTGTGTGGCAAAGTGCTGTTAGACAGCGCCACCTGCTGGATCATCTTCACATGCTCTTCAGCATTATGTGACAAACATGTCATAGACATGACCAAAACCTGTCATGGATGTTACAAACATGTCACAAACATGACCAAAACCTGTCATGGATGTTACAAACATGTCACAAACATGACCAAAACATGTCATGGATGTTACAAACATGTCACAAACATGACCAAAACCTGTCATGGATGTTACAAACATGTCACAAACATGACCAACACATGTCATGGATGTTACAAACATGCTATAACCATGACCAAAACCTGTCATGTGACAAACATGTACTAAACATGACCAAAACCTGTCATGTGACAAACATGTCATAACCATGACCAAAACCTGTCATGTGACAAACATGTACTAAACATGACCAAAACCTGTCATGAATGTTACAAATATGTCAGAAACATGACCAGAAGTATATTATGGTTGGTTAATGATTACATCTAGAGTAGTGTTCCATAATGTCTATGTTAACATAAATCTAGAGTAGTGTTCCATAATGTCTATGTTAACATAAATCTAGAGTAGTGTTCCATAATGTCTATGTTAACATAAATCTAGAGTAGTGTTCCATAATGTCTATGTTAACATAAATATAGAGTAATGTTCCATAATGTCTATGTTAACATAAATATAGAGTAATGTTCCATAATGTCTATGTTAACATAAATCTAGAGTAGTGTTCCATAATGTCTATGTTAACATAAATCTAGAGTAGTGTTCCATAATGTCTATGTTAACATAAATCTAGAGTAGTGTTCCATAATGTCTATGTTAACATAAATCTAGTGTAGTGTTCCATAATGTCTATGTTAACATAAATCTAGAGTAGATGCTGACATACTGACATAGACATGGTGACCTAGACATACTGACATACTGGCATAGACATACTGACATAGACATACTGACATACTGACATACTGACATACTGACATACTGACATACTGACATAGACATGGTGACCTAGACATACTGACATACTGGCATACTGACATACTGACATACTGACATACTGGCATACTGACATACTGACATACTGACATACTGGCATACTGACATACTGACATACTGACATACTGGCATACTGACATACTGACATAGACATGGTGACCTAGACATACTGACATACTGGCATACTGACATACTGACATACTGACATAGACATGGTGACCTAGACATACTGACATACTGGCATAGACATACTGACATAGACATACTGACATACTGACATACTGACATACTGGCATACTGACATACTGACATAGACATACTGACATACTGACATACTGACATAGACATACTGACATACTGACATACTGACATACTGGCATACTGACATACTGACATACTGAAATAGACATACTGACATACTGACATAGACATACTGACATAGACATACTGACATACTGACATTGACATACTGACATACTGACATACTGACATAGACATACTGACATAGACATACTGACATACTGACATAGACATACTGACATACTGACATACTGCAGTCTAATGTTACCTCTCTTGTATATATTTATGCCATATGCTTCAATATGAATATTATTATTGATGCAGTATGTGTGTGTGTGTCTGTCTATGCATGTGTCTTTGTATCTCTGTGTGTATCACACGTGTGTTTGTGTACATGTGCATGTATTTGTGTGTGTGTATGCATGTGTGTGTGTGTGTGTGTGTGTGTGTGTGTGTGTGTGTGTGTGTGTGTGTGTGTGTGTGTGTGTGTGTGTGTGTGTGTGTGTGTGTGTGTGTGTGTGTGTGTGTGTGTGTGTGTGTGTGTTCGTATGTCTCTCTCCATTCAGTCTCAGTGTCTCAGCTCTTCGGAGATGGTGGTGAGGAAGGTTTCTCTGAACGATAACATCATCTACCTCACAACCAGAACACCTTTCTCTCACACTCCCCCTCTTTCTCTCACACTCCCCGTCTTTCTCTCACACTCCCCCTCTTTCTCTCACACTCCCCCTCTTTCTCTCACACTCCCCCACTCTCTCTCACACTCCCCCACTTTCTCTCACACTCCCCCTCTTTCTCTCTCTCTCCCCTTCCAACCCTCCTCTCCCCCCAGCAGCCAGCTGATCAAGAGGAAGGAGGAGAGGAGGGACCGTCTGTCCTACGAGGTGGACTATGAGGACTTCCTGATGCTTTTCAACCAGAACATCAGGCAGAAAGCTGGGAGGCCTCGACGACTGACACAGGCAGAGAAAGAGAGTCCAAAATGGCACCCGGGGGTCAGAAATGACATCCCTTTTCCATATATAGTGCACTACATTTGACCAGGGCTTATAGGGCACACACTTAGTGTTTTGCAGCATAGTGCACTATACGGGGAACAGAGGCTGTATCACCATAAATACTGCTGCACGGCCCTGACCTCTGCAGAGGCTGTATCACCATAAATACTGCTGCACGGCCCTGACCTCTGCAGAGGCTGTATCACCATAAATACTGCTGCACGGCCCTGACCTCTGCAGAGGCTGTATCACCATAAATACTGCTGCACGGCCCTGACCTCTGCAGAGGCTGTATCACCATAAATACTGCTGCACGGCCCTGACCTCTGCAGAGGCTGTATCACCATAAATACTGCTGAATGGCCCTGACCTCTGCAGAGGCTGTATCACCATAAATACTGCTGCACGGCCCTGACCTCTGCAGAGGCTGTATCACCATAAATACTGCTGCACGGCCCTGACCTCTGCAGAGGCTGTATCACCATAAATACTGCTGCACGGCCCTGACCTCTGCAGAGGCTGTATCACCATAAAAACTGCTGCACGGCCCTGACCTCTGCAGAGGCTGTATCACCATAAATACTGCTGCACGGCCCTGACCTCTGCAGAGGCTGTATCACCATAAATACTGCTGCACGGCCCTGACCTCTGCAGAGGCTGTATCACCATAAATACTGCTGCACGGCCCTGACCTCTGCAGAGGCTGTATCACCATAAATACTGCTGAATGGCCCTGACCTCTGCAGAGGCTGAATCACCATAAATACTGCTGAATGGCCCTGACCTCTGCAGAGGCTGTATCACCATAAATACTGCTGAATGGCCCTGACCTCTGCAGAGGCTGTATCACCATAAATACTGCTGAATGGCCCTGACCTCTGCAGAGGCTGTATCACCATAAATACTGCTGAATGGCCCTGACCTCTGCAGAGGCTGTATCACCATAAATACTGCTGAATGGCCCTGACCTCTGCAGAGGCTGTATCACCATAAATACTGCTGCACGGCCCTGACCTCTGCAGAGGCTGTATCACCATAAATACTGCTGCACGGCCCTGACCTCTGCAGAGGCTGTATCACCATAAATACTGCTGCACGGCCCTGACCTCTGCAGAGGCTGTATCACCATAAATACTGCTGCACGGCCCTGACCTCTGCAGAGGCTGTATCACCATAAATACTGCTGCACGGCCCTGACCTCTGCAGAGGCTGTATCAGATTGGCTACTGTTTGTTTCTCTGGCTGAGTTGATGAGCTGATTTTGTCTGACAGCTGATTGACACCTTGTTGAACAGCTGATTTCACCAACAACCCACTCCTGCAATTTAACCCTGTCTCTTTAATCATGTGACATTGGCTCTGTCTGAAATCTGGCCTGCTTACTATTTACTATCCTATGCCCTCCCAGGCCCACCCATGGCTGTGCCCCTGCCCAGTCATGTGAAATCCATAGATTAGGGCCTAATGAATTTATTTAAATTGACTCATTTATTATATGAACTGTAACTCAGTAAAATCGTTGAAATTGTTGCATGTTGCGTTTATATTTTTGTTCAGTATATTTAGAATGTACAGTTTTTTTGAAAAAAATGCAGTAAGCAACAAATATCAGCATATTAGGTTAATTCTACTTAGAATGCACACGAAATGTGCTGTAGCCTGCAGGTAGCCTACATAGGCTAACTTGAACTGGCGCCCAGTGGACCTGCAGTCTAAGGACTATGTAGGTATAGTAGTTTAGGTCTGTACTAACACAGCTTCTAGCTGCCCCCTGGCGGCCATTCTAAATATTTATTTAGACATAAAATCCTCCTGTTGCAGAATGATTTTACTTCTGCGATGAAAGAGGTCAAAATGAAGATCCGACATCTGTAGCCATAAGTCTTTTATGAAGCCAGCATGCCATAATATTATTACTGACATAGGGTACACATATAGCCGTATTGTATTTGCAGTTCAAGCAGGCAGAAACACATCCATACAGTCATACTGACTGTATTTCTGCCTGCTTGAACGGCAATAGCTCAGATACACATGAAAACATAAAATGACCCAGGGAATCAATAGAACCTCGCTCAACGATGCAAAAAACAATATGGCATTTTAAAAAATGGTGAATCTTTCCTTTAATGATATACGCCACAGTCCTCAGTTGCTGATACTGTACAATACCACAAAGTTTCTTTATTGCTTGTTTTATTCATTTATTATTTTACAATTCCTGTCTTATTGCATTCAGTTATACATTCATTGTGCATTTATAACAGACACTGTAAATCTCCATTGTTTCTTTCCACAGTAAACAGAAAGACTAACAAGCTAAGTAAACACATCTTCAGGCCCAGGGTCCACTGGCAACATCTCTACCTCCTCACCCCAGCCTCATGTGCTTATGCAACCTGTCTTCTCCCTCTCGCTGTGAGCACCACCTGTCTCACACACACGCACGCACGCGCGCGCACGCATACACACACACACACACACACACACACACACACACACACACACACACACACACACACACACACACACACACACACACACACACACTTCCAATATTGTTCTCTCTCTTTGTGCTTCAGTCTTCTTCTAGTCTGCTGCTGTGATCACCGATGGGGGAAAAAGAGTAGTACCAGGCTTTGTTGTCCCCCATCCTGTGTTTACTGGCCAGTGCTGATGAAGGAGAGGAGACCTGCGGCCGTATGTATCAGGTGTGTCAGAGTAGGAGTGCTGATCTAGGATCAGGTCCCTGTTATCCATGTAATCTTAAAAAAGATCCCAGATCATCCTTCTTTGGGATGCTTGATACATGGTTCAGATGTTTCCTCAGGTAAAACAGATCCCAGATCATCCTTCTTTGGGATGCTTGATACATGGTTCAGATGTTTCCTCAGGTAAAACAGATCCCAGATCATCACTCCTACTTTGGGATAGTTGATACATGGTTACAAACTTCAGCTAACCTTGGCCACCACAAACAATCAATCAATGGAAGTGATGGGGGCATGTGGGTTCGATTCCCACTGGGGCTACCCATATGTAAAATGTATGCATCATGACTGTAAGTCACTTTAAGCGTGGCATATATTATACTATATATTATACTAGATATTATACTATATATTATACTGATACCATTTCAGTCCCATTTCCAAAGTGTTATTTTCCAGTCAGACCAGGAGGGGGCAGAATGTGGTTGCCAGGACAGATCACCTCTCCTGCCAGGAGAGGAAGGGCAAGTCCCAATTGGCACCCTATTTCCTACAAAGTGCACTACTATTGAGCAGCACCTAACAGGGCTATGGTCAAAAGGGGTGCACTGTATATGGAAAAGTGTGCCATTTGGCATTTTGGATGCAGACGAAATGTCAGTGCCACCAAGAAGGCAGTGAAAACAATGGGAGCCTGCTTGGCATGCCAACTCATCTCAGTGTGTTAAAGGGCACTGTTAGTAGGTCGACTGCCACGTTCTCTTCACATGCCCTAATCGGAATGTTATGCTGTGCTGTGCTGTCTTTGTTCTTTGCTGCTTGGCTGCTTGGTTGCTAGGCTGCTTGGCTGTTGGCTGTTGGCTGTTGGCTGTTGGCTGCTTGGCTGTTGGCTGCTTGGCTGTTGACTGCTTGGCTGTTGGCTGCTTGGCTGCTTGGCTGTTGGCTGATTGGCTGCTTGGCTGATTGGCAGTAGGCAGTTGGCTGCTTGGCTGTTTGGCTGCTTGGCTGCTTGGCTGCTTGGCTGTTGGCTGCTTGGCTGTTTGGCTGCTTGACTGCTTGGCTGTTTGGCTACTTGGCTGTTGACTGCTTGGCTGCTTGGCTGCTTGGCTGTTGACTGCTTGGCTGTTTGGCTGCTTGGCTGCTTGGCTGTTTGGCTGCTTGGCTGTTGGCTGCTTGGCTGCTTGGCTGCTTGGCTGCTTGGCTGTTGGCTGCTTGGCTGTTTGGCTGCTTGACTGCTTGGCTGTTTGGCTACTTGGCTGTTGACTGCTTGGCTGCTTGGCTGTTGACTGCTTGGCTGCTTGGCTGTTGGCTGATTGGCTGCTTGGCTGCTTGGCAGTAGGCAGTTGGCTGCTTGGCTGTTTGGCTGCTTGGCTGCTTGGCTGCTTGGCTGCTTGGCTGCTTGGCTGCTTGGCTGTTTGGCTGCTTGGCTGCTTGACTGCTTGGCTGTTTGGCTACTTGGCTCTTGGCTGCTTGGCTGTTGACTGCTTGGCTGCTTGGCTGCTTGGCTGTTGACTGCTTGGCTGCTTGGCTGTTGACTGCTTGGCTGCTTGGCTGTTTGGCTGCTTGACTGCTTGGCTGTTTGGCTACTTGGCTGTTGACTGCTTGGCTGCTTGGCTGTTGACTGCTTGGCTGCTTGGCTGTTGGCTGATTGGCTGCTTGGCTGCTTGGCAGTAGGCAGTTGGCTGCTTGGCTGTTTGGCTGCTTGGCTGCTTGGCTGCTTGGCTGCTTGGCTGCTTGGCTGCTTGGCTGTTTGGCTGCTTGGCTGCTTGACTGCTTGGCTGTTTGGCTACTTGGCTCTTGGCTGCTTGGCTGTTGACTGCTTGGCTGCTTGGCTGCTTGGCTGTTGACTGCTTGGCTGCTTGGCTGTTGACTGCTTGGCTGCTTGGCTGCTTGGCTGCTTGGCTGCTTGGCTGCTTGGCTGTTGACTGCTTGGCTGCTTGGCTGTTGGCTGCTTGGCTGCTTGGCTGTTGGCTGCTTGTATGATGTTTGAGTCATCATGATTTCTTACCTATAAGAACACTTCCCTGGTTCAAAAACTAGCAGAGGAGAGAGAGAGAGAGAGAGAGAGAGGGAAATGGTGAGGGTAGTGGACGATGGTAAGGGTCAGAGGGAGGGAGTGGTTGAGGGAGAGTGATACAGTAGATGGGGAATGGAACAGAGGGACAAAGAGAGATGGATGGAGGGAACAGAGGGACAAAGAGAGATGGATGGAGGGAACAGAGGGAGAAAGAGAGATGGATGGAGGGAACAGAGGGACAAAGAGAGATGGATGGAGGGAACAGAGGGACAAAGAGAGATGGATGGAGGGAACAGAGGGACAAAGAGAGATGGATGGAGGGAACAGAGGGATAAAGAGAAAAAGATGGAGTAAGAGAGTGAGTCAGGGATAATGCCGGTGGTGATAGAGGAGAGGAGAGGAGAGGAGAGGAGAGGAGAGGAGAGGAGAGGAGAGGAGAGGAGAGGAGAGGAGAGGAGAGGAGAGGAGAGGAGAGGAGAGGAGAGGAGAGGAGAGGAGAGGAGAGGAGAGGAGAGGAGAGGAGAGGAGAGGAGAGGAGGCAGGGGCCGGCCGGCTACATTCCGTAAATTCATAGCATTGTAGCAGGGATGGACTGGGACCAGAAATTGGCCCTAGTATTTCTAGCACAGAGACCCATTTTTTCCACAAGGAGTTCACTCTGGCTCATTTTCTTTCCTTGAAGTCCCCATTTTTAGCCAAGTAATGATCATTCTGCAAGCCCACAATTTAGACAGGCACACTCGGCTTAAGATAATGCCATCTGGCATTTGCACAAATTTCCCTTTGGCCAGTCCATTTCTGACTATGACACATGCCCTCTGCACCTGTATGAGATTATGGTCTCTATCTCTCTAACCTGAGGGAACTATCAGCTCTCTGCTGGCTGGAAAGAGAAAGGAGTAGATGAGACACACCATAGGCCTTCTACACATATCCTTCTGGAGTTCATTTCCTGTAACAGTTTCCTGTCACCATCAACTGCTGATAATGCTGATGATGGTTCTGTATTATAGAATAGAGCTCCAGGTCACCAGCCTGTCTAACAGGAAGCCATCTACGGTTCGTTGTGATCACCCACCACAGCCCATGCACCTGCTCACCTCACTCGCGTGACAGGAGAAGTCATTTCCTGTGATATGAGTCATGGGGAGAGGTAGTGTGGGGGATTATCATGAAAAACAGACTCAATAAAATATCTAATCTCTCTCTCTCTCTCTCTCTCTCTCTCTCTCTCTCTCTCTCTCTCTCTCTCTCTCTCTCTCTCTCTCTCTCTCTCTCTCTCTCTGTCCCTTTCTCTCTGTCTCTCTCTTTCTCTCTCTTTCTCTCTCTCTATCTCTTGTTCTTTCTCTCTCTCTCTCTATCTCTCTCTATCTATGTTGCTCTCTCATTCTCTCTTGCTCTCTCTCCCTCTTTCTCTCTCTCCCTCTTTCTCTCTCTCTCTCTTTTTCTCTCGCTCTCTCTTTTTATGTCTCTCTCTCTCTCCCTTTCATCTCTTTCCCTCTATCTCTCCCCTCTCTCCACCCCCTCTCTCCACCCCCTCTCTCTCTAGACAACCGATCTCTCCACCCCCTCTCTCCACCCCCTCTCTCTCTAGACCATCGATCTCTCCACCCCCTCTCTCCACCCCCTCTCTCCACCCCCTCTCTCTCTAGACCATCGATCTCTCCACCCCCTCTCTCTCTAGACCATCGATCTCTCCACCCCCCCTCTCTCTAGACCATCGATCTCTCCACCCCCTCTCTCCACCCCCTCTCTCCACCCCCTCTCTCTCTAGACCACCGATCTCTCCACCCCCTCTCTCTCCAGACCATCGATCTCTCCACCCCCTCTCTCTCCAGACCATCGATCTCTCCAATCTGAGTTAGTTTCACATTCTTAATTAGCACAGATTTCCTAGTTCTGTGTTCCCCCCAGTCTGGCAGTGAGGTACTGTCTCCAGAGAGTGATGGTGTGTTCAGCATGTGGAAAATCCCCTGTTCTCCTGTAGGTCTGGATATGACATGATACTTCCTCTGTATCGAGGCTGCCGGTGCATGCGCGTGTGTGTGTGTGTTTGCGTGTGTGTGTGTGTGTGTGTGTGTGTGTGTGTGTGTGTGTGTGTGTGTGTGTGTGTGTGTGTGTGTGTGTGTGTGTGTGTGTGTGTGTGTGTGTGTGTGTGAGCATTCCCACTGGGATTGGATGGCCCTCTCCTGGAGGAGAGCTATCTTAATGTAACAGATTCACACATCAATAAAGGGGTCATGAGTTCAGCCGGTAGAAGGATATTGTCGACATGGTGATTACCTGCTGTGCAGTAGTAGTACATCTCTGTTACTGTATATCATCCCAGGGTATAGATGTGTGTGGTGGAGCTAACCAAACCATGTGCCTTTCACAAGTAATATACTGTATATTTGACCATTGGCCGTGTGGCCGATCGTAAAGCTGTAGAGATTGTATTAAGTTTAAGTATATTATTTGATTGATACATTTGTTTGAAATGTAAATGCTATAAAATATTTTTTTCTTAACTGACTTGCCTAATTAAATAAAGGTTAAAAAAATGCTAAAATGCTATAATGCTATAATGCTATAATGCTATAACGCTGTAATGCTATAATGCTATAGTACTATAATACTAGCATGCTATAATGCTATAATACTAGCATGCTATAATGTTATAATGCTATAATGCTATAATGCTATAATACTAGCATGCTATAATGCTATAATACTATAATACTAGCATGCTATAATGCTATAATGCTATAATACTAGCATGCTATAATGCTAAAATGCTATAATGCTATAATGCTATAATGATATAATGCTATAATGCTATAACGCTGTAATGCTATAATGCTATAGTATTATAATGCTATAATGCTATAATACTAGCATGCTATAATGCTATAATACTATAATACTAGCATGCTATAATGCTATAATGCTATAATACTAGCATGCTATAATGCTATAATACTATAATACTAGCATGCTATAATGCTATAATGCTATAATACTAGCATGCTATAATGCTATAATACTATAATACTAGCATGCTATAATGCTATAATGCTATAATGCTATAATGATATAATACTAGCATGCTATAATGCTATAATACTATAATACTAGCATGCTATAATGCTATAATGCTATAATACTATAATGCTATAATACTAGCATGAGTAGCCATTCCTAACAACAACCTCTGCTGAATGTAAAAAAACAAGCTCATTAATTTTCCCACTGTTTTTCAGTTGCAGTTGCTGCTTCATCCAGCTCTTTTGTTTCTCGGTTAGGATTGGTTCACCTGCCATACTGTATGACTCCAGTCTAACTGGATGGAGGATTGGTTCAACTGCCATACTGTATGACTCCAGTCTAACTGGATGGAGGATTGGTTCACCTGCCATACTGTATGACTCCAGTCTAACTGGATGGAGGATTGGTTCACCAGCCATATGACTCTTCAGTCTAACTGGGTGGACGATTGGTTCACCAGCCATATGACTCTTCAGTCTAACTGGGTGGACGATTGGTTCACCAGCCAAATGACTCTTCAGTCTAACTGGATGGAGGTTTATACACTACATACCTCCAATCTAACTGGGTGGAGGTTTATACACTACATCCCTCCAGTCTAACTGGGTGGAGGTTTATACACTACATCCCTCCAATCTAACTGGGTGGAGGTTTATACACTACATCCCTCCAGTCTAACTGGGTGGAGGTTTATACACTACATCCCTCCAGTCTAACTGGGTGGAGGTTTATACACTACATCCCTCCAGTCTAACTGGGTGGAGGTTTATACACTACATCCCTCCAGTCTAAATGGGTGGAGGTTTATACACTACATCCCTCCAGTCTAACTGGGTGGAGGTTTATACACTACATCCCTCCAGTCTAACTGGGTGGAGGTTTATACACTACATCCCTCCAGTCTAACTGGGTGGAGGTTTATACACTACATCCCTCCAGTCTGAGGTTCCCTGCCTGTAATCGGTGGGCCTCTGCTTTATCCAATACCCTCCTAATGAACCAGGTCCTGCATGTACTCGGTCATGTTCTGTCTCTGGAGGATGTTATGGTCTCATTAAGACAAAGGCAGCTCTCAGACTACAACCAGATCAGCATCTCAGCCAAGGATCAAATAATAAATAAATAAATAACTCTAATGCACACATTACATGCTCCATCTTGGTCTATATTTATAAAAAAGAATGTGTTCGCAATGACTTACTTGGTTAAATAAGGCAAACAACGGCTAACAGATATTAAGTAGCTATATATCAATCAGATCAGATGTATAACCTGTGTGTACCTCTGAGTGAAGGTCCATCAGATCAGATGGCTAACCTGTGTGTACCTCTCCTCTGAGTGAAGGTCCATCAGATCAGATGGCTAACCTGTGTGTACCTCTGAGTGAAGGTCCATCAGATCAGATGGCTAACCTGTGTGTACCTCTGAGTGAAGGTCCATCAGATCAGATGGCTAACCTGTGTGTACCTCTCTTCTGAGTGAAGGTCCATCAGATCAGATGGCTAACCTGTGTGTACCTCTCCTCTGAGTGAAGGTCAATCAGATCAGATGGCTAACCTGTGTGTACCTCTCCTCTGAGTGAAGGTCAATCAGATCAGATGGCTAACCTGTGTGTACCTCTCCTCTGAGTGAAGGTCAATCAGATCAGATGGCTAACCTGTGTGTACCTCTCCTCTGAGTGAAGGTCAATCAGATCAGATGGCTAACCTGTGTGTACCTCTCCTCTGAGTGAAGGTCAATCAGATCAGATGGCTAACCTGTGTGTACCTCTGAGTGAAGGTCCATCAGATCAGATGGCTAACCTGTGTGTACCTCTGAGTGAAGGTCCATCAGATCAGATGGATAACCTGTGTGTACCTCTGAGTGAAGGTCCATCAGATCAGATGGCTAACCTGTGTGTACCTCTGAGTGAAGGTCCATCAGATCAGATGGCTAACCTGTGTGTACCTCTGAGTGAAGGTCCATCAGATCAGATGGATAACCTGTGTGTACCTCTGAGTGAAGGTCCATCAGATCAGATGGCTAACCTGTGTGTACCTCTGAGTGAAGGTCAATCAGATCAGATGGCTAACCTGTGTGTACCTCTGAGTGAAGGTCCATCAGATCAGATGGCTAACCTGTGTGTACCTCTGAGTGAAGGTGAGAGAACATAGGTACTATATTAGTAATCAGTGGGTCCCACAGGATGTGTTTGTTTATGTCGATAGGACACCAGCATACAGTAAAACACAGACTATTTTTTACTGCCACGTGTCTCTGAAATGCAGACTTTCTACTACTGACAAGTTGACCACAGAATCGAATGAAAACACTATCTCCTCAACTACCACCATGATCCTTGTATGCGTGACGTTCAACTTATCTTTTTAGTAGTCTGGATATTGAACACAGTTAATAGTCCCTCCTCTACTGCAAGCCACCCCCTCAATCTACGGGCCATGCAGATCTCAGCCTCTAGTCCCCACTTCCTCAATCTACGGGCCATGCAGATCTCAGCCTCTAGTCCCCACTTCCTCAATCTACGGGCCATGCAGATCTCAGCCTCTAGTCCCCACCCTCTCAATCTACAGGCCATGCAGATCTCAGCCTCTAGTCCCCACTTCCTCAATCTACAGGCCATGCAGATCTCAGCCCCTGTTTGGGGACTCCATAGAATGCACTGATATCGGTTTTACCAGAATCTACTAAAAGCATCCCATAAGACTGACCCGTGACTCCCCCATCGTGCCATTTACATTGATGGATTTATGTCTCTGTCACTAGCTCGGCCCCTAAACGTGTTTGTAAGCCTGATTGTACGCCTCTTCCTCCCCCTGAAGCTAAACTGTGAGAATGGTTTGATTTCCATATTCACTTGTCATGTTAGTGTAAAGGGTATGATTACCCCAATAAGCTATTTTCCCCATGCCCTGGGTTTGCTGGTGTGTAAAACCTTTCCTGACCACTTCACTCCTTTAGCTGGAGTACTGTCGGGCATTTCTGGAGTATAAAACCTCCTCTTATGAGATAGCACTTCCCCCACACTATCCTGTGCTGTACTAACATCGGCAAAGGATGTGTCTGCACCTGGGATCCCAAGTGGTGCAGCGGTCTAAGGCACTGCATCTCAGTGCTACAGGTGTCACTACAGACACCCTGGTTTGAATCCAGGCTGTATCACAACCGGCCGTGATTCAGAGTTACATAGGGCGGCGCGCAATTGGCCTAGCAATGGCGGGTGTAGGCCGTCATTGTAAATATGAATTTGTTCTTAACTGACTTGCCTAGTTAAATAAAGGTTAAATAAAAATTTTTGGGTTCTGGTAGTACTAGCATGAAAGTTATTAATTTACCCTAGGCTGATCGGAAACCCTGACTAGTTTAATTCCTCAACTTCTCAGTTCCATTACATTCCTTCCTGAATCCCGTCTGCAGTAATACCACACCTTGGTCTGAACAGCCTATGTCCAACATACTAGTCCTGTTATCGAGTGGCTCTACCCATATCACCGTGCCTTTGTGATTAGTAACCTCTCTGGTCTCATTGTCATTGGTCTTGACTCTACCCTATTGTACTCTTGTGTCTTCGTATTTGCCCACCTATTCTATGTGGATCGGCAGGGGGAAAAACATACAACATTATAAAATCCAAAATCCAATATCTACTGTTTGCTGGTGATCTAGTGCTTCTGTCACCAACCAAGGAGGGCCTACAGCAGCACCTAGATCTTCTGCACAGATTCTGTCAGACCTGGTCCCTGACAGTAAATCTCAGTAAGACAAAAATAATGGTGTTCCAAAAAATGTCCAGTTGCCAGGACCACGAATACAAGTTCCATCTAGACACTGCCTTAGAGCACACACAAAAACTATACATACCTCGGCTTTGACTATGTACAGACTCAGTGAGCATAGCCTTGCTATTGAGAAAGGCTGCTGTAGGCAGACCTGGCTCTCAAGAGGAGACAGGCTATGTGCACACTGCCCACAAAATGAGGTGGAAACTGAGCTGCACTTCCTAACCTCCTGCCAAATGTATGACAATATTAGAGACACATATTTCTCTCAGATTACACCGACCCACAAAGAATTTGAAAAAAAATCTAAATTTGATAAACTCCCATGTCTACAGGGTGAAATACCACAGTGTGCATCACAGCAGCAAGATGTGTGACCTGTTACCACAAGAAAAGAGAAACCAGTGAAGAACAAACACCATTATAAATACAACCTATATTTATGTCTATTTATTTTCCCATTTGTACCCTTCTGTGAGTGTAATGTTTACCGTTAATTTGTATTGTTTATTTCATTTTTGTTTCCCATGCCAATACAGCCCCTTAAATTGAATTGAAATGTATTTGAAAATTGAGAAAGAGAGAGAGAGAGAGACATATCCGTCTCTCCATTTCCTTACTCTCTAACTAACTGCCCAGCACTATGCTACAGAGACCTACTTCTTTTCATGGAGACCAATAACACCTGTCTAGAGGATAGCAGAACCACAGAGCCAGTCCCCAGTGGGTGGTTAACATGAAGTGACACAATGTAAGCACGGACAATTTGAAGGTTAATCTAAAATGCCACCCAGTTGTAATAGTTATATTGTCATTATGGGTCACGGGTACTCAAAAAAATAAGTTGCTTCAAATAATAATCATTTGGACATGGTTTTTATTGTGAGCTGTCTGTATTATTTTGTATCTGTTACAAGTTCTCAACATCCCTACTAGTCAGACCAGCTCCTCCACAAACAGCCGGGCTGTGTAAATCAGTCACCTACCATTCAACTCTGTAGCTGGTAATACTTTATTATCAGTAACCACTAACGCCTAACCATCCCGCTATGAGCCTCATCTTCATTAAGGGTTTCTGACGTCAGAGAGTGCAGCCATCTTGGTTTAGGGCGGAGGCTGTCGCGTACAGACAGGGCGGAGTTTCCTCCGAGGGAATTCTTTCGAAGCGAGGCAGCAGTAGGAACTAGAAGGTGGGGGTAGCACCAAGGAGACATTTTCCAGTCGTGAACTGACGACGGTCCACTGAAAACAACTTCAGGTAGGTTGCTGAATGATTAAATTCAGTTAAGATAAAAAAAAAAAAGGTTATTTAATTAAAGAAAATAAGCGTTTATTTCTAACGACTGAGCCAAGTTTCAGAACAAACAATGTGGTGTCACCGATTATTGTGTATATAAAGGTTTGTAAAGTCTATCTAAATCACTTTCAATGTAGTATTCTTTAGTTTGGTAAAAACGAATTACTTTTACATCGCTATCAATTCAGATTATGTTGTTGTTAAGACAAAGTAAGGATTTAGCTTCGAGAAACGTCCCATTTTAATTCCGAGTGATAAAGCTGCTTATCAACCTTGTTGCCTGTTGCAATGAGTGCGCGGTACGAGTGTGGTCGATTTCAGAACCATGGACAGCGCTTGAGCGCTCATTGTAGAAACAAACCACAGGCTACAGAAACCTTGAGAGCATTTCAAGTTTTTAAGAAAAGCTGCACATAATACCAATCGTGTGATTTGTTAAGGGAGAAAAAACGTGGGTTGTATTAAGATGTCTGAACGGAAGAGTGAGATAGATGTTCGCCAACTGTGACATTCGCAAGCAAGACTGTTTTATATCGTTTATCTTACAGAAATGGGTCATTCAGCCTTCAGCTCCTTTAGGTTGTTCTCTGAAAACAAATGTCAAGATGCTGTTTAAACATCATTGGGAAGATGGTGCGATATTGCTATTGACTTTTCTTTGTAATAATTTAGGCTCAAATGTTAGGTTATATGGAGATCAAGAATCAGTCTGTTTTGTTTACTGCAGGTGGCTGTGTAATGTCAAGCAGTTCTCAAGCCAAAGTGAATGTGACAATATAACATGAGTTACATGACATTTGCACCTACGCCTGCTGGACAAGAACATGTGTATCTTTCTAAAGTTCAAAGAGGTGTCGCGAGCCTAAACCACACATTAAAGTAGTGACAGTTCTGTCCGCCAACACAGGGATAGGAAGTGATGATGATATAGCCTGTCTTATACAGAATGTGTAGTCGGAAACCCCAGTGGAAAAGGAGCTGGAAGGTTGCCAGATTCCCTGTGCCATCTCCTGCTGCCAAGGGGATATCCTTCACAAGTCTTAATAGTTTACATTGAGCCAAAAGGCCCAGGGCATTAACCCTGGGAGTCCTGTGTATTTCTGTACATGTGTGTCAGAGGAGACAACCTGCTAAATCTGAGCTATCAACATTGAGGTAGAATATTATACAATACAACAATTGCTTTATTGGTCTATTTACACAGATATTCTTTATTTATTGCTGTCATAGTACCCAACCTGACACGCAACACACATCACAGGCTGAGATCAGCACACGGGCTGCAGCCGAGTAGCGCCCCTGGATCATAGTGCCTTGCTCAAGGGTACAACGGCTTTAGGTAGTAGACAGGATATATAGGTAGGGAGATCAAAATGTGTTTGTTTCTGTATCAGTGACTGGGTGGCCTACGATAGGCCTGTATAGTGCTGTTGCTTTAATACGCAGGATTCTATGTTATTCTCCAGGATTTTGTCCCATGAAGAGGAAGCCTGCACTCTTCCACCCAGTCAGACAAACAATGGGGAAGGACATTTGCTCATAGAAAGCTTCAGACTCACCCAGGTCACATTCATTCATTGGGATGATGATACTGAAGCACTTGACTATATTTGCACTATAGGCCTCGTTTTAATGGAAGCAGGGCCTAGCAGACTGGCAGACGGACTGACGTTTCGGCATGACCCCTGATGTCTTGTTGAGATACAGTGTGTAGGTAGAACTTCAGCAGCTCACCCTGATCTCTCGCATTCATTGTTCTAACTCAGGACAATGAGACAGGAGCACTTGATTATCTTTGCTCTATTTCTAATGGAAGCAGGAAAGGTCTGACAGACAGACATCTTTCTGTCATGGTGCGTAGGCTACATGGCGGTATGTTGAAGTTGTTCACATGAGTGTGTATTTACAGGTGGAGAGTTGGCACATTCCTTGTTGTCTCTGGCCTTAATATGGCTTAGGGAGCCTGGGTTTGGCCAAGCAGGGTGAGAACAGAACAGAACAGCAGGTGGTGGCCTGGTGGGTGAGTAAGGCTGTGAGGATCACTCACTAACACACAGAATGGAGGGTTTTCCAAAGTGGTAGCCTATAGGCTGGCTCAGTGTAAAATATGACCTTGAACTGATCTAGGATCATCTTAATGTCCCCAAATCCCAACCCCTAACCATTAGGGGGGCAACATTCTTCATTGTAAGATTACCTGTTTGGTCAATCTACCAAAACAAAATCTACTGCTCTGTATTAGTTCAATCATGCTTTCCCCTTTCACAATAAGAAGGTAACTTTTGACACAGTGTGTCACTGTTGCATTAAACCTGGTCACTAGTTGTGATGCAATATGGTTTTGTGGTGCTCCCTGTACAGCCTGTCATACTGTCCTGATGTACTGGGTAAATCTGAAATACTGTGCGATGGTTTGAGCCTCACCCCCCCCCCCACCCCTCGAAAGTGTCATAAACTAAATCTTTCTAATGAACAATGAAAAACATGGTCAGCTATATACAGGGTCAGCGCCAGTACCACATTTACAATGTGCAGGGATACTGGAGTAGTTGAGGTAGATATGTACATGTAAGCGGGAATTAGGAAAAAGGGACAGGTAGCAGGAGAAATAATAATAATAATAATGATAATAATGATAATAATAATAATGATAATAATGATAATAATAATGATAATAATAACAATAATAATAATGATAATAATAATAACAATGATAATAATGATAATAATGATAATAATGATAACAATGATAATAATAATGATGATAATACTACTAATAATAATAACAATAAGAATAATGATAATAATAATAATGATAATAATAATAACAATAATAATAATGATAATAATGATAATAATAATAATAATAATAATGATAATAATAATAATATTGATAATAATAATAATGATAATAATAATAATGATAATACTGCTAATAATAATAACAATAATAATAATGATAATAATAATAAGGATAATAATAATAACAATAAGAATAATTATAATAATGATAATAATGATAATAATAATGATGATAATAATAATAATTATAATAATGATAATAATGATAATAATAATAATAATAACAATAAGAATAATGATAATAATGATAATAATAATAATGATAATAACAATAAGAATAATGATAATAATGATAATAATAACAATAATAATAATGATAATAATAATGATAATAATAATAACAATAAGAATAATGATAATAATGATAATAATAACAATAATAATAATGATAATAATAATGATAATAATAATAATAATGATAATGATAATAATAATAATAATGATGATAATAATAATAACAATAAGAATAATTATAATAATGATGATAATAATGAACAATATGACAGCAGCATAAGTGGTGTGTGAGTGTGTATCTAATTATAAGTGTGTGTGTGTGTGTGAGTGTGTATCTAATTATAAGTGTGTGTGTGTGTGTGTGAGTGTGTGTGTATATATCTAATTATAAGTGTGTGTATGTGAGTGTGTGTGTGTGTGTGTATCTAATTATGTGTGTGTGTGAGTGTGTTTGGGTGGTGGTGTGTATGTGAATGTACATGTGTGTGTGTGGGTGGTGGTGTGTGTGTGGGTGGTGGTGTGTGTGTGTGTATCTAAGTGTGAGTGTGTGTGTTTGGGTGCAAGAGTGTCAGTGTAGATGTGATAGCTAGATGTACACTACTGTTCAAAAGTTTGGAGTCACTTAGAAATGTCCTTGTTTTTGAAAGAAAAGCACATTTTTTGTCCATTAAAACAGTGTAGACATTGTTAATGTTGTAAATGACTATTGTAGTTGGAAACGGCTGATTTTTAATGGAATATCTACATAGGCGTACAGAGGCCCATTATCAGCAACCATCACTCCTGTGTTCCAATGGCACATTGTGTTAGCTAATCCAAGTTTTAAAAGGCTAATTGATCATTAGAAAACCCTTTTACAATTATGTTAGCACAGCTGAAAACTGTTGTGCTGATTATTGCTGAAGCAATAAAACTGGCCTTCTTTAGACTAGTTGAGTATCTGGAGCATCAGCATTTGTGGGTTCGATTACAGGCTCAAAATGTCCAGAAACAAATACATTTCTTCAGTCTATTCTTGTTCTGAGAAATGAAGGCTATTCCATGCGAGAAATTGCCAAGAAACTGAAGATCTCGTACAACGCTGTGTACTACTCCCTTCACAGAACAGCGCAAACTGTCTCTAACCAGAATAGAAAGAGGAGTGGGAGGCCCGGTGCACAACTGAGCAAGAGGACAAGTACATTATAGTGTCTAGTTTGAGAAACAGACGCCTCACAAGTCCTCAACTGGCAGCTTCATTAAATAGTACCCGCAAAACACCAGTCTCAATTTCAACAGTGAAGAGGCGACTCTGGGATGCTGGCCTTCTAGGCAGATTTTTTTTTTAAAAGCCAAATGTCAGACTGGCCAATAAAAAGAAAAGATTAAGGGCAAAAGAAGACACACTGGACAGAGGAAGATATGGCCAATGCTTATCACTATAACTAAGTGGTGTGTGTGTGTGTTAGTGTAGGTGTGATAAGTGGATATAATGTACATTTAAACATGGCTGAAAAGTGACTGGCAGCAGGAATATATAAATACTTATTGTAATATACCAGTGGTAATATATACATGTAAACAGCAGTACTAGTGACCAGTAGCAGGATAAAAAGACATATAATAATATATACATGTAAACAGCAGTAATAGTGACCAGTAGCAGGATAAAAAGATATATAATAATATATACATGTAAACAGCAGTACTAGTGACCAGTAGCAGGATAAAAAGACATATAATAATATATACATGTAAACAGCAGTAATAGTGACCAGTAGCAGGATAAAAAGATATATAATAATATATACATGTAAACAGCAGTAATAGTGACCAGTAGCAGGATAAAAATATATATAATAATATATACATGTAAACAGCAGTAATAGTGACCAGCAGCAGGATAAATAGATATATAATAATATATACATGTAAACAGCAGTAATAGTGACCAGTAGCAGGATAATTAGATATATAATAATATATACATGTAAACAGGAGTAATAGTGACCAGTAGCAGGATAATTAGATATATAATAATATATACATGTAAACAGGAGTAATAGTGACCAGTAGCAGGATAATTAGATATATAATAATATATACATGTAAACAGCAGTAATAGTGACCAGCAGCAGGATAATTAGATATATAATAATATATACATGTAAACAGCAGTAATAGTGACCAGCAGCAGGATAATTAGATATATAATAATATATACATGTAAACAGCAGTAATAGTGACCAGTAGCAGGATAATTAGATATATAATAATATAGACATGTAAACAGGAGTAATAGTGACCAGTAGCAGGATAATTAGATATATAATAATATATACATGTAAACAGGAGTAATAGTGACCAGTAGCAGGATAATTAGATATATAATAATATATACATGTAAACAGGAGTAATAGTGACCAGTAGCAGGATAAATAGATATATAATAATATATACATGTAAACAGCAGTAATAGTGACCAGCAGCAGGATAATTAGATATATACTAATATATACATGTAAACAGGAGTAATAGTGACCAGTAGCAGGATAATTAGATATATAATAATATAGACATGTAAACAGGAGTAATAGTGACCAGTAGCAGGATAATTAGATATATACTAATATATACATGTAAACAGGAGTAATAGTGACCAGTAGCAGGATAATTAGATATATAATAATATAGACATGTAAACAGGAGTAATAGTGACCAGTAGCAGGATAATTAGATATATACTAATATATACATGTAAACAGGAGTAATAGTGACCAGTAGCAGGATAATTAGATATATAATAATATAGACATGTAAACAGGAGTAATAGTGACCAGTAGCAGGATAATTAGATATATAATAATATAGACATGTAAACAGGAGTAATAGTGACCAGTAGCAGGATAAATAGATATATAATAATATATACATGTAAACAGCAGTAATAGTGACCAGTAGCAGGATAAATAGATATATTAATAATATATACATGTAAACAGCAGTAATAGTGACCAGTAGCAGGATAATTAGATATATAATAATATATACATGTAAACAGGAGTAATAGTGACCAGTAGCAGGATAAATAGATAGATACTAATGATAATGGAAATCAATAATCACTGAAGCAGCGTAGTGGTAGTAATACAACCAGTCAATAATAATTTCAGCAGCAGGGTAGGTGTGAGGGGGTGTGGGGGTGAGGGGGTGTGGGGGTGTAAGTGTGTGGCGTCAGTAATTGGATGAAGGGAGGGTGGGGGGAGAGAGAAAGAAGGTGGGAGAGTGGAGGGTGAGGGGGGAGAGGGGTTATGAGGGTGAGGGGGGAGAGAGGAAGAAGGTGGGAGAGGGGAGGGGGAGAGGGGGGATGAGGGTGAGTGGGGAGAGAGGAAGAAGGTGGGAGAAGGGAGGGTGATGGGGGAGAGGGGGGATGAGGGCGAGAGTGTGGGAGGGGCTGTGAACAGGCCTACACTACTAGATTAATACTGTGGGCTTTATCCTCTCTGAATGGGACACTTTGGCTTTAGTCCCATAATCCCCTCTGGGTAAGATGATTGCTTTGAATATCCTGAATACTGCATTGACATCACAGGCCTCACCACTACACAGACACACACACACACAGACACACACACACAGACACACACACACACACACACACACACACACACACACACACACACACACACACACACACACACACACAGGCCTTGCTCTTTGAAAGTTATATAATGAGGAAACGAGATCTGTCCATTTTGACATCACATTGTAATGACTGTCTTTAGTTGGTGCACAAGACAGTGGCGTCTCGTGTCACTGTGGTTAATTGATTCTTTGTGAAGCACATGCTTGAAGGCAGATTATATGTATAAGTAGCCTATGTATCAGTTAAATGGCCCAGAGTTGGTTTCATCTACTACAGACCCACGTTGAAAGACTGTTTTTTTAAGAATCTGTGACTTTGAGGAATTCTTCCAAGCTCACCAGACTTTCTATTCCGTATTGCTTCAGTCTCAACAAGAATCCATAATATTCCATGATGCAATATTGTCACAGTGTGTTAACACTAGTAGTGGGTTACAGTGTGTTAGCACTAGTAGTGGGTCACAGCCTGTTAGCACTAGTAGTGGGTCACAGTCTGTTAGCACTAGTAGTGGGTCACATTCTGTTAGCACTAGTAGTGGGTCACAGTCTGTTAGCACTAGTAGTGAGTCACAGTCTGTTAGCACTAGTAATGTGTCACAGTCTGTTAGCACTAGTAGTGGGTCACAGCCTGTTAGCACTAGTAGTGGGTCGCAGTGTGTTAGCACTAGTAATGGGTCACAGTCTGTTAGCACTAGTAGTGAGTCACAGCCTGTTAGTACTAGAAGTGGGTTGCAGTGTGTTAGAACTAGAAGTGGGTCTTAGTCTGTTATCACTAGTAGTGGGTCACAGTCTTTTAGTAATAGTAGTGGGTCACAGTATGTCAGAATTAGTAGTGGTCACAATATGTTAGCTCTAGTAGTGGATCACAGTCTGTAAGCACGAATAGTGGGTAACAGTCTGTTAGCACTAGTAGTTGGTCACAATATGTTAGCTCTAGTAGTGGGTCACAGTCTGTAAGCACGAATAGTGGGTAACAGTCTGTTAGCACGAGCAGTGGGTCACAGTATGTTAGCACTAGTAGTGGGTCACAGTAGGTTTGCACTAGTATTGGGTCACAGTATGTTAGCACTAGTAGTGGGTCGTAGTGTGTTAGCACTAGTAGTGGGTCACAGTCTGTTAGCACAAGTAGTGGGTCACAGTCTTTTAGCAAAAGTAATGGGTCACATCCTGTTAGCACTAGTAGTGGGAAGCAATGTGTTAGCACTAGTAGTGGGTCACATTCTGTTAGCACTAGTAGTGGGTAACAGTGTGTTAGTAATAGTAATGGGTCACATTCTGTTAGCACTAGTAGTGGGTCATAGTGTGTTAGCACTAGTAGTGGGTCATAGTCTGTTAGCACTAGTAGTGGGTCGTAGTGTGTTAGCACTAGTAATGGGTCACAGCCTGTTAGCACTAGTAGTGGGAAGCAATGTGTTAGCACTAGTAGTGGGTCACAGTATGTTAGCACTAGTAGTGGGTCACAGTAAGTTTGCACTAGTATTGGGTCACAGTATGTTAGCACTAGTAGTGGGTCATAGTGTGTTAGCACTAGTAGTGGGTCATAGTCTGTTAGCACTAGTAGTGGGTCGTAGTGTGTTAGCACTAGTAGTGGGTCACAGTCTGTTAGAACTAGAAGTGGGTCTTAGTCTGTTAGCACTAGTAATTGGTCACAGTCTGTTAGCACTAGTAGTGGGTCACAGTCTTTTAGTAATAGTAGTGGGTCACAGTATGTCAGAACTAGTAGTGGGTCACAGTCTGTTATCACTAGTAGTGGGTCACAGTCTGTTATCACTAGTAGTGGGTCACAGTCTGTTATCACTAGTAGTGGGTCACAATATGTTAGCTTTAGTAGTGGGTCACAGTCTGTAAGCACGAATAGCGGGTAACCGTCTGTTAGCACTAGTAGTGAGTCACAGCCTGTTAGCACTAGAAGTGGGTTGCAGTGTGTTAGAACTAGGTCTTAGTCGGTTATCACTAGTAGTGGGTCACAGTCTTTTATTAATAGTAGTGGGTCACAGTATGTCAGAATTAGTAGTGGGTCACAGCGTGTTAGCACTAGAAGAGGGTCAGAGTCTGTTATCACTAGTAGTGGGTCACAATATGTTAGCTCTAGTAATGGGTCACAGTCTGTAAGCACGAATAGTGGGTAACAGTCTGTTAGCACTAGTAGTGGGTCGCAATGTGTTAGCACTAGTAGTGAGTCACAGGCTGTTAGCACTAGTTGTGAGCCACAGTCTGTTAGCACAAGTAGTGGGTCACAGTCTTTTAGCAAAAGTAATGGGTCACATCCTGTTAGCACTAGTAGTGGGAAGCAATGTGTTAGCACTAGTAGTGGGTAACAGTGTGTTAGTAATAGTAATGGGTCACATCCTGTTAGCACTAGTAGTGGGTCACAGTATGTTAGCAAAAGTAATGGGTCACAGCCTGTTAGCACTAGTTGTGGGAAGCAATGTGTTAGCACTAGTAGTGGGTCACAGTATGTTAGCACTAGTAGTGGGTCACAGTAAGTTTGCACAAGTATTGGGTCACAGTATGTTAGCACTAGTAGTGGGTCGTAGTGTGTTAGCACTAGTAGTGGGTCATAGTCTGTTAGCACTAGTAGTGGGTCGTAGTGTGTTAGCACTAGTAGTGGGTCACAGTCTGTTAGAACTAGAAGTAGGTCTTAGTCTGTTAGCACTAGTAATTGGTCACAGTCTGTTAGCACTAGTAGTGGGTCACAGTCTTTTAGTAATAGTAGTGGGTCACAGTATGTCAGAACTAGTAGTGGGTCACAGCATGTTAGCACTAGTAGTGGGTCACAGTATGTCAGAACTAGTAGTGGGTCACAGTCTTTTAGTAATAGTAGTGGGTCACAGTATGTCAGAACTAGTAGTGGGTCACAGCATGTTAGCACTAGTAGTGGGTCACAGTATGTCAGAACTAG
Organism: Thymallus thymallus; assembly: GCA_023634145.1. NCBI lineage: Eukaryota > Metazoa > Chordata > Actinopteri > Salmoniformes > Salmonidae > Thymallus > Thymallus thymallus. The sequence goes on along the minus strand of CM042405.1, from coordinate 4,423,311 downwards.
TAGTGGGTCACAGTCTTTTAGTAATAGTAGTGGGTCACAGTATGTCAGAACTAGTAGTGGGTCACAGCATGTTAGCACTAGTAGTGGGTCACAGTCTGTTATCACTAGTAGTGGGTCACAGTCTGTTATCACTAGTAGTGGGTCACAATATGTTAGCTCTAGTAGTGGGTCACAGTCTGTAAGCACGAATAGTGGGTAACCGTCTGTTAGCACTAGTAGTGGGTCGCAATGTGTTAGCACTAGTAGTGGGTCACAGTCTGTTAGCACTAGTAGTGGGTCTCTGTCTGTTAGTACGAGCAGTTGGTCACAGTATGTTTGCACTAGTAGTGGATCACATCCTGTTTGAACTAGTGGTGGGTCGTAGTGTGTTAGCACTAGTAATGGGTCACATCCTGTTAGCACTAGTAGTGGGAAGCAATGTGTTAGCACTAGTAGTGGGTCACATTCTGTTAGCACTAGTAGTGGGTAACAGTGTGTTAGTACTAGTAATGGGTCACATTCTGTTAGCACTAGTAGTGGGTCACAGTCTGTTAGCACTAGTAGTGGGTCACAGTCTTTTAGCAAAAGTAATGGGTCACAGCCTGTTAGCACTAGTAGTGGGAAGCAATGTGTTAGCACTAGTAGTGGGTCACAGTATGTTAGCACTAGTAGTGGGTCACAGTAAGTTTGCACTAGTATTGGGTCACAGTATGTTAGCACTAGTAGTGGGTCGTAGTGTGTTAGCACTAGTAGTGGGTCGTAGTGTGTTAGCACTAGTAGTGGGTCACAGTCTTTTAGTAATAGTAGTGGGTCACAGTATGTCAGAACTAGTAGTGGGTCACAGCGTGTTAGCACTAGTAGTGGGTCACAGTCTGTTATCACTAGTAGTGGGTCACAGTCTGTTATCACTAGTAGTGGGTCACAATATGTTAGCTCTAGTAGTGGGTCACAGTCTGTAAGCACGAATAGTGGGTAACCGTCTGTTAGCACTAGTAGTGGGTCACAGTCTGTTAGCACTAGTAGTGGGTCACAGTCTGTTATCACTTATAGTGGGTCACAGTCTGTTAGCACTAGTAGTGGGTCACAGTCTGTTATCACTAGTAGTGGGTCACCGTCTGTTAGCACTAGTAGTGGGTCACAGTCTGTTATCACTTGTAGTGGGTCACAGTCTGTTAGCACTAGTAGTGCGTCATAGTCTGTTATCACTAGTAGTCAGTCACAATATATTCGCTCTAGTAGTGGGTCACAGTCTGTAACACTAATAGTGGGTCATAGTCTGTTAGCACTAGTAGTGGGTCACAATCTGTAAGCACGAATAGTGGGTAACCGTCTGTTAGCACTAGTAGTGGGTCACAGTCTGTTAGCACTAGTAGTGGGTCACAGTCTGTTATCACTTATAGTGGGTCACAGTCTGTTAGCACTAGTAGTGGGTCACAGTCTGTTAGCACTAGTAGTGGGTCACAGTCTGTTAGCACTAGTAGTGGGTCACAGTCTGTTAGCACTAGTGGTGTAATGAGGCTGATAATGGCAGAAGTGCCTAAACACACATACACATATATACTATACACGTAATGGAACACAACCAATACTCTCTTTAGAAATCTTTTCCAAGCCTTTAAGGTCATTATTTATTAAAAAAATAATGGTGTTCCAAAAGCTGTGAATGAGCTAAGGACACAATGCAAGAAGGGCCTTCTATGCCATCAAAAGGAACATAAAATTCGACATACCTATTAGGATGTGGATAAAAATACTTGAATCAGTTATAAAACCCATTACCCTCTGTGGTTTTGAGGTTTGGGGTCCGCTCACCAACCAAGAATTCACAAAATGGGACAAACACCAAATTGAGACTCTTCATGCAGAATTCTGCAAACAATATCCTCTGTGTAAAACGTAAAACACTAAATAATGCATGCAGAGCAGAATTAGGCCGATACCTGCTAATGATAAAAATCCAGAAAAGAGCAGTTCAATTTTACAACCACATAAAAGGAAGCGATTCCCAAAACTTCCATAACAAAGCCATCACCTACAGAGAAATTAACCTGGAGAAGAGTCCCCGAAGCAAGCTGGTCCTGGGGCTCTGTTCATAAACACAAACAGACCCCACAGAGCCCAGGGACAGTAACACATTTAGACCCACTACTTCACTTGCTTTTGCTCTGTTAACATATGCTTCCCATGCCAATAAAGCCCTTGAATTGAATTGAATTGAATTGAATAGAGAGAGAGAGACAGAGAGAGGGAGAGAGAGAGGGAGAGAGAGAGAGAGAGAGAGAGAGAGAGAGAGAGAGAGAGAGAGAGAGAGAGAGAGAGAGAGAGAGGTAAAATCAGAGAGAAGTGTGAAGGAGACAGGGAAAGACAGAGACAAAAAGATCTGTGTGCTTTGTTGTGTTTTATGGTGGTAGTGTGGAGCTGGCAGCACCTACTTCTCCTTCATAGAGCCTCTAATGGGTTCCTGCCTTCCATCTTTGTCAGATTGCTTCAAATATTTAGCAGGCGGGTGCAGGCTAGGGGAGGGCTGGGTAGCGTTGTGTTCATGTTCTCTGTCATACTAAGTGTCTGGAAGCCCAGAAACAGAACGGTCTAGAGACGAGGGGCAAAATCAAACATTAAAGGACATCAGAGTCGCCGAGCAACAAGGCGTGGCTTACATACAGAACACACAGACATACAGAACACACAGACATACAGAACACACAGACATACAGAACACACAGACATACAGAACACACAGACATACAGAACACACAGACATACAGAACACACAGACATACAGAACACACAGACATACAGAACACACAGACATACAGAACACACAGACATCCAGAACACACAGACATCCAGACATCCAGAACACACAGACATACAGAACACACAGACATACAGAACACACAGACATACAGAACACACAGACATACAGAACACACAGATATACAGAACACACAGACATACAGAACACACAGACATACAGAACACACAGACAGAGATTCAAGTTCAGACCTCCAAGCAGTGGACACACACACACAAACACACACACACACACACACACAAACATCTCATTCCAAAATCATGGACATTAATATGGAGTTGGTCCCCCCCTTGCTGCTATAACAGCCTCCACTCTTCTGGGAAGGCTTTCCACTAGATGTTGGAACACTGCTGTGAGGACTTGCTTCCATTCAGCCACAAGAGCATTAGTGAGGTCGGGCACTGATTAGGCCTGGTTCGAAGTCGGCGTTCCAATTCCCAAAAATGTTCGATGGGGTTGAGGTCAGGGCTCTGTGCAGGCCAGTCGAGTTCTTCCACACCGATCTCGACAAACCATTTCTGTATGGACCTCGCTTTGTGCACTGTCATGCTAAAACAGGAAAGGGCCTTCCGCAAACTGTTGCCACAAAATTGGAACCACAGAATCATCTAGAATGTCATTGTATGCTGTAGCATTAAGATTTCCCTTCACTGGAAGTAAGGGGCCTAGAAGCTCCCGACGAACATTTATTGTGCTGACGTTGCTTCCAGAGGCAGTTTGGAACTCGGTAGTGAGTGTTGCAACCGAGGCCAACTTCACTGCTGAGCCGTTGTTGCTCCTAGACGTTTCCACTTCACAATAACAGCACTTACAGTTGACCGGAGCAGCTCTAGCAGGGCAGACATTTTGACGAACTGACTTGTTAGAAAGTTGGCATCCTATGACGGTGCCAAGTTGAAAGTCATTGAGCTCTTCAGTAAGGCTATTCTACTGCCAATGTATGTCTATGGAGATTGATTTGCTGTGTGCTCGATTGTATACACCTGTCAGCAACGGGTGTGACTGAAATAGCCGAATCCACTGTTTTGAAGGGGTGTCCACATACTTTTGTATATATAGTGTAGCTTGTTTTCCTATTCCAGCAAAGCTGTCATCAAGGCAAAGGTTGACTACTTTGAAGAATCTCAAATATAAATTATATTTTGATTTGTTTTTTGGTTACTACATGATTCCTTATGCGTTATTTAAAAGTTTTGATGGCTTCACTATTATTCTAAAATGTAGAAAATAGTAAAAATAAAGAAAAACTCTGGAATGAGTAGGTGTGTCTAAACCTTTGACTGGTACACTGACTCACCTAATGATGAAGATGGAGCTATAGGGCTACTAGTCACAGTGATGGTCGATGCTCATCTTGGCCATTGTCTATCTCAAGATGGGGGGGCTTTTTATTCAACAGTAAATTTACCACGCATCGAATTGCATCTTGGTCCTATGATTTCTTAATCCGGCCCTGTGTAGTGGGAGCACGCATGTGTGTTTGTCAGAGTATTTGAGTGTACAGCTGAATGTACCTCCATTAGCCTACAATGGCAGACACATGACGTGTTTATATTATTCTTAACGATTTCACACAAAGAAAAAAATACAACAATATGTCTGTGAAACTATATAGTATTATGAATGAATTGTGGTTTATTTGGTAGCATTTCGTAGTGTGACTGATTTGACTAATTGCATTAGTACTATACAAAGTTATAGGTGCGCTATTGGATAGATTCCCCTGCTCCCCCTACCTCGGGCTTCCAGTGGGGAGACCGGAGGTCAACCTAGCCCCTCCCCCCATCTCGTACTTCTGAGTTGGAGACCTTCCCAGTCAGTAGTCTGCCTAGCTCACAAACTAGAACCAGGGCGCCCACTCCGACAAGGTTAATTGACCCACAGTCCCACACGGTGACATGATACCATTGACGTGACGTGCAAATGAGCGATAGAAAACCGATTACGCAAATGTCACCATTCCGAATTGTTTTGTGTGGGCGCCCCGTGCCGCTGCCCATGTCGCCCATACCTCGATCTGCCAGTGGTTACCGCCACCACATCTGTCTATGGAATGCTAGTACAGAGACAAACTGGAGACATCTGCCTCACATGCACTGATCAGACAATCGAATGTGGCTGTAAAGTTTTATCACCAAGACATCAATCGATTGTCAGCTCACGCTATCTCTAGTAAAACCCATGATGCCTAGACTAGCTGCAAGAAGCTGGAGTGGAGACCATAAAAGCTCTGCATTAGCAGGCCAGAAATGTCTTATTATTGTTAAGTAAATAATAGTTAAATATCCATTAATAATTGAATTTGTCTTTGTCTCCACTGCAGGCCTTATGACTTCCTAGGATCAGGGCTTTGGTGGAGTTAAGCCTGAACCTGTGCTATGTGCAGGCGTGTGTGTGTGTGTGTGTGTGTGTGTGTGTGTGTGTGTGTGTGTGTGTGTGTGTGTGTGTGTGTGTGTGTGTGTGTGTGTGGGAGGGAGGGAGGGAGGGAGGGGCAGATCTACAGACCGTACCTCTGCTGCAGACAGATGGTATAACACATACTACCACTGATCCACAGGGTTGGAATATACAGTTAACGTACTTAAACCAAAAGGTGATTTATGTTGCTTTCACCAGGTTAACTATAACAATAACACCAGGTTAACTATAATAATAACACCAGGTTAACTATAATAATAACACCAGGCTAACTATAATAATAACACCAGGTTAACTATAATAATAACACCAGGTTAACTATAATAATAACACCAGGTTAACTATAATAATAACACCAGGTTAACTATAATAATAACACCAGGTTAACTATAATAATAACACCAGGTTAACTATAATAATAACACCAGGTTAACTATAATAATAACACCAGGTTAACTATAACAATAACACCAGGTTAACTATAACAATAACACCAGGTTAACTATAATAATAACACCAGGTTAACTATAATAATAACACCAGGTTAACTATAACAATAACACCAGGTTAACTATAATAATAACACCAGGTTAACTATAATAACACCAGGTTAACTATAATAATAACACCAGGTTAACTATAATAATAACACCAGGTTAACTATAATAATAACACCAGGTTAACTATAACAATAACACCAGGTTAACTATAACAATAACACCAGGTTAACTATAATAATAACACCAGGTTAACTATAACAATAACACCAGGTTAACTATAACAATAACACCAGGTTAACTATAATAATAACACCAGGTTAACTATAATAACACCAGGTTAACTATAACAATAACACCAGGTTAACTATAATAATAACACCAGGTTAACTATAACAATAACACCAGGTTAACTATAATAATAACACCAGGTTAACTATAATAATAACACCAGGTTAACTATAACAATAACACCAGGTTAACTATAATAATAACACCAGGTTAACTATAACAATAACACCAGGTTAACTATAATAATAACACCAGGTTAACTATAATAATAACACCAGGTTAACTATAACAATAACACCAGGTTAACTATAATAATAACACCAGGTTAACTATAATAATAACACCAGGTTAACTATAATAATAACACCAGGTTAACTATAATAATAACACCAGGTTAACTATAATAATAACACCAGGTTAACTATAATAATAACACCAGGTTAACTATAATAATAACACCAGGTTAACTATAATAATAACACAAGGTTAACTATAACAATAACACCAGGTTAACTATAATAATAACACCAGGTTAACTATAATAATAACACCAGGTTAACTATAACAATAACACCAGGTTAACTATAATAATAACACCAGGTTAACTATAACAATAACACCAGGTTAACTATAATAATAACACCAGGTTAACTATAACAATAACACCAGGTTAACTATAATAATAACACCAGGTTAACTATAATAATAACACCAGGTTAACTATAATAATAACACCAGGTTAACTATAATAATAACACCAGGTTAACTATAACAATAACACCAGGTTAACTATAATAATAACACCAGGTTAACTATAATAATAACACCAGGTTAACTATAACAATAACACCAGGTTAACTATAATAATAACACCAGGTTAACTATAATAATAACACCAGGTTAACTATAACAATAACACCAGGTTAACTATAATAATAACACCAGGTTAACTATAATAATAACACCAGGTTAACTATAATAATAACACCAGGTTAACTATAATAATAACACCAGGTTAACTATAATAATAACACCAGGTTAACTATAACAATAACACCAGGTTAACTATAATAACACCAGGTTAACTATAATAATAACACCAGGTTAACTATAATAATAACACCAGGTTAACTATAATAATAACACCAGGTTAACTATAATAATAACACCAGGTTAACTATAATAATAACACCAGGTTAACTATAATAATAACACCAGGTTAACTATAACACCAGGTTAACTATAATAATAACACCAGGTTAACTATAACAATAACACCAGGTTAACTATAACAATAACACCAGGTTAACTATAATAATAACACCAGGTTAACTATAACAATAACACCAGGTTAACTATAACAATAACACCAGGTTAACTATAACAATAACACCAGGTTAACTATAACAATAACACCAGGTTAACTATAACAATAACACCAGGTTAACTATAACAATAACACCAGGTTAACTATAACAATAACACCAGGTTAACTATAACAATAACACCAGGTTAACTATAACAATAACACCAGGTTAACTATAACAATAACACCAGGTTAACTATAATAATAACACCAGGTTAACTATAATAATAACACCAGGTTAACTATAATAATAACACCAGGTTAACTATAATAACACCAGGTTAACTATAACAATAACACCAGGTTAACTATAATAATAACACCAGGTTAACTATAACAATAACACCAGGTTAACTATAATAATAACACCAGGTTAACTATAACAATAACACCAGGTTAACTATAATAATAACACCAGGTTAACTATAATAATAACACCAGGTTAACTATAATAATAACACCAGGTTAACTATAATAATAACACCAGGTTAACTATAACAATAACACCAGGTTAACTATAATAATAACACCAGGTTAACTATAATAATAACACCAGGTTAACTATAACAATAACACCAGGTTAACTATAATAATAACACCAGGTTAACTATAATAATAACACCAGGTTAACTATAACAATAACACCAGGTTAACTATAATAATAACACCAGGTTAACTATAATAATAACACCAGGTTAACTATAATAATAACACCAGGTTAACTATAATAATAACACCAGGTTAACTATAATAATAACACCAGGTTAACTATAACAATAACACCAGGTTAACTATAATAACACCAGGTTAACTATAATAATAACACCAGGTTAACTATAATAATAACACCAGGTTAACTATAATAATAACACCAGGTTAACTATAATAATAACACCAGGTTAACTATAATAATAACACCAGGTTAACTATAATAATAACACCAGGTTAACTATAACACCAGGTTAACTATAATAATAACACCAGGTTAACTATAACAATAACACCAGGTTAACTATAACAATAACACCAGGTTAACTATAATAATAACACCAGGTTAACTATAACAATAACACCAGGTTAACTATAACAATAACACCAGGTTAACTATAACAATAACACCAGGTTAACTATAACAATAACACCAGGTTAACTATAACAATAACACCAGGTTAACTATAACAATAACACCAGGTTAACTATAACAATAACACCAGGTTAACTATAACAATAACACCAGGTTAACTATAACAATAACACCAGGTTAACTATAACAATAACACCAGGTTAACTATAATAATAACACCAGGTTAACTATAATAATAACACCAGGTTAACTATAATAATAACACCAGGTTAACTATAATAACACCAGGTTAACTATAATAATAACACCAGGTTAACTATAATAATAACAACATTCTCATTTAGTGTTCAGTTTTGTTGATTTCGTAAAAAGACATTACCGTGTGTATTGTCACACACACACACACACACACACACACACACACACACACACACACACACACACACACACACACATACACACACACACACACACACACACACACACACACACCATACACACACACACACACACCATACACACACACACCATACACACACACACACACACACACACACACACACACCATACACACACACACACACACACACACACACACACACACACACACACACACACACACACACACACACACACACACACACACACACACACACACACACCATACACACACACACACACACCATACACACACACACACACCATACACACACACACACACACACACACACACACACACACACACACACACACACACACACACACACACACACACACACACACACACACACACACACACACACACACACACACACACACACACACACACCATACACACACCACACACACATCATACACACCACACACACCATACACCACACACACCACACACCACACACACCATACACACACCACACACACACCATACACACCATACACACCATACACACACACACCACACACCATACAACACACACCACACACCATACAACACACACCACACAGATAGAGAGAGAGAGAAGCTCCTGCATTAATAGTGTTGACCTGGTAGCAACCTGTGAATAATGAAACACGGCCTTTGGTGTGAAGGAGACAGATGTGATGGTAAAATGGCAGCAGAAGCCCCACCCTCCCCTCCTTGACCTTGAAAGTTGTTAATTGTGGCTGTGTTTAATTATCCAATATGGAGCCTGTGTAACCTTCACATCCTGAAGACTGGGCATAGAGGACAGAGAGGACAGAGGACAGAGAGGACAGAGAGGGCATAGAGGACAGAGAGGACAGAGAGGACAGAGAGGGCATAGAGGACAGAAAGGGCAGAGAGGACAGAGAGGGCAGAGAGAGTAGAGAGGGCTGAGAGGACAGAGAGGATAGAAAGTACAGAGAGAGTAGAGAGGACAGAGAAGACAGAGAGGACAGAGAAGACAGAGAGGACAGAGAAGACAGAGAAGACAGAGAAGACAGAGAGGACAGAGAAGACAGAGAGGCCAGGGAGGACAGAGAGGACAGGGAGGACAGGGAAGACAGAGAGGACAAAGAGGACAGCGAAGACAGAGAGGACAGGGAGGACAGGGAGGACAGAGATGACAGAGAGGACAGAGACAAAGGCAACTGGATCCTAAGGATAGGGGCTTTAGCACACGGTAGTATTCTAACTACAGAGTATGTAGATCTAGAGAGAGAGGAATAAAAGAACAGAAGAGAGAAAGGAGGAGAGGTTTTTAAGAGTCTGACTGTCCTGTATTGTAGGCTGCTGTTCAGAGCCGATACTCAATTATTAAAGACCTACTGACGACTCAGGAGACACAGAGAGGGAGGGAAGGAGGGAGAGAGGGAGAGAGGGAGGGAAGGAGGGAGAGAGGGAGAGAGGGAGGGAAAGGGGGAGAGAGGGAGGGAAAGAGGGAAAGAGGGAGAGAGGGAGGGAAAGAGGGAGCGAGAGGGGGAAAGAGGTGAAGAGGGAGGGAAAGACCTTATCTGACATGAAATCATAGGATCACCTGACCCTGCCTCCCCCACACCTGAAAATAACTTGAATTAGTTGATTTGGACTCTGATTAAATTGTCAATCACTCTCTTTCAATTTCTCTCTCTCTCTCTCTCTCTCTCTCTCTCTCTCTCTCTCTCTCTCTCTCTCTCTCTCTCTCTCCCTCAGGCTGTGTCACAACAGGCCATGACTGGGGGGGTCCCATAGGGCGGCACATAATTGGCCCAGCGTCGTCCAGCTTAGGGGAGGGTTTGGCCAGGGGGGCATTACTTGGCTCATCGCTCTCTAGCGACTCCTTGTGGTGGGCTGGGCGCCTGCAAGCTGACTTCGGTCGTCAGTTGAACAGTGTTTCCTCCGACACATTGGTGCAGCTGGCTTCCGGGTTAAGTGTGCGGGTGTTAAGAAGCGCGGCTTGGCGGGTCATGTTTCGGAGGACGCATGACTCGACCTTCGCCTCTCCCAAGACCGTTAGGGAGTTACAGTGATGAGACAAAATCTTAGTCATGAAAAAGATAGTTATTAAAACATTAATAATATGCTTTTTGGATCAGGAGTAGGCACAGGGAAACCGGGAAACCAGGCCACGCTTACCTAAGTATAATACATAAATAACAGATTGAAGTGAACTGAAATTGCAAACAGAAATCTGCCAATTCCTCTTAGTTTAGAGTATCCCTCCCCCTCTCTCTCTCCTATGGAAACACTTGAGATACGTTTATAATTTCCTTGGAGAAAGGTAGCCAGGGATGATATGGATTTCCGATGCTCTCATTGAAAAGTGACAGTTACAGTTAATCCTACCAGGGGTGCTGGTCTTAGTGTATAGGCCTTACTGAACCCATCTCAACTATTAGAGCTGTAAGGGAGACCAGACTGGGGTAACATGGGGGGATGAGAGAGAGGGAAGGATTTGTCTGCTGTGTCTGTCTGTTTGATCTTAATCTCTGTTAACCCATAACTAAAGTCTTGCGTAATTTGGTCAACTGTGTGATTAAATTCTGTCTCTATACATGTAAAAAAAAAAAATGGAAGTCTCCACCCTCACAAAAGAAACCTCTCAGCCAAAGCCCCATCCTGATACATCCAAATAACCAGTGATAAAACACAAACACCGGAATTACTGCTGCTAGTTGTCCGATGCATCCCATTCAGTCCTGACAGATTCTATGTTTTACTGCTGCTAGTTGTCCCATGCATCCCATTGAGTCCTGACAGATTCTATGTTTTACTGCTGCTAGTTGTCCCATGCATCCCATTCAGTCCTGACAGATTCTATGTTTTACTGCTGCTAGTTGTCCCATGCATCCCATTGAGTCCTGACAGATTCTATGTTTTACTGCTGCTAGTTGTCCCATGCATCTCATTCAGTCCTGACAGATTCTATGTTTTACTGCTGCTAGTTGTCCCATGCATCCCATTCAGTCCTGACAGATTCTATGTTTTACTGCTGCTAGTTGTCCCATGCATCCCATTCAGTCCTGACAGATTCTATGTTTTACTGCTGCTAGTTGTCCCATGCACCCCATTCAGTCCTGACAGATTATATGTTTTACTGCTGCTAGTTGTCCCATGCATCCCATTGAGTCCTGACAGATTCTATGTTTTACTGCTGCTAGTTGTCCCATGCATCTCATTCAGTCCTGACAGATTCTATGTTTTACTGCTGCTAGTTGTCCCATGCACCCCATTCAGTCCTGACAGATTATATGTTTTACTGCTGCTAGTTGTCCCATGCATCCCATTGAGTCCTGACAGATTCTATGTTTTACTGCTGCTAGTTGTCCCATGCATCTCATTCAGTCCTGACAGATTCTATGTTTTACTGCTGCTAGTTGTCCCATGCATCCCATTCAGTCCTGACAGATTCTATGTTTTACTGCTGCTAGTTGTCCCATGGATCCCATTGAGTCCTGACAGATTCTATGTTTTACTGCTGCTAGTTGTCCCATGCATCCCATTCAGTCCTGACAGATTCTATGTTTTACTGCTGCTAGTTGTCCCATGCATCCCATTCAGTCCTGACAGATTCTATGTTTTACTGCTGCTAGTTGTCCCATGCATCCCATTCAGTCCTGTCAGATTATATGTTTTACTGCTGCTAGTTGTCCCAAGCATCCCATTCAGTCCTGACAGATTCTATGTTTTACGCACATATATCTATCCATGAGAGATTAGACTAGACCAGGGATGGTTAACTCCAGTCCTGGAGGGTGACACACTTTCCCCATCCCTAGCAAACACAGCTGATTAAACTAATTGCATTCTAAACTGAATATCATGATTAGTTGATTAATTGAGTCAGCTTGACATGTGTGTGATCTCTCTGCATATATATCCTCACTAAGCAGCAACTCTAAGTGAAAACAAATTTTCTGTTAATTGCCATCAATGTGATACTTTATGATACTTACTGTGGTTGTTCTCTTCTCTCTCTCTCTCTCTTCTCTCTCTCTCTCTCTCTCTCTCCTTCTCCCTCTCTCTCTCTCTCCCTCTATCTCTCTCCTCTCTCTCTCTCTCTCTCTCTCTCTCTCTCTCTCTCTGTCTCTCTCTCTCTCTCTCTCTCTCTCTCTCTCTCTCTCTCTCTCTCTCTCTCTCTCTCCTCTCTCTCTCTCCTCTCTCTCTCTCTCTCCTCTCTCTCTCTCCTCTCTATCTCTCTCTCTCTCTCTCCTCTCTCTCTCTCTCTCTCTCTCTCTCTCTCTCTCTCTCTCTCTCTCTCCTCTCTGTCTCTCTCTCTCTCTCTCTCTCTCTCCTCTCTCTCTCCTCTCTCTCTCCTTCTCCCTCTCTCCTCAGTTGTTACAGTAGCAGCCTGTTTTATCATTGTTTGGAGGCCGACGCACATCTCACTACCCAGAAGCCATGGCAGATGAAGCGGACATGCGCAATGAGCTGGAAAACCTGCAGGCGAAGGCAGACCAGATAGCTGATGAGGTAAAAATACACCTAGACACCTCACACACACCTAGACACCTCACACACACCTCTGAATATCAGAGCTCTATCAACTAGAAATATGTGTTCCATACCAGAGTTCTATCAACTAGGTATCTGTGTTCCATACCAGAGCTCTATCAACTAGGCATCTGTGTTCCATACCAGAGCTCTATCAACTAGGCATCTGTGTTCCATACCAGAGCTCTATCAACTAGGTATCTGTGTTCCATACCAGAGCTCTATCAACTAGGCATCTGTGTTCCATACCAGAGCTCTATCAACTAGGCATCTGTGTTCCATACCAGAGCTCTATCAACTAGGTATCTGTGTTCCATACCAGAGCTCTATCAACTAGGTATCTGTGTTCCATACCAGAGCTCTATCAACTAGGCATCTGTGTTCCATACCAGAGCTCTATCAACTAGGCATCTGTGTTCCATACCAGAGCTCTATCAACTAGGTATCTGTGTTCCATACCAGAGCTCTATCAACTAGGCATCTGTGTTCCATACCAGAGCTCTATCAACTAGGCATCTGTGTTCCATACCAGAGCTCTATCAACTAGGTATCTGTGTTCCATACCAGAGCTCTATCAACTAGGCATCTGTGTTCCATACCAGAGCTCTATCAACTAGGTATCTGTGTTCCATACCAGAGCTCTATCACCCTAGGTATCTGTGTTCCATACCAGAGTTCTATCAACTAGGTATCTGCGTTCCATACCAGAGCTCTATCAACTAGGCATCTGCGTTCCATACCAGAGCTCTATCAACTAGGCATCTGTGTTCCATACCAGAGCTCTATCAACTAGGTATCTGTGTTCCATACCAGAGCTCTATCAACTAGGCATCTGTGTTCCATACCAGAGCTCTATCAACTAGGTATCTGTGTTCCATACCAGAGCTCTATCAACTAGGTATCTGTGTTCCATACCAGAGCTCTATCAACTAGGCATCTGTGTTCCATACCAGAGCTCTATCAACTAGGCATCTGTGTTCCATACCAGAGCTCTATCAACTAGGTATCTGTGTTCCATACCAGAGCTCTATCAACTAGGTATCTGTGTTCCATACCAGAGCTCTATCAACTAGGCATCTGTGTTCCATACCAGAGCTCTATCAACTAGGTATCTGTGTTCCATACCAGAGCTCTATCAACTAGGTATCTGTGTTCCATACCAGAGCTCTATCAACTAGGTATCTGTGTTCCATACCAGAGCTCTATCAACTAGGCATCTGTGTTCCATACCAGAGCTCTATCAACTAGGTATCTGTGTTCCATACCAGAGCTCTATCAACTAGGTATCTGTGTTCCATACCAGAGCTCTATCAACTAGGCATCTGTGTTCCATACCAGAGCTCTATCAACTAGGTATCTGTGTTCCATACCAGAGCTCTATCAACTAGGTATCTGTGTTCCATACCAGAGCTCTATCAACTAGGTATCTGTGTTCCATACCAGAGCTCTATCAACTAGGTATCTGTGTTCCATACCAGAGCTCTATCAACTAGGTATCTGTGTTCCATACCAGAGCTCTATCAACTAGGTATCTGTGTTCCATACCAGAGCTCTATCAACTTTTTCATCCCACTTTAGCTTCACTGTAATGCATACTGTAGTTGAGGGGAGAGAGACTACATGGGGCTGTGCAAGTCATGAATTAGAAATATGTTTGAGTGATGTTTGATTATAAATAGACTGTATTGCTCTAAGCTAAGCTGAGTCAACCAGACCCTGCCTAAAACATACTGTTTACAGAGCTTGGCCACTCATAATGACAATGAGCTTTGGCCAAAGAAAATGGTTTGTATTTAGCTAGCTGCACATACCCTAGAAAGAGATCAAATATGTGGATGAAAATCATACTAGCAGCTTTATTGAATCTTTGAGGCAGCCATATAGGCAGGTTAGCGTTTACTGGGATGACTCATGTAACGTACTAGAGACAGCTCAACAGAGTGGCCACTAGCTGGCACAGCCACAAAGTTTAAACCTAACCCTAACCTTAACCCCACTGCTAACCTTCATGCCTTACCCTAACTCTAAATTAAGACCAAAAAGCTAATATTTGTTTTCATAAATTTTTACGATATAGCCATCTAGCAGAAACCACTCAGTTCTGCCTCCAGGACAAGACTCATGACAATAAACATCAACCTGCTATATGACAGGACCTTTGTTGACTCTTTGAGGTAGTGCCAGCCCTAGGACTGCCTGCCAGGGGTCAATAATAACACACCCCGCCATGGTCCCATTATCAGCCAAATCCCACTTTGTGTCAAGATCACTAGAGTATAAAACCTGGCACAGCACAGGAAGTAGTCTTTCTAAAATGGCCGTCAGTCTGGTCTGGGTTGTGAATCAAAAGGATGAGGACATTTGATGTAAAATCACACATCGACAAAGATACAACTCCTGTCTCGTCACCTACCTGCATCTTTGGGAAAAGTGTAATATGATGCATTATTCTGATAACCCGTCTGTCGCCCCGCAGGGTGAACGTGTGGCATCTGAGGTTGGTAACAGAATGCATTGTCTAATATCTCACCCATACATACTGTCGCATGTAGCCTACTGTCCTTGGGTTCATTTGATCACAGATTGACAATGCGTTATAATCTCACGTTAATAATTCTCACTCTATAATCCCTGGCTCAGTTGTCTTGCTATCCACGTCACTGTTATTCTCTCACTATTCTCCTCACTCTGTCATCGAGCCTTGCGGGTCAACTACCGTTAGTCAGCCATAAACTATACCGGTCATAAACTAAGTTTCATGGTTATGGGTTATTTGTCCTACTGTGTCCATGTCCCAGTGGTTTTGTGAGGGTGTTTTTTGTGGGTGAGGTTTTAGACAGTGTTAACTGTTCATCTCTCTAGCCTGTCCTTTCTGAGGGGTGGGGCACAGCCTTAATTCAGATGGCAAGAATAACACAATAGCTCAAATGGACCTATTAAACATTCAGGAAGAGATAATGTAATTCAGCCTGGCTGTGGAGAGAGAGGGAGACAGGAGAGAGAGAGATTGGAGAAGTAAAGGAATGTGAGGGAGGGAGGGAGGGAGGGAGGGAGGGAGGGAGGGAGGGAGGGAGGGAGGGAGGGATTGAGAGGGAGGGACAAGGGAGGGAGGGACAAGGGAGAAGCAGAGCAGAGGGGAGGGATGGAGAGATGGAGTGAGATAAATATATTTATGGAAAGGGGGATAGTTTGAAAAGTTGCGAAAGAATGATGAGAACAAGTCAAACATCCAGTGGGAATGTGAAGACCTGGTAGCTCCCTGTGTGTCAATGTTAATATGGTAATGATATGTTAATGATATAGCTCCCTGTGTGTCAATGTTAATATGTTAATGATATGTTAATGATATAGCTCCCTGTGTGTCAATGTTAATATGTTAATGATATGTTAATGAGAGGTATACTGTATCATATATGCCAATATGCGGCTGCCTAATGCATATATTCTTCATCCTGGGATGGAGTACTTTCAATTCAATCCTAACCCAGTCAATGTTTTCAGTTAATGAATGGATTCACTGAGTGAAGATTTAGTTCCATTAGAAGGCCTTCATCACCAGGTGTATTCATCACCAGGTGTATTCCCCACAGGTGTATTCCCCACAGTTGTATTCCCCACAGGTGTATTCATCACCAGGTGTATTCCCCATAGGTGTATTCATCACCAGGTGTATTCCCCACCAGGTGTATTCATCACCAGGTGTATTCATCACCAGGTGTATTTATCACCAGGTGTATTCATCACCAGGTGTATTCCCCACCAGGTGTATTTATCACCAGGTGTGTTCCCCACCAGGTGTATTCATCACCAGGTGTATTCATCACCAGGTGTATTCATCACCAGGTGTATTCCCCACCAGGTGTATTCATCACCAGGTGTATTCATCACCAGGTGTATTCCCCACCAGCTGTATTCCCCACCAGGTGTATTCCCCACCAGGTGTATTCCCCAGCAGGTGTATTCATCACCAGGTGTGTTCCCCACCAGGTGTATTCCCCACTAGGTGTATTCATCACCAGGTGTGTTCCCCACCAGGTGTATTCATCACCAGGTGTATTCCCCACCAGGTGTATTCCCCACCAGGTGTATTCCCCACAGGTGTATTCC
This sequence comes from Thymallus thymallus, assembly GCA_023634145.1. Lineage (NCBI taxonomy): Eukaryota > Metazoa > Chordata > Actinopteri > Salmoniformes > Salmonidae > Thymallus > Thymallus thymallus. Next base: position 4,405,821 of record CM042405.1, on the reverse strand, counting down.
CCACAGTTGTATTCCCCACCAGGTGTATTCATCACCAGGTGTATTCCCCACCAGGTGTATTCATCACCAGGTGTATTCATCACCAGGTGTATTCCCCACCAGGTGTATTCAACACCAGGTGTATTCCCCACCAGGTGTATTCATCACCAGGTGTATTCCCCACCAGGTGTATTCATCACTAGGTGTGTTCATCACTAGGTGTATTCCCCACCAGGTGTATTCCCCAGCAGGTGTATTCATCACCAGGTGTATTCCCCACCAGGTGGGTTCATCACTAGGTGTGTTCCCCACCAGGTGTATTCATCACTAGGTGTGTAGTACAGTACAGTAGTAGAGAAGAGATCCATCTGATAACTATCTAATATCGGTCTTTTCTCTCCACAGTCGCTGGAGAGCACTCGGCGTATGCTGGCCATGGTGGAGGAGGTAAGGTCGTGTCAACATTGCACACACACACACACACACACACACACACACACACACACACACACATACACACACACACACAGTTATCTTATTCTAATAGAGAGACAAATTAAACACATGTACTTCCTTTGTATTGAAGTTGAAAGTTTGGTCCAGTTTTAGAAAACATTACGTCCTTATCTTTTAGAGCTTGACTCCACCCTCTCAGGGACTGGCCTCAGTTCTACAACACTCCTACTTTACTACAGACAGCCTGGTTCCAATACAGATTGTATCACAGATACATAACTATAAAAGTGATGTCTGAAGAACATCTGTAAATCCCTCATCTCTCACAGACACGCCTGCACACACACACACACAAACACACACACACGCGCACAGACAGACAGACAGACAGACAGACAGACAGACAGACAGACAGACAGACAGACAGACAGACAGACAGACAGACAGACAGACAGACAGACAGACAGACAGACAGACATTCTAGAATGTAAACAAGGTGACACTGACAAAAGGTGAAAATCATAGCGTTATAATTATGGATACACTTTTGAAATCTGTCCTGCTCCTACTGAATGTTTGGTGGGAAAGTGGCAGTTTCAAATACACAGTAATACCAGTGGCATATGTGTCCATGTAACTGGGTCATTGTGTGAAATGTAACCATAAATAATGCATGTTGAAGAGAAGCATCTGGTGCTATCAAGTCTTTTTCCATGCCTCGTACTTTCTCTACATTTCTCAAATCTATATGCAGATATGCTAGCTTTATTAAAATGACATGCAATACATCATACATGGTATTCACAGGGCTGGATTAATGCAGGGGCTTACCAGGGCTGAAACATCTGGGCCCAGGCCCGTGGGGGCCCCAAGAGGCAGCTAAATGTTTTAGTATAGTAATATATATACAGTTTATATTGTACAGGATATACAATATATATTAGATACAGTGCCTTCAGGAAGTATTCACACCCCTTGACTTTTTCCACATTTTGTTGTGTTATAACCTGAATTTAGTTTATTGTTTTTTTTGGGTCACTGGCCTACACATAATACGCCATAATGTCAAAGTGGAATAAAGGTTTTCGAAGTGTTTACAAATTAATTACAAATGAGAAGCTGAAATGTCTTAAGTCAATACGTTTTCAACCCCTTTGTTATGGCAAGCCTAAATAAGTTCAGGAGTAAAAATGTGCTTAACAAGTCACATAATAAGTTAAATGGACTCAATCTGTGTGCAATAATGCTGTTTAACATGATTTTTGAGTACCTCATATTTGTACCCCACACATACAATTATCTGTAAGGTCCCTCAGTCGAGCAACGAATTTCAAACAAAGATTCAACAATAAAGCACTTTCAACAAAGTCTTTCAAAGAAGGGCAGCTAATGGTACACTGGTAAAAATAGAAAAGCACACATTGAATATCCCTTGTTGAAGTTATAAATTACACTTTGGATGGTGTACCAATATGTCTAGTCACTACAAAGATACAGGTGTCCTTCCTAACTCAGTTGCCGGAGAGGAAGGAAACCGCTCAGGGATTTCCCATGAGGCCAAACAGTTACATAGTTTAATGGCTGTGATAGGATAAAACTGAGGATGGATCAACAATATTGTAGTTACTCCACAATACTAACCTAATTGATAGAGTGAAAATAAGGAAGCATGTACACAATACAAATATTCAAAAACATGCATCCTGTTTGCAACAAGACACTAAAGTAATACTGCAAAACATTTGGCAAAGCAATTCACTTTTTGTCCTGAATACAAAGTGTTATGTTTGAGGCAAATCCAATACAACACATTACTGTGTACCACTCTCCATATTTCAAGCATAGTGGAGGCTGCATCATGTTATAGGTGTGCTTGTAATTGTTAAGGACTGGGGAGATTTCAGGATAAAAGTGTAATGGAATGGAGCTAAGCACTTGCAAAATCCTAGAGGAAAATTTTTATTTTATTTTTGATTTTATTTCACCTTTATTTAACCAGGTAGGCCAGTTGAGAACAAGTTCTCATTTACAACTGTAACCTGGCCAAGACAAAGCAAAGCAGTGCGACAAAAACAACAACACAGAGTTACACATGGGATAAACAAACGTACAGTCAATAACACAATAGAACATCTATCTATCTATCTATCTATCTATCTATCTATCTATCTATCTATCTATCTATCTATCTATCTATCTATCTATCTATCTATCATCTATCTATCTATCTATCTATCTATCTATCTATCTATCTATCTATCTATCTATCTATCTATCTATCTATCTATCTATCTATCTATCTATCTATCTATCTATCTATCTATCTATCTATCTATCTATCTATCTATCTATCTATCTATCTATCTATCTATCTATCTATCTATCTATCTATCTATCTATCTATCTATCTATCCTTAATCTAAAATTGATTAAATTATTTGTTTCTCTCATCAATCTACAAACAATACCCCATAATGACATCAATACCCCATAATGACAAAGCAAAAACAGGATTTTAGAAAGTTTTACAAATATGGATTTTCTAAAAGTACTATGTGCATAAGTAGTATGTACTTAGCCTCAGGCCGCTCCTAGGATAACACCTGCTTTATTTCACTAATGTTGTTCGTTCACACGTAGAACATTGACCGTCAAACATCACTTTTATAGTTTAAAAAATACATGAACTTGGTGTATGTTGTATGAAACTAGTCCCACTGGTCACCAATGTCTTATAAAGGACATGAACTTGGTGTATGTTGTATGAAACTAGTCCCACTGATCACCAACGTCTTTTAAAAGACATGAACTTGGTGTATGTTGTATGAAACTAGTCCGACTGATCACCAACGTCTTTTAAAAGACATGAACTTGGTGTATGTTGTATGAAACTAGTCCCACTGGTCACCAATGTCTTTTGCCTCTATCTTAAAATTCCGTTCTGTTCATTCTAGAAGCACTTTGAACAAAACCTGTGCAAGTCATAATGAAAACCCAGAAGATGTAATCCTCTTCCCCCCTTAACGGTTCCATAGCTCAGTTGTTGATGTGTGAGTACTGACTGGAAGAATAAATCAGTTTGATTTATGTGATCAGTCATGCCATTGGGCCTGGCTCTCTACATGTACATTTGGACATTGTTGTCATTTAGCAGATGCTCTTACAGTTCATTCATCTTCAGATAGCTAGGTGGTAAATCAATTTTTCCTCAATGAAGTATCTATCAGCACAGTCAGAGCTACATTCTTAGAAAAAGTGTTATTTGGCTGTCACCATAGGAGAACCCTTTTTGGTTCACATTAGTACTCTTTTTGGTTTTTTGAGTTCTACCTGGAACCAAAAGGGTTCTTCAAAGGGTTTTCCTATGGGGACAGCTGAAGAACCCTTTTAGGTTCTAGATATAACCTTTTTTTCTAGGTAGGTAGTAGGAAAAGACAAGTGAGAGGGTGAATTGTCCTCTCTGTCGTCTCTTTGGTTCTCACATTGGAGAAGAAGGTCCTAAGGGAGGAACCTGGGACCTCCTACAATCGGTTGAAATGGAGGTGAGGAGATGCAAGGAATCGCAGAAAGGCGAATTGTGTGTGTGTTCTTTAACCTGTCTCCTCCCCTTCATCTAGACTGATTGAAGTGGATTTAACAAGTGACATCAATAAGGGATCATAGCTTTCACCTGTATTCACCTGGTCAGTCTATGTCATGTAAAGAGCAGGTGTTATTAATGTTTGTACGCTCACTGTATCTATTATGCGTGGGAATACTTTGGAACAGATTTCCAACATTAACTGATTTGCTGGTGTTTTTGCTGGTGTTTTTACTGTATGTCCAACAATATAAAAACATTTAAAAACACTTAGGGGGCCAATAAAGTGACCTGCGGGCCATATTCAGCCCACGGGCCGCTAGTTGGGGAACCCTGCCCTATATAGTGCACTATATTTGGGACAGATCCATGTGTTGAGGAAGTGATCTTATTAACTGTCAGTATTCCTCAATTTCTCTACTGCTGTGTTCTGGTCACACTGAACTGCTAGGTCTCCTTGCTGACATATCTTCTCTTTCTCTCCTCCTCTCCTCCTCCTCCTCTGTTCTTCCCTGTCTCTCTGGCCCGGGGTGTGTTCTTCCCTGTCTCTCTGGCCCGGGGTGTGTTCTTCCCTGTCTCTCTGGCCCGGGGTGTGTAGAGTAAAGATGCTGGTATCAGGACTCTGGTTATGCTGGATGAGCAGGGAGGTAAGTCCCTATAGATACACTATAGTACACTTTAATATTGGACAAATGTACATGACTATATATACTAAATATAATTAACTGTACTGTGCTGTACTGTATAGGACATCTGCATATTGAAGCTGTATTGTACTGCACTGTACTATGCTGTACTGTGTTGTACTGTACTGTACTGAACTGTAATTGTATTGTGCTAGTATACTATGTGCAGTTAGAAAGTTAAAAGCACCAGGGTTTTTAATCTCAGTTCGTTCTGCAATATATAATGTATGAACTTTTTGCTTTAGTAGTACTGAGGTTAACTGCTTGTTGACTCAATAGCGTATCTGAGAAAAAGCACGGCTACAAGAAACATGTGGCCTTGCGGTTCAAAGGTGAAGTTGTCAGTTGATAGCACATCCTCTTTACTGAGAGGACACACTGATCAGTTATACTGGTAATGACCACTCAAACAGGACACCTTTGTAGAATCCCTGGGTTAAGGCTTTGGTTAAGGAAATTAAACCTTGTGGAAGTGGATCAGATGGATAAGGTTGGTTAAGCAGGAGAAGCAGCGTGATAGTACTGGCTCCTAGTGGCCGGTGATTCTAATGCAGGAAAACTGAAATCTGTCTTACCTCATTTCTACCAGCAAAAAAGTCTAGATCACCTTCACTACAAACACAGAAACGCATACAAAGCTCGCCCTCTGACCATAGCTCTATCCTCCTGATTCCTGCTTACAAGCAAAAACCTGATCAGGAAGTACCAGTGATGTGCTCAATACAGAGGTGGTCCAATGAAGCGGATGCTAAACTACAGGAATGTTTTGCTAGCACAAACTGGAATATTTTTTGGGATTAATCTGATGGTATTGAGGAGTTTACCACATCAGTCATCATTACGTCATATCCACAGTCACTGTACGTACATATCGAACCATCAAACAGGCAAATCGTCAATACAGGACCAAGTATTTTATCAAATAAATTCTCTAGGTTTAATTATTATGTAATTAAACTAATCATGTAAACATTAATTAATCAGGAAGTCGGGGCACCACATAAGAATGTTGTTTATAGAGTTGCTATCTCCCGAATTTTAACTCTTCAGATATTTTCTTATAACAGTCAGATTTGAACTCGATCAGTCTCATTCTTGAATGTCGTAATTCCTTGTAGTCTGTACGAACCCAGATTTTACTGATGAATCATCCATACACAAATTGGCTCAATTATTTATTTACTAGCTAATTAAACAATTATAGAATATACAAAACATCCTAACATTCTACAGTAAATACCGTTCCTTGATGACTTAACGAAATAAGACAGTTTGCTTACATACGTTTCCAGCTGCAGACTGGTAATGTGACTTCTAGAATGTATCACTTCTTCTGCAGTGATCGATAGTTTCAGAGTACTCCTCGTATATAGTCTTGTTATTGGGTTATTGGGTAACTATTTAAACTATTTTGGGAAAGGGCTCGTAAGTAAGCATTTCACGCTAAAGTCTAGACCTGTTTTATTCCGCGCATGTGGCAAATAATATTTGGTTAGGCAGAAAAAGCAGCTTGATATTATTGGTTGGTTAGGCAGGAGAAGCAGCTTGATATTATTGGTTGGTTAGACAGGAGAAGCAGCTTGATATAAAACATGAAACATGACATAATATAGAACACTAAAGAACAAGAACAGCTCAAGGACAGAACTACATATAATTAAAACATCACACATAGCCTTCATATCAATAAATACACACAACATATCTAAATAAATAGGGGAGAGGCATTGTGTCATTTGAACATATATGAGATGGAAGGGAGTTCCATGCAATAATGGCTCAATATAATACTGTACACTTTCTTGAATTTGTTCTGAATTTGGGGACCATGGTTGCATGTCTGGTGTGGGTTAGTATGTGTGTCAGTTGACTAGGCAAACAATTAGGAATTTTCAACACATGAATGTTTCTTATAAAAAGATTAAGTGATGCAGTCAGTCCCTCCTCAACTCTTAGCCAAGACAGACTAGCATGCATAGTATTTATATTAGCCCTCTGATTACAATGAAGAGCAGTATGTGCTGCTCTATTCTGGGCCAGCTGCAGCTTAACTAGATATTTATTTTCAGCACTTGACCATATGATTGGACAATAATTAAGATAAGATCAATCTAGAGCCTGCAGGATTTGCTTTTTGGAGTGTGATGTCAGACCTCTCCCCATTTTTGCAACCATTGAATCCATATGTTTTGACCATGACAGTTTACAATCTAAGGCAACACCAAGTAATTTACTGGTTGGTTAGGCAGGAGAAGCAGCTTGATAGTACTGGTTGGTTAGGCAGGAGAATCAGCTTGATAGTACTGGTTGGTTAGGCAGGAGAAGCAGCTTGATAGTACTGGTTGGTTAGGCAGGAGAAGCAGCTTGATAGTACTGGTTGGTTAGGCAGGAGAAGCAGCTTGATAGTACTGGTTGGTTAGGCAGGAGAAGCAGCTTGATAGCACTCACCTCGGTCATCATGAATTGCTTTGAGAGACAAGTCTTACCTGCCACCCTAGACCCACTTCAATCAGCTTACCGCCCCAACAGATCCACAGATGATGCAATCGCCATCACTCTGCACACTGCCCTTTCCCATCTGGACAAGAGGAACACCTATGTAAGAATGCTGTTCATTGACTATAGCTCAGAATTGAACACCATAGTACCCTCCAAGCTCATCATTAAGCTTGAGGCCCTGGGTCTGAACCCCGCCCTGTGCAACTGGGTCCTGGACTTCCTGACGGGCCGCCCCCAGGTGGTGAAGGTAGGAAGCAACACCTCCACTTTGCTGATCCTCAACACTTGGGTCCCACAAGGGTTCGTACTCAGTCCACTCCTGTACTCCCTGTTCACCCATGACTGCGTGACCAAGCACGCCTCCAACTCAATCATCAAGTTTGCAACACAACAGTAGTAGGCTTGATTACCAACAATGACGAGACAGCCTACAGGGAGGAGGTGAGGGCTCTGGGAGTGTGGTGCCAGGAAAACAACCTCTCACTCAACGTCAAAAAAACAAAGGAGATGATCGTGGACTTCAGGAAACAACAGAAGGTGCATTTCCCCTATCCACATCGATGGGACCGCAGTAGAGAAGGTGCAACAGCACCTCTTCAACCTCAGGAGGCTAAAGAAATTTGGCTTAACACCTAAAATCCTCAAACTTTTACAGATGCAAAATTGAAAGCATCCTGTCGGGCTGTATCACCGCCTGGTACAGCAACTGCACCGCCCACAACCGCAAAGCTCTCCAGAGGGTGGTGCGGTCTTCCCAACGCATTACCGGGGGCAAACTACCCGCCCTCCTGGACACCTACAGCACCCGATGTCACAGGAAGGCCAAAAAGATCATCAAGGACATCAACCACCCGAGCCACTGCCTGTTCACCCCACTGTCATCCAGAAGCCGAGGTCAGTACAGGTGCATCAAAGCTGGGACCGAGAGACTGAAAAACAGCTTCTATCTCAAGGTCATCAGACAGCTAAACAGCCATCACTAGCACATTAGAGGCTGCTGCCTAAAGACTAGAAATCACTGGTCACTTTAAGGTACGGAACACTAGTCACTTTAATAATGTTTATAATGTTTACATATCTGGCATCACTCATCTCATATGTATATGCTGTATTCTATACTATCCTTCGGTATCTCAGTCATTTAATAATGTTTACATATCTTGCGTTCCCCATCTCATTGGTATATACTGTATTCAATACTCTACTACTGTATCTTAGTCCATGCCGCTAGTCCTTATGTATATAGGCCTAATTCATTCCTTACTTAGATTTGTGTGTATTGGGTATACGTTGTGTAACTGTTAGATATACTGCACTGTCGGAACTAGAAGCACAAGCATTGCACTACACCCGCAGTAACATCTGCTAAACATGTGTATGTGATTAATTTGATTGATTTGATTTGATAGTATTAGTTGTTTGTATTAGAGGTCATGTCACTAGACAGGTTCTTACCTTTATATATTGACCTCAATTGCTGCCATTCAGAATATGCAGCAGACTGAGAAGTTTAACTTAACAGACCTTCTTCTTCAGTTGTACGGACATCAGCCCTTCATTAGACCTCTTCAGTTGTACGGACATCAGCTCTTCATTAGACCTCCTCAGTTGTACGGACATCAGCTCTTCAGTCATGGTTGTCTCCTGGCAGTAAAAAAGACAGTCCCAGCTCTTCATTAGACCACTGAGTAATGTCAGTCTGGTATAGAAGCAGGCAGTTACATTGTAACAGAAGCACAGTCTTTCTAAACTAAGCATTCACAGTCCCTTCTGCGTTCATTTGGACACAATGGAATACTTCCACAGAGTAATGGTACTAACATCCCGCTCGCTGCAACCGCCAAACAGCAATCTTCCCAGATTCAGCACCAGAGTCTAGAACCAGGTGCCAGTGTTGGAGAGATTCCACCTCCAGAGAGTCTAGAACCAGAGAGAGAGAGAGAGAGAGAGAGAGAGAGAAGGGGGGGAGAGAGAGGAAGAGAGAGAGAAGGGGGGAGAAAGAGAGAGAAGAGGGGGAGAGAGAGAGAGAGAAGGGGGAGAGAGAGAGAGAGAGAGAGAGAGAGAGAGAGAGAGAGAGAGAGAGAGAGAGAGAGAGAGAGAGAGAGAGAGAGAGAGAGAGAGAGAGAAGGGGGGAGAGAGAGAGAGAGAGAAAGAGAGAGAGAGGAGGGGGGGAGAGAGAGAGAGAGAGAAAGAGAGAGAGAAGCAGGGAGAGAGAGAGAGAAGGGGGGAGAGAGAGAGAGGAAAAAATAAAAAAAAGAGCTATAAAAGAGACTGAACATCTAGAAGGGAGAAAGAGAAGAAGGAGACAGGACGAACAGGAGCTAAATAGATATCTAGATCCCTGCTCCACATCTCCTTCCCTGTCTCATCTCGTGGCTGTGTCCATTCCGTGTCCAGGGCCCAGAGACATGTTTATCTGTCTCAAACATTTTGAGTTGTTTCTGCATCGCCACAACCCAGGGATTTTTTACAATTGTTCACACATCAACAAGCAAGCAAGCCACCCCAGACTTGCCTATGACTTGCCTATGACTTGCCTATGCCTAGCTACAGGTCTATGATCAGAGTACCCACAATGCTAACCCAATTCACCATTAAGGGAATTATCCTATATTTGACCCTGTATCAGTGGTTTAGGGAATGAACCAATATCTGACCATGTATCAGTGGTTAGGGCAAGCTCTTGGGGTGAGGTCATCACTGTTGCTACTCAATTGACATATTATTCAAACATTCTGCTTGCATCCCCCATAATGCTTTTCACCTCATCCACTGTTTCTCTCCTGTCTGTTTATCACTTGCTCTCTCTCTCTCTCTCTCTCTCTCTCTATCTCTCTCTCTTTCTCTCTCTCTCTCTCTCTCTCTCTCTCTCTCTCTCTCTCTCTCTCTCTCTCTCTCTCTCTCTCCTCATCCCTCCCTCTCCCTCTCCCTGGCTGGTTTCCAATACAGTGTCCCAGTAACCTAAATTGGTAAAATAAGTATTTTCAACGTTTTGTCAATGTCTTTTCAACCAAAAAACACATATTTTCTACCCAAAATGCCAAGTCTTGTCAATGTCTTGTGCTCATAGGGGTGCTCCCTTGCCTAGGCCCTAGCAGTTTGAAAATGAGAGAGGTTATTTTGTATTGGAATCCAGCCATTATGTGTCCTTTACTGTCAGTCTCTCTCTCTCTCTCTCTCTCTCTCTCTCTCTCTCTCTCTCTCCTCCCTCTCTCTCTCCCTCCCTCTCTCTCACTCACTGTCACCCATTCTCGTTCTCTCTCTCTCCTCTCTCTGTCTCTCTCTCTCTCTCTCTCTCTCTCTCTCTCTCTCTCTCTCTCTCTCTCTCTCTCTCTCAAACACTATTATAAGTTGTTTAAATGCACTGGCTTTAATGCTGTGAGTCTGTCATTGTGGCCCAGAGGCAGTGTTCGGGAGCATCAGATCTGCCTTATTCTCACTTGAATAGGCTGAATTTCACACTCTCTTAATATCTGACACCAGAGGGATCTGTTCTTGCAATTTGTACTCTATGACATTTCAGATTTAGTTCAAAGTAACTTTAGTTAAGTAACCTATACATTTCTAAAGGGTAGCTTTGGTGTAGCTTAACTTGGTAGTTTAGTAAACTCTATTTTCAGAGTAGCTTCCCCAACAGCAGTGCCCAGAGGTCAGGGAAGTAGGCTGATCATTGAACGACTACTGGTTCAAATCCCTGCTGAAGAAAACTGCTGATAATCAACTGAATGATTCCATGTGTTAACTGAATAGAGAGCAATGGAAGTGCCTGTCTAGTAAATACATATACAGATACTGTACATGTACACTGTCTTTACTGACAAAGAATCAGGTGAGTATAGCCTATTAATGTGATGATACAGTATATACCTATGTCTATGTCACCAGGGACCTCCTCTAGGCTCAGTGTGAGGACAGAACTCCTGCTTCCCTGGTACATCTTGCCAATGTATCTTACCTCTTGCATTAAATTATGGTTGTGTTTGATAGGCTGTAGCTTAGAGCTCAATCATCACAAGAGCCAATCCGATTCATTTCACTGCTCTCATTACCTTTGTCCTCACCAGAACAACTGGATCGGTTTGAAGATGGCATGAACAAGGTCAACCAAGACCTGAAGGAGGCTGAGAAAGATATGAAGGGTTTAGGGCAATGCTGTGTCCAATTATGTCCATGTGTTGCCAAGTAGGTACCGGTGGCCCTGGGCTCTAGCCTGTATGGTGTTGGTAGTGCTGTCCAACGTCTGTCTCTCTGGTCACAGTAGTGCTGTCCAACGTCTGTCTCTCTTGTCACAGTCTCTTTTTGTCTTCTCTCCTTTGTCCTCCCGCTCTCCACCTCCCTTTTCGTTCTCTCGTTCTCTGTGGGGATAAATGACTTGTGTTGATAATCAGAGCAACTGGAGCGGATCGAGGAGGGGATGGACCAGATCAATAAGGACATGAAGGATGCAGAAAAGAATTTGAACAATCTAGGGTCTCTCTGTGGTCTTTGTTCATGTCCCTGTAACAAGTAGGTGCAGCCTGCCTTGCCTGCCTTGCCTGCCTGACTGTCTGCCCGCCTGCCCGCCTGCCCGTCTGTCCGTCTGTGCGTCTGTCTGTATGTATGTATGTATGTCCGTCCGCCCGCCCGCCCGCCTGCCCGCCTGCCCGCCTGCCCGCCTGCCCGTCTGTCCGTCTGTGCGTCTGTCTGTATGTATGTATGTCCGTCCGCCCGCCCGCCCGCCCGCCTGCCCGCCTGCCCGCCTTAACTAGTGTGCAAAGTGTGCATGCCACTTCCACCTGCACTTTGACCTGTTTATTATCTACTTGCCATGCCAATAAGGCCCTTAAATTGAAATTGAATTGAGAGACAGAGAGAGAGAGAGAGAGAGAGAGAGAGAGAGAGAGAGAGAGAGAGAGAGAGAGAGAGAGAGAGAGAGAGAGAGAGAGAGAGAGATAGCGTGTGTATGTGTATGTGTGTGTGTGTGTTTGATGCATGCTGGGCTAATCCACTGTAACACTTTCTCCTTCAAATAAACACCCATACATACAGTTGAAGTCGGAAGTTTGTATACACTTAGATTGAAGTCATTAAAACAATTTTTTCAACCTCTCCACAGATTGCATGTTAACAAACTATAGTTTTGGCTAGTCGGTAAGGACATCTACTTTATGCATGACACAAGTAATTCTTCCAACACTTGTTTACAGACAGATAATTTGTGATAATATAATTCACTATATCACAATTCCAGTGGGTCAGACGTTTACATACACTAAGTTGACTGTGCCTTTAAACAGCTTGTAGAATTCCAGAAAATGATGTCATGGCTTTAGAAGCTTTTGATAGGCTAATTGACATCAATTGACATGATCCTAACTTACCTAAAACAGGGAGTTTTGACTAGTGTTAAATGTCAGGAATTGTGAAAAACTGAGTTTAAATGTATGTAAACTTCAGACTTCAACTGTAGAGTTCAAATTCCCTGTTTTAGGTCAGTTAGGATCACCACTTTATTTTAAGAATGTGAAATGTCAGAATAATAGTAGAGAGAATTATTTATTTCAGCTTTTATTTTCTTTCATCACATTCCCAGTGGGTCAGAAGTTTACATACACTCAATTAGTATTTGGTAGCATTGCCTTTAAATTGTTTAACTTGGGTCAAACGTTTCAGGTAGCCTTCCACAAGCTTCCCACAATAAGTTGGGTGAATTTTGGCCCATTCCTCCTGACAGAACTGGTGTAACTGAGTCAGGTTTGTAGGTCTCCTTGCTTGCACACACTTTTTCATTTCTGCCCACAACTTTTCCATAGGATTGAGGTCAGGGCTTTGTGATTGCCACTCCAATACCTTGACTTTGTTGTCCTTAAGCCATTTTGACACAACTTTGGAAGTATGCTTGGGGTAATTCTCCATTTGGAAGACCCATTTGCGACCAAGCTTTAACATCCTGACTGATGTCTTGAGATGTTGCTTCAATATATCCACATAATTTAAGTTATATCCATCATAACTTCCTCATGATGCCATCTATTTTGTGAAGTGCACCAGTCCCTCCTGCAGCAAAGCACCCCCACAACATGATGCTGCCACCCCCTGCTTCACGGTTGGGATGATGTTCTTCGGCTTGCAAGCCTCCCCCTTTTTCCTCCAAACATAACGATGGTCATTATGGCCAAACAGTTATATTTTTGTTTCATCAGACCAGAGGACATTTCTCCAAAAGGTACGATCTTTGTCCCCATGTGCAGTTGCAAACCATAGTCTGGCTTTTTTTTGGCGGTTTTGGAGCAGTGGCTTCTTCCTTGCTGAGCGGCCTTTCAGGTTATGTCGATATAGGACTCGTTTTACTGTGGCTATAGATACCTTTGTACCGGTTTCCTCCAGCATCTTCACAAGGTCCTTTGCTGTTGTTCTGGGATTGATTTGCACTTTTCGCGCCAAAGTACGTTCATCTCTAGGAGACAGAACGCGTCTCCTTCCTGAGCGGTATGACTGTATTGTGGTCCCATGGGGTTTATACTTGCGTACTATTGTTTGTACAGATGAACGTGGTACCTTCAGGCGTTTGGAAATTGCTACCAAGGATGAATCAGACTTCTGGAGGTCTACAATTGTTTTTCTTAGGTCTTGGCTGATTTCTTTTGATTTTCCCTATATAGTGTACTTCTTCTCAAACTCAGTGTCGAGCAAAGAGACACTGAGTTTGAAGGTAGGCCTTGAAATACATCCACAGGTACACCTCCAATTGACTCAAATTATGTCAATTAGCCTATCAGAAGCTTCTAAAGCCATGACATCATTTTCTGGAATTTTACAAGCTGTTTAAAGGCACAGTCAACTTAGTGTATGTAAACTTCTGACTCACTGGAATTGTGATATAGTGAATTATAAGTGAAATTATCTGTCTGTAAACAATTGTTGGAAGAATTACTTGTGTCATGCACAAAGTAGATATCCTAACCGACTTGCCAAAACTATAGTTTGTTAACATGAAATCTGTGGAGTGGTTGAAAAATGTGTTTTAATGACTTCAACCTAAGTGTATGTAAACTTCGGACTTCATCTGTATATAAACACCTTGCAACACCTTGAGTTTATCTTTTAGCAGGTATCCAGGTCTCCATATAGTGTTACATGCTGCTTGGTGGACATATAGAAACACCTTGGAACACCTTGGACAGGGAACACAATTAAATACATAAAGACTAATTTGACTCATTCCTACCGAAAGAACAATGATTATCGTTTATATTCCATGAAGTATTGAATCAAAGTGCTTAGTGGGAAGCTGATGGTCATATGTCTGTTTTGAGATTTATGCACCTAACTTGAACTTTGCATCGAAAAGATCTCTTCCAAAGCTCAAGTTAAGTGTTAGCTCAACTCAAGAATTTGGCCCAGAGATGATAAGCCTAGGACCTACATTATGTTGTTGTGTATGGTTCATGTGTGTTGAAACAGGAGGAACTGAAGCATTTCAGGAAGTTGAGTTAATGTTAATGTTTGATTGCGCAGGTCATTAGTATTTAGAAGTCATATACACTACATGACCAAAAGTATGTGGACACCTGCTCGTCAAAACATCTCATTACAAAATCATGGGCATTAATATGGAGTTGGTCCCCCTTTTGCTGCTATAACAGCCTCCACTCTTCTGGGAAGGCTTTCCACTAGGTGTTGGAACAAGAGCATCAGTGAGGTCGGCACGGATGTTGGGCAATTAGGCCTGGCTTGCAGTCGGTGTTCCAATTTATCCCAAAGGTGTTTGATGGGGTTGAGATCAGGGCTCTGTGCAGGCCAATCAAGATCTTCCACACCGATCCATTTCTGTATGGACCTCGCTTTGTGTACAGGGGCATTGTCATGCTGAAACAGGAAAGGGCCTTCCCCAAACTGTTGCCACAAAGTTGGAAGCACAGAATCGTCTAGAATGTCATTGTATGCTGTAGCATTAAGATTTCCCTTCACTGGAACTAAGGGGCCTAGCCCAAACCATGAAAAACAACCCCAGACCATTATTCCTCCTCCACCAAACTTTACAGTTGGCACTATGCATTTGGGCAGGTAACGTTCTCCTGGCATCCGCCAAACCCAGATTAATCTGTTGGACTGCCAGATGGTGAAGCATGATTCATCACTCCAGAGAACACGTTTCCACTGTTCCAGAGTCTAATGGCCGCAAGCTTTTCACCACTCCAGCCGACACTTGGCATTGCGCATCGTGGTCTTAGGCTTGTGTGCAGCTGCTCGGCCATGGAACCGCATTTCATGAAGCTCCCGACGAACAGTTATTGTGCTAATGTTGCTTCCAGAGGCAGTTTGGAACTCGGTAGTGAGTGTTGCAACCAAGGACAGACGATTTTTAGGATATACGCGCTTCAGCACTCTGCGGTCTCGCTCTGTGAGCATGTGTGGCCTACCATTTCGCAGTTGAGCCGTTGATGGTCCTAGACGTTTCCACTTCACAATAACAGCACTTACAGTAGACCGGAGCGGCTCTAGCAGGGCAGAAATCTGACGAACTGACTTGTTGGAAAGTTGGCATCCTATGACGATGCCACATTGAAAGTCACTGAGCTCTTCAGTAAGGCCATTCTACTGCCAATGTTTGTCTATGGAGATTGCATGGCTGTGTGCATGATTTTATACATCTGTCAGCAACGGGTTTGGCTGAAATAGACAAATTCACTACTTTGAAGGGATGTCCACATACTTTTCTGTATATAGTGTACTTCTTCTCAAGACAATTTGCCATCACAGGAATATTTTTATTTGAAAGCTTTCATTGTTTTATGCACATTTAACTCCTGTAGTGAGCAACAATTCAAAATGTCTATAAAGTCCAAGTGATTTTTTAAATGTTTATAAAGTCCAAGTGATTTTAAAATGTTTATAAAGTCCAAGTGATTTTAAAATGTTTATAAAGTCCAAGTGATTTTAAAATGTTTATAAAGTCCAAGTGATTTTAAAATGTTTATAAAGTCCAAGTGATTTTAAAATGTTTATAAAGTCCAAGTGATTTTAAAATGTTTATAAAGTCCAAGTGATTTGAAACAGAACTTGACTTCTTAGAATGTTTGTCTTATCTATAGTGTACTGTATCACCGCCACTATTATGTCAACATCATTATGTCCACGTCATTATTGTCCACGTCATTATGTCCACGTCATTATGTCCACATCATTATGTCCACATCATTATGTCCACATCATTATGTCCATATCATTATGTCCACATCATTATGTCCACATCATTATGTCCATATCATTATGTCCACATCATTATGTCCACATCATTATGTCCATATCATTATGTCCATATCATTATGTTCATTAGTGTTGTCTATATATTTTCCTCTACTCACAGTTGCGGCACCAAAAAGCTATATTTTATAATCATGTACAAGTTTTTATTTTATTTTTAACAATATATCACTTGCACCGTGTTACACACACATTGCAGCAATGATTCTGCTAGCACCACAGCATTACAGCTTTCCTCAGTCGCTTTGGTACATTTCTCTAATAATTCTTAACATTTTCAAATCAGTAAGTCGATTTCTCAAAACAATTATTACAAACAGCACAACACAATGGATGACCTGCAAAAGCCTGTAACTTGCTCAAAATCTCTAGTCCATTCCTCAAAAGTCAATCTTTATGTCAATGAACATGTCAGTGCCATCAGAATGTCAAGTCCTTGTGTCATTGTTCACAAAGAAGATGCTTAGTTTTGTCAAAAAAGCTTAGTCGTGTTGTCAATATAAAACTGTACTCTTCAGGTATTTTCTGATGTACACTACGGCTACATTTTTTATGACAATGATTGAAAATGTGCACAAGGCTGCACTTTTTCTGTATGGAATTTATACATTTCAACAGTACAAAGTCACACATTCCTTTATGTGAGATTAGGATTGCAAGAGATTGGACAGGATTCACATTTATGCTTTTATTTTGTGTTTTCAACAAATTACAGTCATTGTGATTCAGAAAGAAAAACACAAAACTATTTTATAGCACAAAGAAAAAAATACTATGTCAACATTCCTTTCAGATGGTACCACCTGGTACAGCTGTTTCATGCTCATATGGTTTCTTTTCAGCACCCTGTCCATAGTTGAGATGCTAACAGATTGGATGTTTGCAAAGACATTGTTGTCTTCTATAATGGCACTCTGAATCTCCCTTAGTCTAATGGCATTATTTTCTCTGACCACGGTGCAAATAGCCTCCTGCTGTTGAGGTGTGAAAAGGGGCCCTCTCCCACCCCTGTGAGGTAGTTTTGCCATTGTAAGGCCATGATTGACAACATGGTCCACAATAGTGACCCTTATTTCATCTGAAATATGCCTGTTTCCTCTGCCTCTTCTACCTCTTCCTCTGTTTTGCCTCCCTTCCTCTTCCTCCACGCATCCTTAGTCCTCTTCTTCCTGGCTGTTGACCCTGTTCGTTTCCTTGTTGTTCTTCCATTGTCAGAAATTGTAACACTGTGTTGTGCTCTGTTTAGATATGCTTGCCAATTGAAGGTTCATTAGTTTCACCTCCAAGCTATTTTACATAGAGGTTGATCTGGTTGATCATTGGTTGATCTAATGTTTCACACAATCCCCTTCATTAGTGGAAGTCAAGATTCACCTGAGAGCAATTCATCAATTCTGGACAAATTCACAACAACAATCTGTAAGAACAATTGGAATGTACTGTATGGAAAACCTGCTTGACCGATTATGACAATGAGTTTAACCATTTTGCAATTAAATACATATTCAATGAACTTATGCCTAGATGTTTTGGGGAGTTAGACAATTCAACAGACATCCAGTATATTATATTTTGATCAACATGACATAAGCAATGGATCATGTAAAAAACAGCAGACAACTGTACATGATCAATTGCATGCATGTACAAAAGCAATTGCAATTTGACCAAAACAATGATAAATTGCTCTTATCTTGTGCACAAGTGACTAGATCATGTGAAGGTTGAACAAGCAGTTTTGAGAGTGTCAATTGTGATCTGAGAAATGTACCAACGCAACTGAGAAAAAACGTAACTAACTTTTTAGAGCCCGGAGCTAGAAACGGTTATTTTCACTTTATTTCTATCATGTGGATTTATTTATCTATTTCAATGTCGTTCTGTAATTCAGTATCATTAACTATCATGCTCATTCTGGTTTATTTCTGATTCTGTGTGATCTAAACCAGTATCCATTAGGTGTGGATATGATGTGTGTCTGTACTCCTGTCTCCCTGTCTGTCCTCCTGTCTGTCCTCCCTTCTCCCTGTCTGTCTCCCCTTCTCCCTGTCTGTCTCCACTTCTCCCTGTCTGTCTCCCCTTCTCCCTGTCTGTCTCCCCTTCTCCCTGTCTGTCTCCCCTTCTCCCTGTCTGTCTCCCCTTCTCCCTGTCAGTTCTTACTCCTGTGTGTGTTCTGTATCTGTTTACAATGTGTCGTCCTTGTGTTCTAACACCCTTGTTTATGAAAGGGGTTTATATACTGTCCGTCTCCGTCTGCCTGTCTGTCCATTGTTGTCTTCTGCTTTGTGTTCTGTGTGTTTATGTGTTGGTGGGAGGGTTTATGTGTCTTCTATCTAAAGTCTTCTATCAACCACATAGACACAGTAAATACACTATATGTCCCTAAGATATCATTGGTATGCTGTGTTGGTGGACTGCCTAAGATATCATTGGTATGCTGTGTTGGTGGACTGCCTAAGATATCATTGGTATGCTGTGTTGGTGGACTGCCTAAGATATCATTGGTATGCTGTGTTGGTGGACTGCCTTGCTGTCACTATGCATGGCTTTTGTCATATTTCTATTACATCAAATTATAGTGTACATGCACACAAACACACACACCTACACACCCCCTGACTGGTGTGTCCCCTCAGAATAAAGGGTGGGGGCCAGGCATGGGGGGCCAACCAGGATGGAGTGGTGAACAGTCAGCCAGGGGCCCGTGTGGTGGACGAACGTGAACAGATGGCCATCAGTGGAGGCTTCATCCGCAGGTGAGTGTGTTCATGTATTAGTAAGTGTGTGTGTGTGTGTGTGTGTGTGTGTGTGTGTGTGTGTGTGTGTGTGTGTGTATGGACTACCTCTGCCACTCCGAAGCTACCGTTAGTTTCATGGAATATCCAATGTGTGTTTCCAGGGTAACAGACGACGCCCGGGAGAATGAGATGGATGAGAACCTGGAGCAGGTGGGCGGGATCATTGGTAACCTGCGTCACATGGCCCTGGACATGGGCAACGAGATCGACACCCAGAACCGCCAGATTGACAGGATCATGGACAAGGTAACATTCATTTGACGATGACAATCAATCAATACATTTTCAGTGTTAGCCCATCCTTGAGTTAAAATAGTTAAAGTACCATTTCTCTCTCTTCAGGCTGATTCCAACAAGACCAGGATTGATGAAGCCAACCAGCGCGCCACAAAGATGTTGGGCTAAGCTGCAGCGACAAGTGCTTTAAACCCACGACCCCAAAACCCCCACCCCTGCACCCCTCTCAAGCATGTCACGGGGCGGTACAAACATGGTTTTATCATGGTACTTTTGCTGCGTTCATAACCAAGTGGGAAGGTGGTATTTACCACATACAACTGGAAAAGATCCACTTGAACGCCCCTCCAACTGGTAATTACTAGTGGGAAACACGTCTATCATCCCTGAGCTCCCACTTCTCCCACATGGTGACCTCTGAGGTCACCTACTAATGATATTACCTTGATAGCATAGCATTTGCAGCAGTTAAAACATTCTTTATAAAAATCAATATATTAATATGGTTTTTTAACACTATAATTTGTTTACAAGCATGATGACGGTACTTTTAGTTTATGGTTGACGCAGCTTGTTGTTCAAGCTTTGTTTCTCAACATGGTCAAAGCATGTGCATGCATCCAATAAACTAGTATTTACGAAACAACTGGTAATTACCATCTTCTCACTTGGTAATTACTACTTTCCTACTTGGTTATGAATGTAGCATTACTCAGTAGGTTTACACACATGCACATATCAGACCCATATCCCTCCTCTCCTCCTCCTCCTCCTCCTCCTCTTCCTCCTCCTCCTCCTCCTCCTCCTCTTCTTGCTGTTGTAAATGTTGTTCTGTGTCGTCAGTTTTTGGCTTTTATTAAAATGACAGTCCTGGTTAATTGTCTTGTCCTCTTCCCTCTGTTCTCTCTCCTCCTACAGTTGTTCCTCTTCCCTCTGTTCTCTCTCCTCCTACAGTTGTTCCTCTTCCCTCTGTTCTCTCATCCTAAAGTACATAGTGGTCCTTTGGTGGCTTTCTGTCTCCTGTGAAGATCTCTCTTTTTCTGTCTCACTCGTTATTATTTATTTTTGTATATACAGTGTGTATGTATTATATAAACTGTATTCACATCATTACTCTGATACGATGACTACTATTGCTTTATGTGAGCCCGACACTGCGTCACTACATGCAGTTTCTTCAATGAGTCAGTGTTATGTCCATGTTAGACGCTGGTGCTGCGTTGTTGTTGTTGTGATGCTAAACGAGAACAACGAGCCATACAAGTCACAACTCCCTTCTCACCAAACATTGTCACTTTCCTCCCAGACTCTCCCATTTTAACTGTACTGGGAACATGACCAGTGGTGCGCCTGATTTCCAGCCTGGCCCTTCCCTTAATGCCAGTTATTTAGCAGTATCATTGACAAATATGAGCATAGGTAGTTTATCTAAAGTCACTATACACCTTGTGTGCGTGAGCCCAGGTGTCCCAGGTGGAAAAGTTAACCCACCACCTAGGTTTTGGCAGCACCATGCTCCAACCAACAGGACCATATCAACTCATTGTCAGGGGAACAGAGTATCTAAATACCCCCAACCTGGGAGGGGTTGGGAGGAGCTGGGAGGAGCTGGGAGGGGGCGGGAGGAGGTGGAAGGAGCTGGGAGGATCCGGGAGAGGAAGAGAACAACCAGTCTTTGATTACTTAACCCAGGTGGCTCCAATGGGGGGCTCCAATGCAGTAGCAGCCATTCGTGGTTGGCCCATCAACCTCTGGTTATGTCCGGCTCAACCTCTCTGTCTTACTCCCATTGATGTACAGTAGAACCCATGTGTGTTATGCATGTCCGTCCGCAGATAGAACTCAGCATCTTATGAATAAATCATTGTCTAGAGTAAAATCTGTAAGTAACATGGTCGCCACAGCATGCCCAGCAGTATTTAGGACAGTCCCAGCTGAGAGGATACCCTGCGTCCTGCCACTCTTTTTGTTTACACATATCTTTCCAGACTGTGACCATCATTGTAAAATAATATGGAAAAATGCCAATAAAAACAACATGACTGTAGAACAAAAATGTATTTATTTTTCTATCATTTCAAATGTATGCAGCTCATAGAGAATGGTGGACTATTGTGTACATACTGCAAAACTAGACTGGAGTGTGCTTGAAGATGTGTTCGTCTGTAGAAACTCTTCTCACAGATGGGGCACTGGTGATGCCTTTCTCTAGTGTGCGTCCGCTGGTGCCTAGTAAGGTTGCCTAGCTGAGAAAAGCTCTTTCCACTGTCAGAACAAATGTAAGGCCTTTCTCCTATATGTGATGTTGTCTGATTATCTTTTCACATAACTTTTCTCACACTGAGAGCACTGGTAGGGTCTCTCACCAGTGTGTAAAAGCAACTGATCTTTAAGATGTGATCGTCTTGAGAAACCCTTCTCACAGTAGGGCACTGATGAGGCTTCTCTCCAGAATGTACTTGCATTTGATATTTCCTGACATTGTTCTCCTACATTTCTGGAACTTGGTGATCTATTCTCAGAACCAGGCTGAGAATCATTTCAACTCATCTGAAGTACTGTACCTCTTCTCAAATTGCAGACAGTGGAAAGGTTTCTCTCCTGTGTGTAACTGCATGTGTTCCTTTAAAGTTTCCTCAGCTCTTTAAGATGTGACTTGGTTTTAAAGAAATTTCCCCCTCGGGATCAATAAAGTATCTATCTATCTATCTATCTATCTATCTAAAACGCTTCTTACATTGGTAAGGCCGCTCCCCAGTGTGTGTCAACATATGAACATTTAACTGATGTACTTCTTGTCACAATGGGGACAATAGAAAGGCTTAATCCCTGAATGTATCCGCTTGTGTTTGGTTAAATACAGTGCTGTAGAGAAAGTTTGCCCACAGTCAGAGCAGTGGTGAGGCTTCTCTTTCTGAATCCTTCCATGTTTTTTTTAATCCTCTTCTATAAAGAAACTACAACCACATTTAGCGCAGAGGTGAGGCTTCTCTCCAGTGTGCTCTTGCTTACGTCTCTTAAATTGTAAAGAATTACAATCTGCACAGGTGTCTCTCCAGTGTGCGAACACATATGTTCCTTAAGTTGTAATTTTGTCAAGAATCTCTTCTCACACCGAGAACACTGGTAAGGTTTTTGGCCAGTGTGTACACAACTGGAACGTGAACAACCTTTCTCACAAATAGGACATTTTTTTGGTTTCTTTCCAGTGTGTGTACAGATGTTGCGTAAGGTCTGATTCTCTGGAGAATCTCTTCTCACCACTGCGTAAATGCGTAAATGCAAGTGTTCTTTAAGATGCTCTTTCTGTGAGTACCTCCTCTCACAGTTCGGGCACTGATAGAATGTCTCCAGAATGTACGTGCAGGTGTTGACTAAGATCTGAACTTTTTGGGACAGCATGTGATATTTCCTGACATTGTAACTGCCTGTGTTTCTTTAAAGCCCTGTGGAAAATGTTAGCCCGCAGTCAGAGCATTGCTGAGGCTTCTCTCTAGAGTGTAGTCGCATGTGTTTAGTAAGAACTGAACTCTCTTTGTATGTCTTCTCGCACTGGAAAGGCCTGTCAGCAAGTGCATTTTAAGACATTTATTGCTAGAGAATCTCTTCTCACATTCAGGGCATTGGTAAGGTCTTACACCAGAATGTATTGTAATATGTTCTTCCAACTGATCTAATCTAGTGTACTTTATAATCACACTCTGGGCAGTAGAAAGGTTTCTCTCCTGAATGTAACTTCAGAGCAGTGGTGCGGCTTCTCTTTAGGACGGACTCTCTTGGGTCTCATGGCTATCTGAACAGCGAGAAGGGTTCTCTCCAGAGTGTGTGTTCAGGTGCCGTTTAAGCTGTGATCGTTTTGTGAATCTCTCCTTACGTTGAGGGCTGTGGTGAGACCTCTTTGTTTTGTCAACTTCCTGGTGATTCTCCCCTGGTGTAGATAATGTCTGCACTGATGAGTCTGAGGACTCAGGACCCTCTCCTGTAGGCATGACAACATAAAAACATTTAGTTGTAAAGCAGAATATACATTTCCATTACATATGGACTAATAAAGTATATCTTATAAATATAAGAGTACAGTTGGAATTATTGCCGACATGCCATAGTCATTAAACAGCAAAAAATACATAACTCTATTAGGTCAAACTACCTCACCTTGTTGGTAAACCCCCCTGGATTCAACAGACTGTTCTAATATATCTTGGAATCAATAAGGGAATGGTCCTGTCCCCCTTCCTGTTCACCCTCTACACCTCAGACTTCAGATATAACTCTGAAACATGCCACCTACAGACGTTCTCGGATGACTCTGCTATTGTAGGTAGGTAGGTAGGTAGGTACTTTATTGCTCCCCCGGGGGGGAAATTTCATTGTCAAGCAGCTACAACAAAACACAGGGCAGGTGCAAAATGCCACAACGAAAAGTACACAAAAGACAGATACACGGTACATGATACATAGAGCGGCAGTATGAAAAAGTATAGAAATACAAGATATCTGGAGTGCAAAAAAAAAAAAAAAAAAAAAAAAGCTATAAAAGGACATTGCATAGTATGAGTGGTTGGCTGAATATGTACACTATACATTGTACACTATACATTGGTGGATGTTGGATGGTTAACTATACTATACAGGTCGATGGCAGAGAAATACTTCAGTAGCTAAAAATGCGTATGATATGAGCGAGGGTAATAATAGTTTACTTAATAGACAGACTGGGTAAATTAACAGGTAAGTGAAAATTTTGCATGGTTAAATTAGTTAAATTAGCTGTACAGTTAGGTATACAGTTATATTTACAGATAAGTGAATACTTGCATGTTTACACAAACTGTACAGGTAAATGACAGGAAGAGATACTTTAATAGCTAAATGTGTGTATGATATCATTTGGGGTAATAATAGTAATTCCCTTAAAATACAGTCCTTAGTGCGCAGGGTTTAATTACAGACAACTGCACTTATTGCACATTCGATATACTAAAAGCAATGAGAAAAGGTGCAACTGGCAGGATACTAATATGCATTCCTGAGTGAATGCCTACGTCCAATAATTACTTACAATATTGCATGTGATATAATATAACAACTGTACATGAGTATGTATATACAGACCTGTATGAATAAATAGGTCCTGAGTGGATGAGTGCTGACGGACCAGAGTTACTCACGGATGGATGCATAATTGTTAAACTAGGTCCTAGCACCCCAACAGTTCCAGATCTATGTTGCCGACGGCACGGCACCCCGGTGAGGCATTATATAGTCTCATAGCCGCCGGCAGGAAGGACCTCCTGTAGCGCTCTCTGGCACACCGTGGTGGGATCAGTCTGTGACTGAAAGTGCTCCTCTGCGTCATAACCATAGTGTGCAGAGGGTGGGTGACGTTGTCCATGATGGCCAGCAGTTTGGCCAGGATCCGTCTCTCCGCCACCTCCTCTAGAGTGTCAAAGGTGCATCAGGGGTGGGCAGGAGGAGGAGTACAGGAGCGCAATCAATGACTTTGTGTTGTGGTGTGAGCAGAACCACCTTCAGCTCAACATCAGCAAAACAAAGGAGATGGTGGTGGACTTCAGGAGAACCAAGGAACAACTGACTGCAGTCCCTATACAGGGGATGGATGTGGAAATGGTTGGGTCATACAGGTTCCTGGGAGTCCATATGGACAACAGGCAGGTCCTTCAACATGTGCAGTAAACTTCTGCATACCTTCTACCAATCTGTGGTGGCCAGTGCCATCTTTTTTGCAGTGGTGTGCTGGGGCGCCAACATAAAAGCCTGTGATGCTTTTCGGGTAAATAAGCTGATCAGGAAGGCTAGCTCTGTTCTGGGGATTAGCCTTGACACTCTGGCCATCATTGACAACGTCACCCACCCTCTGCATGCCATGGTTATGATGCAGAGGAGCACCTTCAGTCACAGACTGATCCCACCACGGTGTGCCAGAGAGAGCTACAGGAGGTCCTTCCTGCCGGCAGCTATTAGACTATATAATGCCTCACCGGGGTGCCGTGCCATCGTCAACATAGATCTGGAACTGTTGGGGTGTTAGGACCTAGTTTAACAATTATGCATCCATCCGTGAGTAACTCTGGTCTGTAATCACTCATTCACTCAGGACTTATTAATTCATCCAGGTCTGTATATACATATTCATGTACAGTTGTTATATCATATCACTTGCAATATTGTGAGTAATTCTTGGACTTAACTTACGTAGTCATTCACTCAGGAATGCATATTAGTATCCTGTCAGTTGTATCTTTTTTCATTGCTTTTAGTATATCGAATGTGCAATACATGCATTATCTGTAATTAAATCCTGCACTAAGGACTGTATTTTAAGGGAATTACTATTATTACCCTAAATTATATCATACACACCTTTAGCTATTAAAGTATCTCTTCCTGTCATTTACCTGTACAGTTAATTTAACCATGTAAATATTCACTTACCTGTAAATGTAACTGTATATTTACATGTACAGCTAATTTAACCATGCAAAATATTCACTTACCTGTTCATTTAACCAGTCTGTATATTATGTAAACTATTATTACCCTCACTTATATCATACGCACTTTAAGCTATATAAGTATTTCTCTGCCATCGACCTGTATAGTATAGTTAACCATCCAACATCCACCAATGTATAGTGTACATATTCAGCCAACCACCCATACTATGCAATGTCTTTTTATAGCTTTTTTGCACTCCAGACTTCTTGTATTTCTATACTTTTTCATACTGCCGCTCTATGTATCATGTTTTGTGTATATGTCTTTTGTGTATTTTCGTTCTGGCATTCTGCACCTGCCCTGCGTTTTTGTTGTAGCTGCTTGACAAAGACATTTCGGCTCTGGGATCATTAAAGTGCCTATCTATCTATCTATCTATCTATCTATCTATCTATCTATCTATCTATCTATCTATCTATCTATCTATCATCTTTGGGACGTCCCTACCCTAAACCCTAATCACTGAGGGAAGTATAGTTAAGCAATAAGACCTGAGGGGTTGTGGTATATGGCCAATATACCACGGCTAAGGGCTGTTCTTATGCCTGGATACAGCCCTTAGCCGTGGTATATTGGCCAAACCCTGAGATGCCTTATTGGTATTATAAACTGGTTACCAACGTAATTAAAGCAAAAAAAATAATGTTTTGTCATACCGTGTTATATGGTCTGTTATAAATTGGGTGGTTCGAGCCCTGAATGCTGATTGGCTGTAAGCCGTGGTATATCAGACAGTATACAACAGGTATGACAAACCATTTATTTTTTCTGCTCTAATTACGTTATTAACCAGATTATAATAGCAATAAGCCACCCACTTTCGCAAACACAGAGCTAATTCATGGACCGTCTATATGTGGGTTGCATAGTGTTAATACAGTATATATAGACACGTCACACGCACTAGCGGTGATGTTATCACGTCATCAAAAAAAACATGTCAGAGAAGGATGAATTTAATATGTTCATATTTTCGGTGACTACAAAAAAATTAGCCTCAGCGACAATATTGAAATATTTCAATGGTTGGTTTGTGCACAAAGGTGATGACTAAAGAGACTTATTGGAATTGTTCAAGTCTATGGAAATTGTCTTTCTGAACACGGTTAAACTGCAGTACCGAAGCAAAACTGTAGGAGCAGTGGAAACCGTGCTTCGGCACCGGAAACACAGAAGCCGAACGTGCCTTAGCCAGCGTGTAACCACTTTTATATACCGCGCGTTGAACACTGGCATCCGGTCTATAACCTAGCAGTTTAGCGCCATACCAGTAGGTGGTTTCCAAGCCTTACTTATAAACAGTACGGACCCTTTTTTCACCATTGCCTAGACTGATTATGGTCAACTAGACATCAAATGTTTTAGAAAATGTAACTTTAGCCAAACCTCACTACTTTCCTAACCTTAACCTAATTCTCCTAACATGCTACGTTAATTATCACCTAGCTATTTAAGTATTTTTTCTGCCATCGACATGTAGAGTATAGTTAACCATGCAAATCCTCCTTATTTACAGTTGAAGTCGGAAGTTTACATACACTTAGATTGAAGTCATTAAAACTCATTTTTCAACCACTCCACAGATTTCATGTTAACAAACTATAGTTTTGGCAAGTCGGTTAGGATATCTACTTTGTGCATGACAGTAATTCTTCCAACAATTGTTTACAGACAGATTATTTCACTTATAATTCACTATATCACAATTCCAGCGAGTCAGAAGTTTACATACACTAAATTGACTGTGCCTTTGTTCTGGCTTTAGAAGCTTCTGATAGGCTAATTGACATCATTTGAGTCAATTGGAGGTGTACCTGTGGATGTACTTCAAGGCCTACCTTCAAACGCAGTGCCTCTTTGCTCGACATCATGGGAAAATCAAAAGAAATCAGCCAAGAACTCATTTAAAAAAGTCTGGTTCATCCTTGGGAGCAATTCAAATGCCTGAAGGTACCACGTTCATCTGTACAAACAATAGTACGCAAGAATAAACACCATGGGACCACGCAGCCGTCATACCGCTCAGGAAGGAGACGCATTCTGTCTCCTAGAGATTAACGTATGTTGAAAAGTGCATATCAATCCCAGAACAACAGCAAAGGACCTTGTGAAGATGCTGGAGGAAACAAGGTACAAAAGTATCTATATCCACAGTAAAATAAGTCTTATATCGACATAACCTGAAAGGCCGCTCAGCAAGAAAGAAGCCACTGCTCCAAAACCGCCATAAAAAAGCCAGACTATGGTTTGCAACTGCACATGGGGACAAAGATCGTACTATTTGGAGAAATGTCCTCTGGTCTGATAAAAAAAAAATTGAACTATTTGGCAATAATGACCATCGTTATGTTTGGAGGAAAAAGGGGGAGGCTTGCAAGCCGAAGAACACCATCCCAACCGTGAAGCACGGGGGTGGCAGCATCATGTTGTGGGGGTGCTTTGCTGCAGGAGGTAAAGTGGTGATCCTAACTGACCTAAGACAGGGAATTTTTACTAGGATTAAATGTCAGGAATTGTGAAAAACTGAGTTTAAATGTATTTGGCTAAGGTGTATGTAAACTTCCGACATCAACTGTATCTATATCAACTTGCAATATTTTTATCCTTTAAAAATGTTTATATATATATTCACCTAGCACTCTGTAACAATGTAAAGTGTACATATTCAGCCATCCACCCATACTATGCAATGTCTTTTTATAGCTTTTTTGCACTCCAGACTTTCATACTGCCGCTCTATGTATTTTGGTTCTGGCATTTTGCACCTGCCCTGTGTTTTTTAGTAGCTGATTGATGAAGAAATGTCCTCTTGGTGATCAATAAAGTATCTATCTATCTAAGAAAAGTTAATGTTGACAAACGCTGCATCACTTATGCTGCCACATTGTCGCTGGAGTGTTACGCATAGGGGGAAACGTTTAATATCTTCTGTTGAGATTTATCTAGACGGGCGACATCTGAAATCAGGGTAAAGCCTTTATTATCAGACAGACACATTGGCCCTCAAGGACCAGAGCGTGCACCGCTGGTGTAACCGCTGTTTATAAAACCTGCTCGCTTACCTGGGTAATCATCAAATTCCCAAATCTTCACTTCCTCTTTCGTGATGACATTCAGAAGGAGTGTTTGCGGTCTTTCACTGATCTCTCCTGTCGTGCCCAAGTATATTCATTTCCTAAACATGATGTTCCCAATCCCTCCACCAAGGCTTGCACCAGCCGGTGCTGGCACATGCGCGGATCAAATACACCGCTGGAACGCCAATTAAGTGGTTTACAAATTCTAATAATTCGAAAGATTTCTCTGAAAATGTGGTGTTTTAATCGGCGAATACTTACATATATTACCGTACGCCTATTAAGATAAGCAGAGTAGTGTTTACATGTCTAATGCAATACTCGGCCTTCTGCCATAATATCAAATGTGTAAACGTACTCAATGAACGTGTACATAAATACCTTTGGAATGGCAAACATCCGGTTTGCGGTACTACAAGGTCCTGTTCAGCCTGGGAAGCATACGGACGCCTTAATGGTGAACTTCGATCACTTATATCATGTTTCATCAGTCTACACCAGTCTCTTGGGAGTTACTGAGAAGAAACTAGTTTCCCCTATTAGATTGCAAGAGGTGTTATTTTTCTAGTATAACTAATAACAAATGCATGTTAAACTATATTATGGTCCTATTATCTCTAATACAATAGAGCATTTTAAGGATGTTGAGAAGTGTGTAAATGGTAAACTCGGTTAATCCAGAACTAAAGTGTTCGTCAACTGCGCGATTAAATTCTGGCTCCATGTGTTAAGAGAAGGGATTAAGAGATTATATAAAACGAGGAGCTCCACTCCCTCTCTTTACAAGTGACGGATCGAATCGCCCCTCCACTTCTGAAATTCGGAAGACGCGAACATCTGCGAAATCGTGATTTGTCCAAATAACCAGTGAAAAAAAAAAGAACATTGCTGCTCGTTATCGCACGGATCCCATTCCTTTCACAGATTCTATGGTACCAGTTATGTTTACATACATCTATTCACGAGAGATTATGTAGGTGGTAACTGAAAATGCCATCTCTATACCCCTCTATGGCATAACAAGGCTATTACTTCAGGTAATAAACCATTTGAGTCAAAAGCCTAGTCTGGCAAAGGGGTCAATAATCTAGGGGATATATTTAATTTAGTGGGTCTCCTTAGTTTCCAGGAACTTTGTCTCTTTATCTTAGTCTATTGTCAGCACTTTGTGCCTATGGTGTCCCATGGGGTACAAATATGGGTACTATGGTGTCCCATGGGGTACAAATATGGGTACTTGGCTAGATGTTTGGTGTCTGCTATTTATTCATTTTCAATTACTAAAGCAGAAAGATCTTCCAATGGTTAAATCATGGGTAAAATATTTGTCTTCTGATAATGAGGCTATTGACAGGAGAATATAATTTCACTCAAAGAACCCAAACCATCAATTCATTAACTGTAAGCTTTATCATCGGTTGTACTGGACACCACTTTTAAGATTTCATAATAAACAGGCTTTAAGCCCAAACTGTAACCTGTACCCCTCAATACACTTGGCACATATAAACAAACATTCCTGTGAACAGGAAACAGTAAGGTTTGGCCGGCTGGGTTGACTTCTTGACAAAAATGTATTGTTCAGCGCTGGTTGCCACCACATAACCTTCATATAAGACAATGGTTAGCATGTTTCCGCAGGTGTCGTTCAAGATATGATGGGAATGGGAAACTCTTCCCACAGTCAGAGCAGGAGTAAGGCTTCTCCCCTGTGTGAACTATCCGATGAGAAGTTAGATGACTTGATGTTGTGAAGCACTTCCCACAGTCAGAGCAGCAGTAAGGTTTCTCTCCAGAATGTTTTCGAAGGTGTCTTTCAAGATATGATGGGAATGGGAAACTCTTCTCACAGTGTGGGCAGTGGTGAGGCTTCTCTCCAGTGTGTGTTCGCTGGTGCACGTTCAAACCACTCAGTTGAGAGAAACTCATCCCACAGACAGAGCAGGAATAAGGCTTCTCTCCAGAATGTTTTCGCAGGTGTCTTTCAAGATATGATGGGAATGGGAAACTCTCCTCACAGTGTGGGCAGTGGTGAGGCTTCTCTCCAGTGTGTGTTCGCTGGTGCACGTTCAAACCACTCAGTTGAGAGAAACTCCTTCCACAGACAGAGCAGGAATAAGGCTTCTCTCCAGAATGTTTTCGCAGGTGTCTTTCAAGATATGATGGGAATGGGAAACTCTCCTCACAGTGAGGACAGTGGTGAGTCACCTTAGCTTTGCGCCCCTCCTGATGTTGCTTCCCTGATGCAGGAAATGTCTCAACTTGGTCAGAGGAGTTAGAAGTCTCTCCTGGGTGAATGACAACAGAACATGTGAGCAGGTGCAGCACACATGAATCATCTTTGCATCAAATTAAAATAAAGAAATGTACCCGATAAAGCATTACTGAAAATGGGTTACATACTGGAGGTGTGTCTGCTTGGAACTAATGCTATATTCACTTTGTCTTCTAAGTGAACTAATGCTATATTCAATTTGTCTTCTAAGTGAACTAATGCTATATTCACTTTGTCTTCTAAGTGAACTAATGCTATATTCACTTTGTCTTCTAAGTGAACTAATGCTATATTCACTTTGTCTTCTAAGTGAACTAATGCTATATTCAATTTGTCTTCTAAGTGAACTAATGCTATATTCACTTTGTCTTCTAAGTGAACTAATGCTATATTCACTTTGTCTTCTAAGTGAACTAATGCTATTTTCACTTTGTCTTCTAAGTGAACTAATGCTATATTCAATTTGTCTTCTTTTCTAAGTGACAATACCGCTGGTGAGAATCTTTAAAGACCCACTCCAGCCTTCCTACCACCTCATTTATCACCTGATTTACTTAACAAAAGGCACATCTCAATGGGTGGTCCAGGTTAGAGCTTAACACAGGAACAGGAAGTCAGCGGGTTTTGTGGGATTCTGGCAGGAATGGGAGTGAAATTCTAGAGTCAAGTTCAGGACAGGACAGGATCAACAGTCCACAGGAACGGTCAGTACAGAAATAGTTATACATTTAGTTTTTGGGGCAGAAATGTCATGTGTGATCCCGGTTAAATGTGTGGAGCATTTCATATAAAAACAACTATGTAGGGTAACTATGTAGGGTAACTATGTAGGGTAACTATGTAGGGTAACTATGTAGGGTAGCTATGTAGGGTAACTATGTAGGGTAACTATGTAGGGTAGCTATGTAGGGTAACTATGTAGGGTAGCTATGTAGGGTAGCTATGTAGGGTAGCTATGTAGGGTAGCTATGTAGGGTAACTATGTAGGGTAGCTATGTAGGGTAGCT
This sequence comes from Thymallus thymallus, assembly GCA_023634145.1. Lineage (NCBI taxonomy): Eukaryota > Metazoa > Chordata > Actinopteri > Salmoniformes > Salmonidae > Thymallus > Thymallus thymallus. The sequence goes on along the minus strand of CM042405.1, from coordinate 4,373,462 downwards.
ATGTAGGGTAGCTATGTAGGGTAGCTATGTAGGGTAGCTATGTAGGGTAACTATGTAGGGTAACTATGTAGGGTAACTATGTAGGGTAACTATGTAGGGTAACTATGTAGGGTAACTATGTAGGGTAACTATGTAGGGTAACTATGTAGGGTAACTATGTAGGGTAACTATGTAGGGTAACTATGTAGGGTAACTATGTAGGGTAGCTATGTAGGGTAGCTATGTAGGGTAACTATGTAGGGTAACTATGTAGGGTAGCTATGTAGGGTAGCTATGTAGGGTAGCTATGTAGGGTAACTATGTAGGGTAACTATGTAGGGTAACTATGTAGGGTAACTATGTAGGGTAACTATGTAGGGTAACTATGTAGGGTAACTATGTAGGGTAACTATGTAGGGTAACTATGTAGGGTAACTATGTAGGGTAACTATGTAGGGTAACTATGTAGGGTAGCCCTAATATAGTTTACTTAACAAAAACCTATACAAAGATAAAGGTAATTTCCTCCCCCTTCCGTCGGCTCACTCTTGTTGCAGCCAAGGACCCATCACTAACACTAACACTAACACTAGGAACAAGGAAGGAGCGATGTTTTACCTAGATTTGATGGAGTTGTCTGTGACAATGAAGGAACCAAGTACATGGCTTGTAAAAAATGCTGTGGTTTAATCAAATAGGCTACCAACCGGAGAACGTGACATTTGGCCTGAAGCTGCACATAATTCCAACTCTACCTTTGCATATTTAACTAAACCCATGACATCGGAGGTGGAGTAAAATAACAATAGATTGACTTATGCAGTACTGGGGCTCAGTTGTTGTTCATGTTGTAAATGTTCATATGTACTCAGCTGTAGGCTACAGTTTGATGTGCTCAGTGCTCAGCTGTAGGCTACAGTTTGATGTGCTCAGTGCTGTGCTGTAGGCTACAGTTTGATGTGCTCAGTGCTGTGCTGTAGGCTACAGTTTGATGTGCTCAGTGCTGTGCTGTAGGCTACAGTTTGATGTGCTCAGTGCTGTGCTGTAGGCTACAGTTTGATGTGCTCAGTGCTGTGCTGTAGGCTACAGTTTGATGTGCTCAGTGCTGTGCTTTGTCCTCAATTGTCCCCGCATGAAACTCCTTGAACTGCCAACCCTTGAATTTTGTAATTGAGTCTACAAAATACAATATTTCACCTTTAAGTGTGTAACTTTACTGTACTTATACTTGGAATATACTTTTGGAAATTGGAAAAATACAAAGATACCTGGAGTGGGCCTTTGAACCATTAAATCAACTAATGTGTTCCTGGATCATCTGACAGGCCTAAAAATACTACATAAACCTCCTCTTACCATGATCAGCAGACATAAAACCTCCTCTTACCATGATCAGCAGACATAAAACCTCCTCTTACCATGATCAGCAGACATAAAACCTCCTCTTACCATGATCAGCAGACATAAAACCTCCTCTTACCATGATCAGCAGACATAAAACCTCCTCTTACCATGATCAGCAGACATAAAACCTGTTCTTACCATGATCAGCAGATTGATCAGCAGATTGATCAGCAGATTGATCAGCAGATTGATCAGCAGATTGATCAGCAGATTGATCAGCAGATTGATCAGCAGATTGATCAGCAGATTGATCAGCAGATTCCCCAATGTCTTCCTCCTTTACTTCATTAATGGTGACATTCAGGCCCAGCGTTGGACTGCTCTCTGCCATCTCTCCCGATGCCATCTCTGGACTCTCTCCTATGGGAATGAGAACAGAAACATGTGTCAAAAGGTGATAAATGCATTGGATCTAAACGATAGTATTGAAATTGTGAAATCTTGCATTGACTTGAGGAAATAAAATAAATACTAAAACCATGTAACAAAGTGTTTGGCGAGCAACTAAATAACCCAAGTATGTAATTTAAATTTGCCTGGCTTGATCAACAACAGCCTAAAGATAATCATGGAAATAATCTGTCTGACTAAAAGGCAAGTATGAAAACCAGCTGGCACTGTTCCCTTGAAGACCAGAACACTGGTCTAAATGCTTCTGATAAAACCTGATCTCTTACCTGGGTAATCATCATATTCCCAAATCTTCACTTCCTCCTCTTTATCTTTCGTGATGATATTCAGCAGGAGTGTTTGACTGCTGTCTTTCACTGATGCCATCTCTCCAGCGGTGCCAAGTGGACTTTGTCAGTCAGGAACCAGTCAGTATAGTCTTGGGCTCAGTGTGGAGAACGGTAGAAAGCGGCAGGCTAGTTATCCTCACCGTTCCAACACGAAGTCCAGACAAACAACCTGTAAAAGAAAAGTCTGTATGAAATGCAGGACAGTGGTGTTATTTGGTGGCTTGCTATCTGGTTAGCACACACATCATTTGTTTTCTGATGTAGACAGTCATTTAATCAATGTTGTTACGTTAATTTAGTTACCTGTACCGGGTCTCGGCTGGCTAAACTACGAAATAAATTCTCAAATTGCAAGGTAGCTAGCTAATGTTAGCTGGCTAGATATTATTTGGGGTTTAGCCACATGTTTTGCTAAGCTAGCTAGCTAACGTTAGCTATAGAATATTTTGTTTAGATAACGTTAGTTAGCTACATATTTCCCTATTTTGATAAAGTACGCGATGACATTTGATTATTAACTTTAGCAAAGAGTTGATTAACATTAATCAACTCTCTAGAAGGGACACCGCTTTTATTAAAATTAACTTTTATTGAAATTCCCTTGACCCGGCATTGGCTGGCCATCTGCCTGCAACAGACTCGTCGAGAGGCCGTCCTTACCTGAGGCCTTGCTTCGATAAAACGGAATCAGAAATGCTTTTGATGTATTGGATTAAAAGTTATGTGTTTGTCGAATACAATATTACTTATGCCTTAATATCTCCTCCAAAAAAAGATCCAAACTAACGCGATATGCAATATGAGCATCTTCTCTTCTTTTTCGACAGACTAGGCTTGTCAAACTACTCAAACGTAGACGTACGCCACCTGTGTGCGGGAGTGTGCATCGCAGGGCATAATATAATACTCAGCTATTGGTTATTGTCCCCCAAGATTCAATCGGAGAGGGGTTTCGCGGGTGAGCCAATAACAGCAAATAATGATCGGATTGAACCAAAGATAGAACAATGAGACAGATATTTCACTGGACTTATACATGTGAAACATCCGCTTGGCGTCTCCACTCACTCAGAACTGACCATATAATTAACCAACTTAATTATGTTGTATTCCACAACAAATTTACTCTGCATATAATATATAATAATATAATAAACAAATGTATTTTGCATTTTAATTAGATCTGTGATAGTGTATGCTAGTTTACGTATTGGCCTGTATGTGTCCAATAGAAAATGACTGGCATGTCCTGTCTGCACAACCATTAAAATGATCAGAGAGAGAAAAGCCTTTGAGCCTTAGTAGTTGCTCAGTGTAACATCAATGACAGTATATTGAAATGTTATTCACAGAACACTCACACAAAAAAGAGTGCTTTGGGGCACCATTTGTGCCTGTAGGGGAACCCATCCAGGTCAAACCATTTAAGATCAGATAAAATTAGTTCTTTCTGAGAGTGTAAATTATACCTTGTCCCACAGCGCACTAAAACACAGAATGTTGTAGGCTAAGTTTGTGCGCTTGGACAGCATCAGTGGCAGCATTAGTGGACTAGACTGGGAAGTCTTACTGTCCAAGTCTACAGGGGCAAAAAGGATGTGACCCGGCAACAGTAACACTATATTAGTTTGGCAAGACTGCCCTACAAAGGCATCTTTGATCTGGTGTAATGGTTTCCTGACACAAGAACAACCCAATTGATCAGAATATATAATGGATTATCAGAAATTGCTGTCTGCCTAGACAGAAAATAATGTCAGTCAGATTTTGCAGTAAAATAAATTGAGTAATTCCTGCGTTATTGCATTTGTAGGGCAGAAGTGGAAGCCTAATAATCACATCTTACTATCAATATATAGCAACTATACAATAAAATACAGTGGGGAGAACAAGTATTTGATACACTGCCGATTTTGCAGGTTTTCCTACTTACAAAACATGTAGAGGTCTGTAATTTTTATCATAGGTACACTTCAACTGTGAGAGACGGAATCTAAAACAAAAATCCAGAAAATCACATTGTATGATTTTTAAATAATTAATTTGCATTTTATTGCATGACATAAGTATTTGATCACCTACCAACCAGTAAGAATTCCGTCTCTCACAGACCTGTTAGTTTTTCTTTAAGAAGCCCTCCTGTTCTCCACTCATTACCTGTATTAACTGCACCTGTTTGAACTCGTTACCTGTATAAAAGACACCTGTCCACACACTCAATCAAACGGACTCCACACACTCAATCAAACAGCTGTGTAAGGACATCAGGGATAAAATTGTAGACCTGCACAAGGCTGGGATGGGCTACAGGACAATAGACAAGCAGCTTGGTGAGAAGGCAACAACTGTTGGCGCAATTATTAGAAAATGGAAGAAGTTCAAGATGACGGTCAATCTCCCTCGGTCTGGGGCACCATGCAAGATCTCACCTCGTGGGGCATCAATGATCATGAGGAAGGTGAGGGATCAGCCCAGAACTACATGGCAGGACCTGGTCAATGACCTGAAGAGAGCTGGGACCACAGTCTCAAAGAAAACCATTAGTAACACACTGCGCCGTCATGGATTAAAATCCTGCAGCGCACACAAGGTCCCCCTGCTCAAGCCAGCGCATGTCCAGGCCCGTCTGAAGTTTGCCAATGACCATCTGGATGATCCAGAGGAGGAATGGGAGAAGGTCATGTAGTCTGATGAGACAAAAATAGAGCTTTTTGGTCTAAACTCCACTCGCCGTGTTTGGAGGAAGAAGAAGGATGAGTACAACCCCAAGAACACCATCCCAACCGTGAAGCATGGAGGTGGAAACATCATTCTTTGGGGAGGCTTTTCTGCAAAGGGGACAGGACGACTGCACCGTATTGAGGGGAGGATGGATGGGGCCATGTATCGTGAGATCTTGGCCAACAACCTCCTTCCCTCAGTAAGAGCATTGAAGATGGGTCGTGGCTTGGTCTTCCAGCATGACAACGACCCGAAACACACAGCCAGGGCAACTAAGGAGTGGCTCCGTAAGAAGCATCTCAAGGTCCTGGAGTGGCCTAGCCAGTCTCCAGACCTGAACCCAATAGAAAATCTTTGGAGGGAGCTGAAAGTCCGTATTGCCCAGCGACAGCCCCGAAATCTGAAGGATCTGGAGAAGGTCTGTATGGAGGAGTGGGCCAAAATCCCTGCTGCAGTGTGTGCAAACCTGGTCAAGAACTACAGGAAACGTATGATCTCTGTAATTGCAAACAAAGGTTTCTGTACCAAATATTAAGTTCTGCTTTTCTGATGTATCAAATACTCATGTCATGCAATAAAATGCAAATTAATTACTTAAAAATCATACAATGTGATTTTCGGGATTTTTGTTTTAGATTCCGTCACTCACAGTTGAAGAGTACCTATGATAAAAATTACAGACTTCTACATGCTTTGTAAGTGGGAAAACCTGCAAAATCGGCAGTGTATCAAATACTTGTTCTCCCCACTGTATATTCATGACCCAAGTATCTCCAGTATGTGAGTACAGTACAGTACAGTGTGTGTGTGTGTGTGTGTGTGAGAGAGAGAAATAAATTGAGCTGCCGTTCCGAGGTAGAGACACTGATTATTCAGAGTATGTTAAAGCATTCTAGTGAAGTAACCCTTTTGGACCACACTATCTGCCACATTGAAGAACTCCGGGTTCAGTGAATTATCACTTGTACCTCTAATCAGCAATCCTAGGATTCATTCATGCTCCTTAGATGCCAGGTTACACACTCATTTTCTGTCATGGTCTATGGATCCGCTGAAGTAGCCTTGGCCACCACATGTATAAAACTCTAGTTCCGCCACTGATCATAGTGGTCTCTGACATGTGGTCAGACTCGCTCAATTATCCTAACCTGACTACCGAGCCAAGCTAAAATGTTACAAGGAAGCAGCCACGCAAGATTAGTGGCTGGTTAGTCTGAAACAGACCCCTGTGTATTTTTGTGCTTTGGTTCTAATGGTAGACAAAGGAGAACAGTCATATCCTGTTCCTAAATAATACTCATAATGTTAATTGTATTTTCTTACACTGTAAAATATGTGGTGATGTTAGTACACCACAGCTACATGTTTATGTTGCCAAGTAAAATGAACACTTTGATTTGTTTGTACATTTGTTTTGAGAAAATAAGGTCATTACAACTAGAGACAGAAACTGCTATATATATTTAAAACAGCATATAAACAGGATATATATTTTTCTTTCACAAAATAAAGTAACAAATTGTGTCCCTAATGAATCTTCTTGGGGCTTCATTTTACAATACTGATAATATCAACAGAGTAGAAAAAAAGTGATTATACCAAATCTGACTACAACATGGGTAAACTCAGGACCTCCTTTTTCAGCTTGTAGATATTGACAATCCATAATGTAGTACTGATTAATAACACTAACATTATAATAATTAGGCCACATTAATATTATCAAAAGCATGAATAATGGTCCATGACATTAAGCAACCAATTGTTATATTAATTTGCTTTAAATAACCATATGCTTCAAACAATTCAAACCCTAGCCTTTCCCTTGTCTGTGTATGCATCATTTGTAGGGTATCCATAATCGAAATATTAACTGTTTTCTTTTTATTACTATTCATAATCCGTTTATAATCAACCATTATTTAGCAACCATAATGATAATTTCAACATATGAAAATCAAACGCTATACGTCATTCATAGTTTCTTTCAGACAGCTTTATTTAGACAGCTTTATTTAGGTTTCATAACATTTATTATACCATAAGTAATATTGAACAACAGTCACAACCTTAACCCCCTCCAACTTGAGGAGCATTTGCTCATTCCTTAATGCGACAGTCAATGGTTTCTACAGCACCTCATCACTACATCTCTGTTGTCTATCAACATTCTGCTCATGGCGCTTAATAACACAATACCGAACAACAAGTATCAGTACTATGACTGCCGCTGCAATGAAAATCCATACCCAAATAAATCTGCCCGTTGTTGCTGATGATACATTACTTGTGAAGTTCAACCCTAGCGTCAAGAAGTCGCTGTATAGAGGGGTTGTCTGGGCAACACTTTCATGTCTGATTATGTCCTCTGTTTTGACACATTCAACCATATTTTGAAGGGAAAATCCATCTCTGCATGAGCAAACAAAACTTCCAAACGTGTTATCACAAAGTTGATCACAAAATGCATTCTCGCATTCGTCAATATCATTGCAATAATCATCGCTCCTTATGAAGCCACCAGGACAATTACATTGAGTCCCAGCGTCTTTGTCGCATATTACTGGACATGTGGCCAAAGGACAGTGCATTTTACACAATTTGGGGTTTTCGCTTCTTGGAATAAATCTTTCATAACACGAACATTTGTAGCCCCCTGGTACATCTGTGCATTTATGTTCGCAAGGAGCCTGAGCGCATCTTTCATTACTATAGATGACACCTTGACGAGAAAACTCTTGAGCCTCCATATGCGGTGTTTGGCACGTGCTTTTATCAACATTCTGGCACAGAAAACCATCGACTTTTTCCTGGCAAGGTCGTTCTGTCCACATTCGATCAGTAGAAACGGACACACACCGTGGAGCGCAGACGTTTACGTTGTCTTTCCAGTAGCTGAATTCCGCGTTTTGAAATCCAGTTGTCCACTGGTATCCTCTCAACTTCGATTCGATGTTGGTACATCGGTCATCTGGTAGGCGCAATCCGATCCAGAAGTCTCCGGTTACGTTTACAAGCAAATCTCCAATAATTTCGGCTGATGCTGCAGATCGAACCGTGAATAATTCTCCTTTCATCTTTTGGCACATTTTTTCCGATGTCTGGAAATCGACAGCACCCAGGGCTACAGCGTGGCAAATGTCCCCCTTGCACACGCAGGTAGAGGAGTCAACGCTTTCCCCTCCTACCTTTACCATTAACATAATTACGGTTATCAAACCAACAAAGTGATTCGTTATCCTTCCCATAATCGCGTATAAACTAAACTATAACTTTAATTGATTTATCTTGACAGTGAAAATCACAGGAGGATTCGTGGAGGGCAAAATCCATTTAGAATGTCGAGTAAAGGAGAAACCCTCGTGACAAAAGATTAGAAGGAAGGAAGGATACGGAAACTGACAGATGTTTTTCTTGAGTTATGAGTTTTTAGCCTGTCACCTTTATGGCATAGATATCCGATTTTACATATGATTTTAGTTGAAAAATATTAACTGTTTCCCACAACCACAAGTGAAAACTTTAATCAAGTGAATTTTGGAATGAATATACCCTACATGGACAGTATTTACTACTGATACTCAAAATTAATATCCTGTTCCTAAATAATACTCAGATAATGGAATGTTCATTGTATTTTAACACGTTGATTTGTTTGTACATTTGTTTTGACAAATTGAGGTCAATATCAATATCCAGTATATATACTGTATTTTAAAGTTACACATTGTGTCCCTAATGGATCTTCTTGGGGCTTCATTTTACAATACTGATAATAACAACAGTGTATAAAAAAGTGATTATACCAAATCTGACCACAACATGGGTAAACTCAGGACCTCCTTTTTCAGCTTGTAGATATTGACAATCTGTAATGTAGCACTGATTAATAACAAAAAACTCAGCAAGGAAGAAGCCACTTTCTGGAGAAATGTCCTCTGGTCTGATGAAACAAAAATAGAACTGTTTGTCCATAATGACCATCGTTATGTTTGGAGGAAAAAGGGGGAGGCTTTCAAGCCGAAGAACACCATCCCAACCAGGAATCACGGGGGTGGCAGCATCATGTTGTGGGGGTGCTTTGCTGCAGGAGGGTCTGGTGCACTTCACAAAATAGATGGCATCATGAGGAAGGAGAATTATGTGGAGATATTGAAGCAACATCTAAAGACATCAGTCAGGAAGTTAAAGCTTGGTCACAAATGGGTCTTCCAAATGGACAATGACCCCAAGGATACTTCCAAAGTTGTGGCAAAATGGCTTAAGGACAACCAAGTCAAGGTATTGGAGTGGCCATCACAAAGCCCAGATGAACGTGGTACCTTCAGAAGTTTGGAAATTGCTCCCAAGGATGAACCAGACTTGTGGAGGTTTACCATTTCTTTTTGGCTTATTTCTTTTGATTTTCCCATGATTTGATACTGGACCTGTCCACCTCCCTTCCAGCTCCCCAGGCCACACACCCTCACGGCTGTCCCACCCCCACTTTGCTCACAACACCTCTACGACCCCACCTCCACCCCTGCTCCCTCTGGACTGATCCTCAACACCCCCCTTCCCCCACCTGGGCTGGCTTTCACCACCAACCAAGTGAAGAGAGAGCCGGAGAGACTACATCAGTGGAAAGCGGCGGGCCCTGATGGCATCAGCCCAAGGGTGCTGAGGGTCTGTGCTGACCAACTGTGTGGAATACTCCAGTGTCGCTTCAACCTTAGCCTGAGCCTTGAAAGTGTCCCTGTGCTGTGGAAAACATCCTGCCTCGTCCCAGTGCCCAAGAAGGCACACCCCACTGTCCTGAATGACTTCAGACCTGTAGCGCTAACATCCCACATCATGAAGACCCTGGAAAGGTTAGTCCTCTCTCACCTCAGACCCCAGGACACAAATTGAAATAGAGTTTGGCCAACTGAAATCTAGGTTTCAGTGCCTAAAAAGCCTCAGGGTTACTCTAGACAGAGCCTGTGATATCATAGCCTGTGCAATCTTGCCACCCTACGCTGTGAGAGACTGCTGTTGCTGGAGGAGCAATGGGATAACATTGACCCAGCCCTTCAGGAACCCATAGATGGAAGAACTGTGCAGGACCTTTACAAAAACACTTATTTCAGTTAATCCCCATTTTATTAATGTAGTTAGTTTGTTTTAGAGTGAACCCTTTTATTTAAAAGCTTAGCATTTATAAATAAAGAAAGAAAGTTGTTTTGAAGTTATTTATTCATTAAAATACACTCAATTTGTTCAAGCTGCGAAAACAAATCATAAAGCATTAAATTAAGTCCAAACCATGACCTTCTGCAGTGTTTAACTTCCTACTTACATCCTTCTCCAGTTTCTTTATATCCAACTGCAACTTCTTCATTTCTAACTTTCGGTACTCCATGTGCACTTTCTGACTTTCAATGGCAATAAGCAGATGACGCTTGTAAATGGAACAGACATCCTGTGAAAGAGAAAGTGTCAAAGAGTAGATGATTATGTAGTTAGTAATAGCAATATGAATAGTTACTTCTTTCCTTGATGAAGTACTTCCGGTCATGTCCTACAGCAAGGTGTATGGTTTTACATGATTTGAAGAATGCAGACATCCAAACCTCTTCACATTTGGTCTTACCTCTGGCATTTCTGTGACTGCAGAAATAATCTCCTCATCAAGGGCCCTAGGCATTTTGGGGAATGATGTCATACTTATATTTCCCCTATAGGAAACAATGGGACGTTCCATGAGTAATGTTTTGTTGTTGTTGTTGACGTTTTAACTACAGGCAGGCATTGTGACGTAGAACAATGGGCTGGAAATAGAACAATGCCCTAGAATAAGGCCTGTTTTTTCATGATTACTTCAAAACTACAACAAGCAGCTGGGATATATGGTAATATTATGAAACTGGGCTCCACGGCGGATGCAATGAATCAGAAAAAAAGCGTTGTTAAAAATGTAATGTGTCCAGCCTACTAACGTGTTCTTCAAAGTAAACCACATATACGGCATATTGGGCAGCTGGTATTTGTGTGGAAAGCTCATGACTCCCTCTAGTTTCAACAGCCATGCACATGCCTATGTGGTGGAAATACATTAATATCAATAACTCAGGAAAAGAGTAAATCATATAAAAAAATGGGATATGTGTTTTGTTGAAGTACAGGCAATGATCTCAGATATGCTGTTAAAAAAAAAGGTTTATACAGATTATCCGGTATTAACACGTTTTATTTATATATCCGTAGGTATAATGCAATGTCCGAATATTATTTTGATTTGTTAACGTTTAACATTTCAAGAGTTAACACAATTTCAAGCTGTGCTTTCAAGTGACCCATCAAATGTTTCTAACTGAGTCTCTATACCAGAAGCCACCCGACAATAACTGTCAGCATTTGCAATTTTCTTCCTCGCTTCTTTTCTTGAATGACTACGTCGAAATATGACAATACCAGAGGTTACTGCAATGAGAAGAAGTAATAGAACAACAGAAGCAATAACGCAAATAAACATCCAAGAGCTTAAAAAAGAGTCATTATGCGTTGGCCCACTCATTCCAATGGTTTTGCTGGACGGCCTATCCTGCGTACTGTCATGCATAATGTCGTCCCTAATAGTGTCTTGAGGTGGTCTGTCGGTGAACTGAGACTCGTTGTGTAATTCAACCGTAGAGATGGTTGTAGTGTCAATGGTCTTGTCATGTTGATCGGTGTCTCTATGATCACTTGACGTCTCCGCAGTGGAGACAACAGTCACATCTCGAATGCAGGTGATTCCATTAGGCTGTAACCGGAAGTTCTGATGGCAAGAACACCTGAAACTACCGATGGTGTTAGTGCACTTATCCTCGCATCGATTACTGAGGCATTCGTCTATGTCTATACATGTATGACCATCCTCGGACACAGTGAACCCGGCGATGCAATGGCAGGAGAAGGATCCTTGAGAGTTAAGACATCTTTGGGGACATCTAGATTCAGTGCACTTGTCTATATCGTGGCATTTTCCATCAACCATTGTGTAGCCTTCCTTGCACCTACATGTGTAACTACCTTGGGTATTGATGCAATGATGACCATCGCAGGCATTCATTTGGCATTCATCAACATCGATACAACCAAATTGGTCTGTATCCAATCGGAGACCGTTTGGGCATCCGCACGAGAAGCCCGTTGGCCCTGTTACACATTGGTACTGGCATAGAGAACTGGGACAATATTCCTTTGGGCCACATGATACTCGGTCCTGTCCTAACACATAACCGGCCTTGCATCCACAACGGACACCACCGGTGTCACTATCAACGCACAAATGATCACATCCGCCGTTTTTATAGTCACAGCTCTGTTTATCTGAGCCGCAAAACGGACCGGGCATAGTCCAACCATAGACACCATCCATTAATTTACAAATAGAAGAGTGGTCATTGCCATTGCATCTAATATCAGCATATGTTCCAAATGGGAAAGCAGTAATGTTATTATCCCCATTTAATGGATTTGCTGAGAATGGGAGCATGTAATTAACTTGCTCTCCTCCGGCCAACAACAAAGGTTTACACATTCCCTTGAAAGAGAATTTGCAGGAGTAAAAAGCCTTGTCTTTGCAAGATCCATCCGTCCATTTTAATTCATTGCGACTCGATAAAGAATAATGTACCAACACGCAACGCTCCTCTGTGCAGGTGCTGCGAGGTTCCTTCTCCCAGTTGGAATATTGGGAATATTCACTTCCAGATACCCACTTAAAACCACTGAGACTCATGCCCCTTATAATGCAGTCCCCTTTATGCAATTTCAGGCCGATCCAAAATTTGAAGTCCAAATTGCGATGGCTTTCGTCAATCTCTGAAAGGGTTGATTGAAGTTCTGCCAGCTCGCTCTTGTCTTTAGTTGTTACCAAGTAACCTCCATCATCTTCACATTTCACACGAGCTTCTTCAAAGCTGACTCCCTCCATGTGAAAAGTGAAACAGGCGTTGGATGTACACACAGTTGCTTCTCTGGCAGTGTCGACTCCAGTTGCTCCCCAGATAGAGAGTTGCAGTAAAAGTAACAACAGCATCATTTCCAACATAATCTAATAAGCCAACAACAATCATTGATTTAATTTATCATAGGCTACATTTATGCCTTATTGGCAAACGGATGACAAATTAGTCTCCCTATTCCCTACCGAAATACAAGTGCTGCAACTTTGAATTGTACATTCAAGCTCCTGCATCCTGTTATGTATATAAACATAAGACTGATATATTGTTTAGCAGTAGATTGTCTCCTGCAGAAGCAAGTTCCGTTGTGGAAACCAAAAACAATGGCACCACCCTCATTGTTTTGACTCGTTTTCTTGATGGCTCCATGCTTAGTAAACGTGACAGACTGCTTGTTTAGCCTACACCACTTTTAGCCTATGCTGAATTTCAAACGCAAAAAAACGTAGCATTTAATGATTTCACAATGTATTAAAAATCAATCCACACATGAAAGTAACAATGTTTGTAATACTTTTTCATAGCCTATTATATTTATTTCATTCATTTCGACAGTTGTTTATCTGATTATTTATTTAGTTATGTTGAACAACTTTATTAGGGCTACATATCAGTTTACAGAGATAAGCTTTTATTAAAAAATTCTAAGTGGACAGAAAAAAAATGGCTTCCCAGGTAGAAAGAATTCAAGAATTTGGTTGCAGAGAACAGGGCCTTTTCCTGACAACCTTCTTAACTCATTTAAAAGCTCTGCTGAAATGAGAGCCCGGAATATTCACAATAGTTAACTAGATGGTAACTTTACAATTAAAGCTGTGGGGCTTGCTAAAGCTCTTTTAAACTTACTTTTCTTTGTGGTAGTGGAAGTTTAAAAAGTTTTGTGGTAACACTTTACTTGACACCCAGCATCATAACCATGTCATAATATATAATAACAGCTGACATATTACTGTGTTATGACACGGTGTCAAGTAAAGTTTTACCAGTTTTATTTAAATTATATTATTTGAATAGTGAAATCATTTCAAAATGCCCATCCCTAGTTAGTAGTGGTCAATAGTTTTTGATCAGTAGTTGTGGTCAGTAGTAGTGGTTAGTAGTTGTGTGGTTTAGTATTTGTTGTCAGTAGTTGTGTGGTTCAGTAGTTGTGTGGTTCAGTAGTTGTGTGTTTGTGGTCAGCAGTTGCGTGGTTGTGGTCAGTTGGTATGCGGTTTTGGTATGTAGGTACGTGGTTCAGTAGTTGTGTGGCTGTGCTCAGAAATTGTGTTCAGTAGTTGTATTGTTGTGATCAGTAGTTATGGTCAGTAGTTATATTGTTATGATCACTAGTTGTCGTCAGTACTTGTGTAGTTGTGTTCAGTAGTTGTGGTCAGTAGTTATGTCTAGTTGTGTTGTTGTGGTCAGTAGTTGTGTTGTTGTGGTCAGAAGTTGTGGTCAGTTGTTGTGTGGTTCAGCACTCCAATTAGTATGATATGTATTAGCTATCTTGTTGTGCATATTATGTTATTGTTATGTGTCCATGGTCTATGGCTACCGGTTAGGGTTAGGGTTAAGGTGAGGTGTTAGGTTAAAGGGTTAGGGTTAGGGGAAGTAGTAACATGCTAAGTAGTGCAAAGTAGTAAGTAGTTGAAAAGTTGATAAAATAAAGATTCAAACAACCAACCTTTGGGTTGCTAGACGTTGTCGTTATAACTCCCACCCACTCTCCTTTTGTTTTTGCCTTAAGTAACTGTCTTCTGTAACCATACCAAACTTAACATATCATACTAATTTCAGTTCCCGGATTTACATTTACTATCTTACGTTTAGTGTGTGAAACCAGACTGCCTACCCAGGCTTGATTGCTTCTGCCAAATATAAGGCCCGGCCCGAAACACTAAATAGTAAATAACCTCCTCAGTTAGTAAATCCATTAGCTGCTACTCTGTCACTCGATCGCTCCCTGCACGCACGCAGCTCAGCTCGTTCTGCATACACTCTGCTCATGGCGGCTCTGAGTGTGAGTTTCGCTTGGGCTGCTCTGCTTACTGTAGAGATATGAGAGAGAAGTTAGCTGTTAGCTACTTTGCATCACTCTAAACTCAGACAAAACTCAAGGAACAATCCTATTTTCTGTGAAATAATCTCTCCTGTCTTATATTTTACAAGGTTGAAGGACTTCTGACACCATGTTTTGATCTTAGTCAGATATAATTACTGCGTAGCAGAGCACAAGAAAATGGTCAATTTCGTGATACCCAAGCCGTACCCGTACCCTAGTTATTGACCTGGTCAAAGTAGCTGATTTGTGTCAAAAGTTGCGTTATTGAATTTACGGTGAATGGAATGTTGGAAGTGATGTCACAATGGGGAGCTTTAGAATGTTGAGGAAATGCCATGAAAGTGAATAAAGGTTGACATACATAAGGATAAAAAAATGTATAACTTAAAAAATATAAAATATATCAAAAAGTTACAAGAAATACAAGTAACTCAAACCAGATCAGTCTACACGTTTTAAAGTTCAAACGGCGTTTCTAGCTTAAAGGGCGTAGAAGGAGTTAAGCGCTAAGGGATAATAATAAGAGGAAGTACGTTGAAGATTTAAGTGGATGCATTAGCTACACAAGCACCACAATCTAAAACGATAAAGGCTGGGCGGGGAAGAGACGCTAGGAAGTTCATAATCAGGTTGTGTCCGTACAGGTCTGGGCCATATTTTCATGCGATTATTGAGGGCTACTGATGGAAGCTCAGCCAGTCTCACTCTAACTTTATGTCCCTCAGAGTAACAATGTAAATTATGCTAGATTCAGATGGCAGCAGGCATTACCTTGATTATGCTAAACAGCTGCTGGTGCACGTTAAGATGAACAAGAGTGTCTATGGTGATACATTTACAGTGTACAATGTACATGGTGTCACTCACTTGGAAAATGTTATATTTCACAACTGCTCACTCAATGGACTTAATTGCTTTGAGTTTGAGAACCATTTGCAGTGGCTTGAACGTGCCTTCAAAAGCCCACATAATCCATTGGTGCAAGTGACAAGGCAACTGTCTGAATCAAGACAAGTGAAACATACTGCCAAGAAAATCCAACCGTACATTAATAATAACATGCACAATGGTTGCTTCCTCCTCCAAGACATCTGTCAAACAAATACGAGACGATGGACACCTTGTCTGTGATGCCATTCACCATACTCAAACTGACACCTTGTCTGTGATACCATACTCAAACTGACACCTTGTCTGTGAAGCCATTCACCATACTCAAATGGACACCTTGTCTGTGAAGCCATTTACCATACTCTAACTGACACCTTGTCTGTGAAGCCATTCACCATACTCAAACTGACAGCTTCCATGTGCCTCCAAGGAGCAGTGTGGTTGTAATCTCAGGATGTGGGCCAGAGCAGTGTGTATGTAATCTCAGGATGTGGGCCAGAGCAGTGTGTATGTAATCTCAGGATGTGGGCCAGAGCAGTGTGTATGTAATCTCAGGATGTGGGCCAGAGCAGTGTGTATGTAATCTCAGGATGTGGGCCAGAGCAGTGTGTATGTAATCTCAGGATGTGGGCCAGAGCAGTGTGTATGTAATCTCAGGATGTGGGCCAGAGCAGTGTGGTTGTAATCTCAGGATGTGGGGCAGAGCAGTGTGGTTGTAATCTCAGGATGTGGGGCAGAGCAGTGTGGTTGTAATCTCAGGATGTGGGCCAGAGCAGTGTGTTTGTAATCTCAGGATGTGGGCCAGAGCAGTGTGGTTGTAATCTCAGGATGTGGGGCAGAGCAGTGTGGTTCTAATCTCAGGATGTGGGGCAGAGCAGTGTGGTTGTAATCTCAGGATGTGGGCCAGAGCAGTGTGGTTGTAATCTCAGGATGTGGGGCAGAGCAGTGTGGTTGTAATCTCAGGATGTGGGGCAGAGCAGTGTGGTTGTAATCTCAGGATGTGGGGCAGAGCAGTGTGGTTGTAATCTCAGGATGTGGGGCAGAGCAGTGTGGTTGTAATCTCAGGATGTGGGCCAGAGCAGTGTGGTATCAACCTGAGAGAGAAACGTCCGTCCCTTCGCAATGTTCCTCAGGTGGTAAAAAATTATTTTGGTCACATTCCTAATGTGTGATTCGAAATTTAGTTCAGAATCTAAAATAACACCTAGGTTTGAAGGACATCATAGTCAACAGTGTCAAATGCAGCATTTAAATCTAAAAGCACAAGGACCTAGAACTGTTTGGCATTTGTGTTGGCTTTCATTGACCACTTAGGCTAAGGCTGTCTCTGTACTGTGGGGAGCAGGAAAACCAGATTGGATTTCTTCTAAAATACATTTGGCACTTAAACAATTATTTAGCTGTTTGAAAACCAATTTCTCCAGAATTTAGCTTAAGAATGGAAGGTTGGAGATTAGCTGAAAATTGCTAAGAGCTGAAGAACCTAGATTCACCAGAGCAGTTTTTAGTGCAGTGGGGAAAGTGCCTGTGAACAGGAAGTGATTAACAAAACTTTGCACTTCCTAAAATATTCAATTAAAAACTGTTTTGAAGAATGTGGTGGGGATAGGATTGAGAAGGCAGGTAGAATACTTAAATTGTGATATCACTTTCCTGAGCATGTCTGTGTCAAACAGAGAAAATAAATCCATAGTGCCTTTAAGTGGTAGGCTAGGGAACAAATCAAACTTCTCATCAGGTCTTGCTTGACTGATACTTATCTCTGAAATATGCTGCAAACTCATCACATAGGTTTGCAGGGGCAGGATTTATCAGGCCATAAATGGTCGAGAAGTGCACTCTTGAATTATTCCGAATTGTTTTTTGTTTGACCTTTTATTTAACTAGGCAAGTCAGTTAAGAACAAATTCTTATTTAAAATGACGGCCTACACCGGCCAAACTAGGACAACGCTGTGCAAATTGTGCACCGCCCTATGGGACTCCCAATCATGGTCGGTTGTGATACAATCTGGATTCAAACCAGGATGTCTGTAGTGACTCCTCTAGCACTGAGATGCAGTGTCTTAGACCACTGAACCAGGTTGTCTGTAGTGACTATAATAACTATATAATAACTAGCAGGGCAGTAACAGACAGTGTCTTAGACCACTGAACCAGGATGTCTGTAGTGACTATAATAACTATATAATAACTAGCAGGGCAGTAACAGACAGTGTCTTAGACCACTGAACCAGGATGTCTGTAGTGACTATAATAACTATATAATAACTAGCAGGGCAGTAACAGACAGTGTCTTAGACCACTGAACCAGGATGTCTGTAGTGACTATAATAACTATATAATAACTAGCAGGGCAGTAACAGACAGTGTCTTAGACCACTGAACCAGGATGTCTGTAGTGACTATAATAACTATATAATAACTAGCAGGGCCGTAACAGACAGTGTCTTAGACCACTGAACCAGGATGTCTGTAGTGACTATAATAACTATATAATAACTAGCAGGGCAGTAACAGACAGTGTCTTAGACCACTGAACCAGGATGTCTGTAGTGACTATAATAACTATATAATAACTAGCAGGGCAGTAACAGACAGTGTCTTAGACCACTGAACCAGGATGTCTGTAGTGACTATAATAACTATATAATAACTAGCAGGGCAGTAACAGACAGTGTCTTAGACCACTGAACCAGGATGTCTGTAGTGACTATAATAACTATATAATAACTAGCAGGGCAGTAACAGACAGTGTCTTAGACCACTGAACCAGGATGTCTGTAGTGACTATAATAACTATATAATAACTAGCAGGGCAGTAACAGACAGTGTCTTAGACCACTGAACCAGGATGTCTGTAGTGACTATAATAACTATATAATAACTAGCAGGGCAGTAACAGACAGTGTCTTAGACCACTGAACCAGGATGTCTGTAGTGACTATAATAACTATATAATAACTAGCAGTAACAGACAGTGTCTTAGACCACTGAACCAGGATGTCTGTAGTGACTATAATAACTATATAATAACTAGCAGGGCAGTAACAGACAGTGTCTTAGACCACTGAACCAGGATGTCTGTAGTGACTATAATAACTATATAATAACTAGCAGGGCAGTAACAGACAGTGTCTTAGACCACTGAACCAGGATGTCTGTAGTGACTATAATAACTATATAATAACTAGCAGGGCAGTAACAGACAGTGTCTTAGACCACTGAACCAGGATGTCTGTAGTGACTATAATAACTATATAATAACTAGCAGGGCAGTAACAGACAGTGTCTTAGACCACTGAACCAGGATGTCTGAAGTGACTATAATAACTATATAATAACTAGCAGGGCAGTAACAGACAGTGTCTTAGACCACTGAACCAGGATGTCTGTAGTGACTATAATAACTATATAATAACTAGCAGGGCAGTAACAGACAGTGTCTTAGACCACTGAACCAGGATGTCTGTAGTGACTATAATAACTATATAATAACTAGCAGGGCAGTAACAGACAGTGTCTTAGACCACTGAACCAGGATGTCTGTAGTGACTATAATAACTATATAATAACTAGCAGGGCAGTAACAGACAGTGTCTTAGACCACTGAACCAGGATGTCTGTAGTGACTATAA
Organism: Thymallus thymallus; assembly: GCA_023634145.1. NCBI lineage: Eukaryota > Metazoa > Chordata > Actinopteri > Salmoniformes > Salmonidae > Thymallus > Thymallus thymallus. Next base: position 4,354,079 of record CM042405.1, on the reverse strand, counting down.
TAACTATATAATAACTAGCAGGGCAGTAACAGACAGTGTCTTAGACCACTGAACCAGGATGTCTGTAGTGACTATAATAACTATATAATAACTAGCAGGGCAGTAACAGACAGTGTCTTAGACCACTGAACCAGGATGTCTGTAGTGACTATAATAACTATATAATAACTAGCAGGGCAGTAACAGACAGTGTCTTAGACCACTGAACCAGGATGTCTGTAGTGACTATAATAACTATATAATAACTAGCAGTAACAGACAGTGTCTTAGACCACTGAACCAGGATGTCTGTAGTGACTATAATAACTATATAATAACTAGCAGGGCAGTAACAGACAGTGTCTTAGACCACTGAACCAGGATGTCTGTAGTGACTATAATAACTATATAATAACTAGCAGTAACAGACAGTGTCTTAGACCACTGAACCAGGATGTCTGTAGTGACTATAATAACTATATAATAACTAGCAGTAACAGACAGTGTCTTAGACCACTGAACCACTTGGGATTTAATAGTTATGAAGTTAGAAAATGAGCCCGTCATTTCTAACTGCCTTGTTGTGTATATACCAAGTTGCTCTCTCAGAATACCATAATGGACCTGCAACTTTGACTTTCTCCACTTCCTCTCTGCCTTGCTGCAATGTATCTTTAATTGATTTGTTTCTTCACTCATCCGAGGGGCTCTCCGTTTGGATGTGGCCTTTTTCAACTGGAGCTCTGGCATCAATGGTTACCCTTCATTTGCTATTCAAGTTATCAACTAAATCATCACAGAGGAAGGCAGAATAGGTGATGGTGTATTGTTTGTACACTCATTAAAAACTTGTTCAACTTCAGAGGTAAGATAGCGTTTTTTAATAATGTGTTCAGTATTCCCCTGTGCTTTGGGCAACAAGGAAGTAAAACATACACAGTGGTGATCAGATAAAACAACATCAACAATAGAGGATGTGTCAATAGAAAGTTCCTTGGTAATACCAGGTCCAGAGTATGGCGGTTCTGGGTTGGCCCAGTTACTGTACATGTTGGATGAAGTCCATAGAGCTCAAAAGATTCATACATTTAATGGCCTTGGAGTCTTTGTCAACACGAATATTAAAATAATTCTCAAGGACAGTAGTTCAGATAAATACGTAAAAGTGGAGGAGATATCCAAGTAAAACCGAACGAGAACTACATTCAAATAATTCATAACTGGTATGTTTAAAAACACATTGACAGTTTGTGTACATTTACTTGCATTGGCTTTATTCTGTATATTGTGTCTTTAGAATGACATGAGGAATGAGGTCTCCCACCCCCAGCCACTACTGCCTCCAAGTTACAGTATGTAAGTATGGTAGCCCGCAATGATTACTAACCAAACCCTTGTCCCTAAACCCTAGCCACTGAACAACCACCTTGCCTTTTGATAGACTGGGAAGACCTTTTACGATATTACTTCAACTGATCCTTTCAAATCTACAAGTGTGTGCGCTAGTGGGGAGGTAGACTCAACCCAGACAGAATCAGTCCATGTTTCACCATCGTTAGGGTAGTGAAACATGTGAAACTGAGCTGAAATCTGTCTGGATTCCCAGGGTAGGGGCTTGGGAGGCATGTTGTACAATTTTGTTTTAAATGTGTTTAGTTTAACTTTTAAAAAATATTCTACTACAGTAACATTTAAATGCATGACAAACGTGTGCAGAATAAGGCTGGATGTTATTTTACACATGTTTATTTTCAGGCAAAGGTCTACCCAAGCCCCCACCAAAATATGCCCCGATGCACCTGAAAACCTGTTCCACTGCCACAAAGGAGCAAAAGGCTAAAACGCAGCACAAGTAATGACCACGAGGACGACCCTTCTCAACGTAAGCCAACCTCTTACTCTTGATCATAGTATTTCAGAAATGTATTCTAATTATAAAAACAATTGGCACGATGTCCTATATTTTATTGCAGAGAATCATCTTGGTCTCTCACATGGCTTAACTCTGTAGCATGAGGGCTTGAGTTCTCCTTCAGTTTCTTAATTGAGGAATCCCCCCCTCACCAAATTGCTGCAAAGGATCAGACCCTTTTCCTGTGACAGATGCAAGTATGAAACTCTATAATTTTGGTTTAAAGTTTGGTAAAAATTAGATTGTGTTTAGGTTGCCTTACACATGTGTGCCTTACAAGCCGCCAGTAAAGTCTGCTCCTATGCACCAGAAAGCCTGTGCCAGTGCCACTAAGGAGCAAAAGGCTAAAACGCCCGGCAAGCCTCCAAGTATTATAGTGGAGGACTCTTCACCACGTAAGCCACCCCCTTATTCTCATTCTTGATCGATGTACAGTATTTGGGAAAGGTATTCTAATTGTACCAATAATTACAATTGTAAGTGTTGTCCAATAATTGAATGCAGACAATCTAGAGCCTTCAAGCTACAGGGATCGGTCACAGATCCTTTTCCTATGCCGGAAGCAACTATGACACATTTATGTTTTAAACAATTTTTTATGATATTGAAATTAGGTTGTTTAATTGGAAGTGAACAAAGGTAAAACTGCTTTCTTTCAGAATTTCAAAAAAGACTACTAAGTCAGAAGTTTGCATACACCTTAGCCAAATACATTTAAACTCAGTTTTTCACAATTCCTGACATTTAATCCTAAAATGTAAAGTTGAATTATGAGTTGAATTACTTTATATTACCACGTAGTACTGGATGGACAAATCCTGTACATGTGTAAAGCATTATGTGTTCATTGGACCGGGTGTGGAGAGCAATGCACCAGCAAACTATTACCATATTTGTTTCACTTATAAATTAGGTTGTGGTGTGTTGCTTGCTTCTATACAGAACCCTGACAAACGGCCTTGTGTTCTATACAGAACCCTGACAAACGGACTTCTGTTCTCTACAGAACCCTGACAAACGGCCTTGTGTTCTATACAGAACCCTGACTAACGACTTTGTGTTCTTCGTACTGTGGTTTATTTGGCTGTTGTAAATGGTGAAAGAGGTTTGTTGTGCTTCCAGCACTTGTTGCGACATGTTTATTGCTCTCTCTACAGATCACATTGCTCTGTTGCTCATCCAACCTTTTAAACTTGAACCATCTCCTAATGATTGAGACGTTGTTTCAGCTCCTAGCCTTGTGTCTGTCGTCCTCCATGTTGCGCCAGAAAACGTGAGCGAGTGAGTGGGGGCGGGGTTATGGGCGGAGTGTGAGAACGGAGAGACGCTAAAACTAGCGAGTTGAATACGTTTTAATGCAACATGCTATCTATCTATATATCTATATACTGTATATATCTCGATGTTAATGATATTGTCTCGTCCTCTATCGCTTTTGAAAATATATCGATATATCTCCAAAACTCGATACATCGCCCAGTCCTACAACATTGCTGCAGGGAACTTGCTTCCATTCAGCCACAACAGCAGTGAGGTTGGGCGATTAGGCCTGGCTTGCAGTCTGTGTTACAATTCACTCCAAAGGTGTTCCATAGGGTTGAGGTCAGGGCTCTGTGCAGGCCAATCAAATTCTTCCACACCGATCTCGACAAACCATTTCTGTATGTACCTTGCTTTGTGCTCAGGGGCATTGTCATGCTGAAACAGGAAAGGGCCTTGCCCAAACTGTTGTCACAAAGTTGGAAGCACAGAATCGTCTAGAATGTCATTGTATGCTGTAGCATTAAGATTTCCCTTCACTGGAACTAAGGGGCCTAGCCTGAACCATGAAAAACAGCCCAAGACCATTATTCCTCCTCCAACAAACTTTACAGTTTAGGTAGGTAGGTAGGTAGGTAGGTAGGTAGGTAGGTAGGTAGGTAGGTAGGTAGGTAGGTAGGTAGGTAGGTAGGTAGGTAGGTAGGTAGGTAGGTAGGTAGGTAGGTAGGTACTTTATTGATCCCCAAGGGGGAAATTTCTTTGTCAAGCAGCTACAACAACGAAACACAGGGCAGGTGCAAAATGCCACAACGAAAATACACAAAAGACAGATACACGGTACATGATACATAGAGCGGCAGTATGAAAAAGTATAGAAATACAAGATATCTGGAGTGCAAAAAAAGCTATAAAAAGACATTGCATAGTATGGGTGGTTGGCTGAATATGTACACTATACATTGGTGGATGTTGGATGGTTAACTATACTATACAGGTCGATGGCAGAGAAATACTTCAGTAGCTAAAAATGCATATGATAAGAGTGAGGGTAATAATAGTTTACTTAATAGACAGACTGGCTAAATGAACAGGTAAGTGAATATTTTGCATGGTTAAATTAGCTGTACAGGTAAGTATACAGTTATATTTACAGGTAAGTGAATACTTGCATGGTTACATTAACTGTACAGGTAAATGACAGGAAGAGAAACTTAAATAGCTAAATGTGTGTATGATATAATTTGGGGTAATAATAGTAATTCCCTTAAAATACAGTCCTTAGTGCGCATGGTTTAATTACAGATAACTGCACGTATTGCACATTCGATATACTAAAAGCAATGAGAAAAGGTGCAACTGACAGGATACTAATATGCATTCCTGAGTGAACTACTTCTAAACATATAACTAACACACTTCATGGACTGGTGATAATCCTTGTTGAATTCATGGTGCGTTTTGGTCAAATCAGATCACAATGTGTCCTCAATCTCAGTCAAATATTTAAAATGTAGTTGATTATTAGTCGAGTATAGTTTTCAAACTGGATATTACCGAAATTAAACTGGCTGTCTTGAGTCGGTTAATTAAGGTTAATCTCGTTGCTCAACGTCTCAACCAAATATTACCCACATTTCCACATTGAATTGTCTTGGTGTGCCCAATGGGTATCTACTAACATTGGAGTGAAGTGAATTGTTCTTTACTTCCTATGGTATGTAGATAAATGTAACTGCAGAGACCACTTCCTGTGTTTGTTTAAATACAGGAAGCGCCAAAACACAGGAAATCATGCAAGAGTCATGCAAGAGTTAGCCACTGGCCCTCTCCAGCTCTGCAGTACAGTCCAATTAATCTGTCCAATCCTTCTTTTTACGCAGGATTATGATCTCACTGCCTGGAAACAGTCCACATCCATTACGGTCCACATCCATTACAAATGCTGTGTAAATAGACTCTTACTATGTTTAGTTACTAATATGTCAAAGTTTGAGTAGAATGTTAGGCTGTATCAGAAATTAAATTATATATTTTTCTCTTATAGATATCTTACTAACAACTAAAACTGCACAAACAAAATCAAATTTTAGGCAAACAATGTTTTTGCTCATGGATTTGGGGAGGTGTGCACATTTTTGTGGTACTCCCTCCCATGTCCAGCCCTGATAGAGCGCTCCAGGCCAAGGTAACAGTTTGTATCAATATGGCGTAGCAGTGCCTTCTGCTGGCACAACAGGAGTCCGCAGAGGCATTGAGTCAATCCCAAATCATCCCCTATGCCTAAAATACGGTGAAACGTTCACCTAGCCTATCAGGGGGCAAGGTGGAACCATTACCAGATTGTTTACACCTGTCAAATCCTCTCAGATCTCCACAAGGGCATAGGACCATCCTACCCATGCTAGATTACAGAGACATCATTTATAGATCGGCAGGTAAGGTGTTCTCGAGCGGCTAGATGTTCTTTACCATTCAGCCATCAGATTTGCCACCAACGCTCCTTAAAGGACATCACTGCACTCTATCCTCCTCTGTAAATGCTTACAGTTGAAGTCGGAAGTTTACATACACCTTAGCCAAATACATTTAAACTCAGTTCTTCACAATTCCTGACATTTAATCCTAATACAAATTCCCTGTCTTAGGTCAGTTAGGATCACCACTTAATTTTAAGAATGTAAAATGTCAGAATAATAGTAGAGAGAATGATTTATTTCAGCTTTTATTTCTTTCATCACATTCCCAGTGGGTCAGAAGTTTACATACACTCAATTAGTATTTGGTAGCATTGCCTTTAAATTGTTTAACTTGGGTCAAACGTTTCAGGTAGCCTTCCACAAGCTTCCCACAATACGTTGGGTGAATTTTGGCCCATTCCTCCTGACAGAACTGGTGTAACTGAGTCAGGTTTGTAGGCCTCCTTGCTTGCACACGCTTTTTCAGTTCTGCACAGACATTTTCTACAGGATTGAGGTCAGGGCTTTGTGATGACCACTCCAATACCTTGACTTTGTTGTCCTTAAGCCATTTTGCCACAGCTTTGGAAGTATGCTTGGGGTTATTGTCCATTTGGAAGACCCATTTGCAACCAAGCTTTAACTTCCTGGCTGATGTCTTGAGATGTTGCTTCAATATATCCACATAATTTTCCTTCCTCATGATGCCATCTATTTTGTGAAGTGCACCAGTCCCTCCTGCAGCAAAGCACCCCCACAACATGATGCTACCACCACCGTGCTTCACGGTTGGGATGGTGTTCTTCAGCTTGCAAGCCTCCCCCTTTTTCCTCCAAACATAACGATGGTCAATATGCCCAAACTGTTCTATTTTTGTTTAATCAAACCAGAGGACATTTCTCAAAAAAGTATGATTGTCCCCATGTGCAGTTGCAAACCGTAGTCTGGCTTTTTTATGGCGGTTTTGGAGCAGTGGCTTCTTCATTGCTGAGCAGCCTTTCAGGTTATGTCGATATAGGACTCGTTTTACTGTGGGTATAGACACTTTGTACCTGTTTCCTCCAGCATCTTTACAAGGTCCTTTGCAGTTGTTCTGGGATTGATTTGCACTTTTTCTATTTATTGCCTTACCTTCCTAATCTTACTACATTTGCACACACTGTACATAGACTTTCTATTGTGTTGTTGACTGTACGTTTGTTTATCCCATGTGTAACTCTGTGTTGTTGTTTTTGTCTCACTGCTTTGCTTTATCTTGGCCAGGTCACAGTTGTAAAGGTGAAATAAATAAATACAATTTAAAATTCAAAGACTCAATCATGGACACTCTTACTGACAGCTGTGGCTGCTTTGCGTGATGTATTGTTGTCTCTACCTTCTTGCCCTTTGCTGTTGTCTGTGCCCAATAATGTTTGTGCTGCTACCATGTTTGTGTTGCTACCATGTTGTTGTCGTCATGTTGCTACCATGCTGGGTTGTCATGTGTTGCTGCCATACTATGTTGTTATCTTAGGTCTCTCTTTGGGAAGCTTAATGTAGGAACAACAAATCTTTTTCTTTCTTTGTACACCTTGTGTTGTCATTTGATACTCAGCGTAAAAGCTGTTTGTGCAAGAACTAGCAGGTTTGATATTTAAGTCTCCATGAAGTCAATCACGTTGCCACAAGGCCTAGTCAGTGACTCAACAGGAGTGTACATCCTCTAATGAACTTAAACAAGCATGCAAGTGTGAGAACAGGGGAAAACCTTCTGTTACATAAGGGACAGAATTAAAACTGGTTCAACTTGCACCTCAAAAGCTGGCCTTAGGAGGTGTCAGGCTCTGGCCATAGAGAAGCCTATTTGCTTCTCCATGTAGCTATGGTCAGAGTCTGACAGTGTCGTTCTTTTCTGTTTCTGTGTGGGATTTTGGGGTTGGATCCCTAATTAGAGGCAGCTGCACCGCATTGTCTCTAATTAGGGATCCTATATATGTTAAGTCTGTAATTCACTCTGGTGTGGGTCGTTGTTGATGTTATCGTGTGCTTTTCGTTACGTCTAATCATTTCGTGGTTGTTTGGTGAACGTGACGTTTTGTGTTTCATGTTTTGTTTGTGCTCTTTAGTTCTTCCTTCATTTAATGTACATAGTATGATAAAACAAAGATGTGGAACTATAATCCCTGCGCTGTGTCTTGGTCTCTCCATGCACCCACATCGTGACAGGAGACCCCAACATGATTTACACGATGACCGACATATTGATTGTTCTATTAAATGATTTGTGACAAACATACAGTATGTTATGATATACACTGTACCGTGTCACGTCAATGCAGTTGAAAATCTGGAAATTACCGTGAGTTATTTATTTAGTCCGTTTATTGTGTATGTTGTTATCAAACGTGGACAGTAGCGTAGGATGATTCATTTACATTGTTATAAAAAAAAAAACAGACATTCCACCTAATTTTGTGTGACCAGTTTTTGCTGAGGGAGGAGCACATTTTAATAAAATAGCCTATTATATTTTAATAAAAAAGCCTATTGCATTTTAATAAAATAGTCTATTACATTTGAAAACCTGCAGAACGTTTATGATACATGGTTGTATGCATTGTAGTATTGGCAACATTAGGTAACCATGCAAAAAAATACAACATGACAATAGTATGTCATGGTTCATTCACTTTCTGCATTTGTTGTGTTAGTTTTCTCCCCCTTTGCATTTACTCTAAATGTCAAATTTGATTTGGCAAATCCTTAAGGCAACGTCAGGAGATTCAAGCCCATGCAGGTGAGCAAATATATGCTAGGATTAACGTCTGCTGCCTGCTGTGATAGTACATTCCACAGGATCAAAACGACTGACTGTAGCCCAACTACTACCCAGTGGGTGGGCCTTCACTAGATAATTTCTATTCTCAAATATCCACTTTTAAACAGGCTAGCCTGCACACTATTTATATAGCCTATCCAACGTATCAACAGACAGCAGTTCTGGCATTTGCTCTTTTCAAATCTTGTCAAGTCTCTTTGTGTAGTTTCAGAAGTTTATCTTCTGATCTACAGCAACAATTAAAACTGACTAAACAAGATGTTCCACTATCCTATCCAATGTAAAGCTATGGTAATATAAGACGCTACAAAAGCAATGAGTGCTGTGGGCGTGGCTTGTGCATAACATATTCAGTAGCCTACAGTAACAGTACAATACGTCAGCAACCTCTGGAGCTTTCAGGTACATAAGAGGACATAGACCTGAATTAGTTTCTAAAAGATTGAAACCTTGAATATAACACCTATTCCTGCGATAGTCTGAGGTGAGACACTTTAACTGACTCTGATTCATAGCCAGTGTTATTAATGGTTTGTGTAGGCTACAGGTGGCTGAAACAGAGATGTTCATGTTACGTTTTGCCATGGCTTATGTAGTCATGTGATCTCTGAGTGACTTAAACATTACACCAAAATACTTTAGAAATGGATGAGATCTTATCATTGACACCACTATACTTAAAAAATGGATGAGATCTTATCATTGTATCTACTGTACTTTTGTATATTGTATAAAATCGGTGAAATACTGTAGGGAAATATTTGACATGCTATTGTCAACATTGACTTCATTGTGTGTGAAACTATTCGTAAGTTTTTATTTGTTAAATATGGAGTATTATACGTTTAAATACACAGCTGAACATGCTGTAGGCTATTCTTTCTTGCATTTTTTGGAGACTTTTCATGTGATATATTGTATGTAGGCAAAATATTATGAATAAGATCCTTTGAATATAAAACAATATCTGTAAAAGTGCTTTAAAAAAATACTGAATGTACAATTTGCTGAAGGAAATACTTTTTAGTCATTTTGCTCATCTGTTATATTATTACTTGTCATCAAGACTTAATGTTATTTATATTTAGGCTCCACCTATTAATTCTGAGTATTTCATTATTTCACCCTGTTTAACAGATCCTTCATACAGTACAACATGCCTCCTCCCGGAGTGTGTATGAATATAATGAAGGAGCGCAACAAGAAAGAGGGTGTTGGGAGTCTTGCCAACCCAGAGAAACACAGCAACCAAGACTTCCAGCAGCTGAAGCAATACTGTTTGGTCAGGGGGGTGAGGTACATCGATGAGATGTTCCCCCCAGACCACAAATCCATTGGTGATGGGCTACTCTCCCCTGATGACATGGGCAGAGTGGTGTGGTTGAGACCAGCGGTATGTTCAAGTCTTCATTCAGATCGGCACACATTACAACACAGTAACTGATTTTATTTGTAATTATGAATAGGAATTATAAATATTATTAATAGGTGTAATGTGTGTATTCTCTCTTCCAGAAAATGGTCCAGAATCCAGAATTTATTGTTGATGGACTTTCCAGGTTTGACTTTGGACAAGGAATGGTTGGTAAGTGGATTTGGTTATAAGCCAGCGTCAACATCTACCACACCATGTCCCTACAACACCATGTCCCTACCACACCATGTCCCTACCACACCATGTCCCTACCACACCATGTCCATACCACACCATGTCCATACCACACCATGTCCCTACCACACCATGACCCTACCACACCATGTCCCCTACCACACCATGTCCATACCACACCATGTCCCTACCACACCATGTTCCCTACCACACCATGTCCCCTACCACACCATGTCCCTACCACACCATGTCCCTACCACACCATGTCCCCTACCACACCATGTCTCTACCACACCATGTCCTTACCACACCATGCCTCTACCACACCATGTCCCCTACCACACCATGTCCCCTACCACACCATGTCTCTACCACACCATGCCTCTACCACACCATGCCTCTACCACACCATGTCCCCTACCACACCATGTCCTTACCACACCATGTCCTTACCACACCATGCCTCTACCACACCATGTCTCTACCACACCATGTCACTACCACACCATGTCCCTGACACACCATGTCCCTGCCACACCATGTCCTTACCACACCATGTCCCTACCACACCATGTCTCTACCACACCATGCCCCCTACCACACCATGCCTCTACCACACTATGTCTCTACCACACCATGTCACTACCACACCATGTCCCTACCACAACATGTCCCTACCACACCATGTCCCTACCACACCATGTCCCCTACGACACCAAATCCTCTACCACACCATGTCTCTACCACACCATGTCTCTACCACACCATGTCTCTAACACACCATGCCCCTACCACACCATGTCCCCTACCACACCATGTCTCTACCACACCATGTCCCCTACCACACCATGTCTCTAACACACCATGCCCCTACCACACCATGCCCCTACCACACCATGTCCCCTACCACACCATGTCTCTACCACACCATGTCTCTACCACACCATGTCTCTACCACACCATGTCTCGAACACACCATGCCCCTACCACACCATGTCCCCTACCACACCATGTCCCCTACCACACCATATCTCTACCACACCATGTCCCCTACCACACCATGTCCCCTACCACACCATGTCCCCTACCACACCATATCTCTACCACACCATGTCTCTACCACACCATGTCCCTACCACACCATGTCCCCTACCACACCATGTCTCTACCACACCATGACCCTACCACACCATGTCTCTACCACACCATGTCCCCTACCACACCATGTCCCCTACCACACCATGTCTCTACCACACCATGTCCCCTACCACACCATGTCCCCTACCACACCATGTCCCTACCACACCATGTCTCTACCACACCATGCCCCTTGCATTACACATGTCATGATGTACATAAACTTGTAATTTCTTTTATTAGGAGATTGCTGGTTTCTTGCTTCCATTGGGGCTTTGACGTTCCAGAAGCACATCCTGGAACAAGTAGTGCCCCTAAATCAAAGCTTTAAAGATGATTACTGCGGAATATTCCACTTCAGGGTAAATTACCTCAGGCTCAGTACATTACCTTTATAAGAAATGCATTGACCTATTGAAATAACTGTCAGTCTTAAAGGGTTATTAATGCTTCGAAAAGGTTCTCAGTGATAATGGGAATTATTAAATGACCATGAATGACTCTCTATAATCTATATTTCTCAAGCCCCATAGAGAATGAATAGTCTCCATAGGAACCATGGTCCTCTCCTATCTTTCAGTTCTGGAGGTTTGGGAGGTGGGTGGACGTTGTGATCGATGACAAGCTACCAACAGTTGATGGCAGGCTTGTTTTTGTTCATTCAAAAACGCCCAACGAGTTTTGGCCCGCCTTGCTGGAGAAAGCCTACGCCAAGTATGTGGCTACATCAGTTATTTATATTAGGCACCTTCTTATCTAAATGAACACCAGCTTAATTGTAGGACTTGTTTACCTGTTTCTTCTGGCAGGGTGTGTGGCTCCTACGCAGACATGAATGCAGGGACTCCTTCAGAGGCTATGATGGACTTCACTGGCGGGGTTCACATCACGTTCAATCTCACTGATGCTCCACCAAATCTGTGGGATCTCCTGTTCAGAGCTGCCAAGTCAAAATCGCTGATTGGGTGTGGAACACCTCAAGGGGTAGCTTTGATGCAGCTTTAAACAAAACACTTAGTAGAGCAGTGAGAAATGCATGTGTTAAGTTACCAGAAATCATCCATGGATGTCAGTAAAATATCTGCAGGGGAATATGAGTCATATGGTGTAGTTGAAGTTAAGATTTGTCATTTAACTTTTAAACATAAAAGAGATGAAGTCCCGTGCAGCTCAGATGGTAGAGCATGGCACTTGCAACGCCAGGGTTGTGGGTTTGATTCCCACGGGGGACCAGTATGAAAAAAAAGCATGAACATGTATGCACTAATTAACTGTAAGTCGCTCTGGATAAGAGTGTCTGATAAATGACTAAAATGAAGGTTGTGTTAATATTCAGCCTTGTCCTATTTTCTGACTGAAACCTCTGTTGAGTTAGGGTCCGATTATTTTACTTATGATACCTAATTACCTGTTCTGTAGGAAACATCAGCGAACACGGTGGCACCTAGCGGATTAGTGAGGGGTCATGCCTACACCGTCACAGGAGTTAGACAGGTACTGTATGGAAGGGGAATGGGGGCGTTTGTGTGGTATGATTTCTTGCTGAGCCCTCTCTTTGTGTTCATTCTGGTTTCTTCCACAGATCATGAGCCAAGGCATGCCAGTGAATCTGATCCGCCTCTTCAACCCCTGGGGTCAGGGAGAGTGGAAGGGAGGCTGGAGCGATAAGTAAGGACTTAGAAATAAATACAGTATATACCTACTGTGACATGTAATGACTGCAACTGTCTTCAACAGGTCTTTATGAAATGTCAGCTAATCTCCCTTAACTTTTACAATGTATTCAGAAGTCACTCATAAGCAGCCAAAGCATTCAAGATTTTACATTGTTGTCTCTTGTTTTGTGTTTTTAACTTTAAATGTTAACTTTAAATGTTTTTAACCAACTGCAGAGAGACGTTCCTAGTTTCCCTAAAGCTAATTTAATCACCACCTATTCATGAAAAACAAGTTGTTCTGTCAAAAGAGTGATAATCCAGTCTAACCTTTACATTTTCACTCAGCTGACCTTCGTGTAATGGTACTGTATGTAATGCTACTATGTAATGGTATGTAATGGTACAGTATGTAATGGTATGTAATGGTACTGTATGTAATGCTACTATGTAATGGTATGTAATGGTACAGTATGTAATGGTATGTAATGGTACTGTATGTAATGCTACTATGTAATGGTACTGTATGTAATGCTACTATGTAATGGTACTGTATGTAATGCTACTATGTAATGGTACTGTATGTAATGCTACTATGTAATGGTATGTAATGGTACTGTATGTAATGGTATGTAATGCTACTATGTAATGGTATGTAATTGTATGTAATGGTACTGTATGTAATTCTACTATGTAATGGTATGTAATGGTATGTAATGGTACTATGTAATGGTACTGTATGTAATGGTATGTAATGGTATGTAATGCTACTATGTAATGGTATGTAATGGTACTATGTAATGGTACTATGTAATGGTACTTTATGTAATGGTACTGTATGTAATGGTATGTAATGGTATGTAATGGTACTGTATGTAATGGTATTTAATGGTATTATGTAATGGTACTGTATGTAATGCTACTATGTAATGGTATGTAATTGTATTATGTAATGGTACTGTATGTAATGCTACTATGTGATGGTATGTAATGGTATGTAATGGTACTGTATGTAATGCTACTATGTAATGGTATGTAATGGTACTGTATGTAATGCTACTATGTAATGGTATGTAATGGTACTGTATGTAATGCTACTATGTAATGGTACTTTATGTAATGGTACTGTATGTAATGCTACTATGTAATGGTATGTAATGGTACTATGTAATGGTACTATGTAATGGTACTTTATGTAATGGTACTGTACGTAATGTTATGTAATGGTATGTAATGGTACTGTATGTAATGGTATGTAATGGTATGTAATGGTATTATGTAATGGTACTGTATGTAATGCTACTATGTAATGGTATGTAATGGTATGTAATTGTATTATGTAATGGTACTGTATGTAATGCTACTATGTAATGGTATGTAATGGTATGTAATGGTACTGTATGTAATGCTACTATGTAATGGTATGTAATGGTACTGTATGCAATGGTATGTAATGGTACTTTATGTAATGGTATGGAAATGGTACTATGTAATGGTGCTTTATGTAATGGTATGGAAATGGTACTATGTAATGGTGCTTTATGTAATGGTATGGAAATGGTACTATGTAATGGTGCTTTATGTAACGGTATGTTCCGTAATGTAACGTCATAAAAGTCTGGCAAATATTTGCATACAGCAAGGTTTATGGTTTTGATTTCGCTCTTGAGCTTTCTTACAACATGATCTACCTGTTTGTGGTCAACAGCACAACATTTGAAACTACTTAGACTTTTCCCAGAAGCCCTTGCCCCAGTTCACCTATTGATGTATAATGTTTGTTTTCCTGTCAGTTCCTCCATGTGGCAAACAGTGAGTCCTGATGATCGGAAGATGTGTCTGTCAGTGGAAGAGGATGGGGAATTCTGGTAAACCATATAATGCAGACATGTGTTTGAAGACCATGTTAATAAGTGCAACTGACATATGCAGCATTTCAAGTACTGATATTTCAACACCTTATCATTCACAATTTGTTTGTCTTCTCAGGATGACAATGAAAGATTTCTGTGAGCACTTCGCAAATGTGGATATCTGCTGTCTGTGCCCTGATTTTCTCAATGGCAACTCCACTTGTCATTGGACCCCCTCATTCCATGATGGCAGATGGGTTGCAGGAACCACTGCTGGTGGTTGCATGAATTTCCCAAGTAAATCTTATCTTGATTGACATTGAATTGTATGCAATTGTATGCCAAAATTGACCATCAACATAACCATAAGTTTTTGTCTCCCAGACAGTTTCTGGACCAATCCCCAGTATCGGGTGGAGATTAGGGGACTAGACAGGGACTGCTCTGAGACACAAGGGGAGAACAACATGCTGGTGTCTCTGATGCAGAAGCCTGATAAGAGAAACAGACTCCTGGTCAAAAGTCTCCACATCGGCTTCTCCATCTTCGAGGTCAGTGCCTTTCTCTGGTGCACATCTTTCATTATGCTGTATAGTTTATCTCAACATCAACATCTTCAGGGTCAGTGCTCTTCTCTGCTGCACATGTTTCATAAGCCGTATAACACTAATCACATACGACCCAGATGATAAGCCGTGTAACACTACTCACATACGACCCAGATGATAAACCGTATAACACTACTCGCATACGACCCAGATGATAAGCCATATAACACTACTCACATACGACCCAGATGATAAGCCGTATAACACTTCTCACATACGACCCAGATGATAAGCCGTATAACACTACTCACATACGACCCAGATGATAAGCCGTATAACACTTCTCACATACGACCCAGATGATAAGCCATATAACACTACTCACATACGACCCAGATGATAAGCCGTGTAACACTACTCACAAAATATCTAAAGCTAGTAAAAAAAAAAGTTACCTAAACTTTTGTCCACAAAGCTTTTTATTTTTTTTTATTTTTTTTATTATCCTACATGAACCTACATGTATGATGTCATCCCAGAAGAAGAAATTCAACAGCCCAGATATGCTATTGAGCCTGCAATTGAATTGTATTTGTTTTACTTTCTAACAGGTGCCTGCCCAAGTAAGTAACTTTTATACATAATTTTCACAAATACAGTTATACAAGAACTAACAAAATATGCTGTTGCTCTAGATAGGCCTAAGCATACTCCTTGGTCTGTAGTTTCAGTTGTGCTATGGTTGTGCAACCTGGTCTCAAAGCATTTTGTATTATTTTGTACGTAAATCTGAGATAACCCATTTAGTATGATATGTAACGTTTGGTATGGAAACATAAGACAGATGGTTACTTAAGGAAAAAATAAAAAGAGGGTGGTCGGGTAGGCAAATAATGTGAACGTCTAGCAACCCAAAGGTTGTGAGTTCAAATCAATTTTGAACTTATCAATTTTTGATAATTAGCAACTTTTCAACGACTACTTTTTTAGCATGTTAGCTAACCCTTCCCCTAACCCTTTAAACTAACTCCTAACCTTAACCCTAACCCCTAGCCTATATACGTTAGAGAGCTAGCTAACAATCCCCTAGCCACCTAACCTGAATTCGTAACATATTGTATGTTTGCAAATTTGTAACATATTGTACGTTTTGAAAATTCACAACACAATATGAAATTCTAATTCATAACATGTCATATGAAATGGGTGATGGACCTCTACAAATGAATACATAGCATATGAAATGTAACATATACTAAATGGAGTGTCTCGGAATTACTTACAAAATATGACTAAATGCTCTGAGACCAGGTTGGGTTGTTGCACAACCATTATATAACATATCAGACCAAGTAGCTTTGTTTAATTGTTGCATTAGGGTTCAAAAGTATTGTTTTATGAATACATTTTTAGCACAGCCTTTTGTAATTTGTTGTTTTATTGTGATCTCAGTTCAAAGGACAGAGGGGTAAGTTTCCTGCCTTCTTCTTCAACAAAAATGTGCCTGTCGCCCAATCCAAGAACTACCTGAATGCTCGCGAAGTGATGGAATTCTTCAGGCTGAAACCTGGTGAATACCTGATCGTGCCGTCAACCTTCAAACCAAATGAAACTGCCTCCTTCATCCTGTCCATCCTCTCCAAGGAGGAGGCCCACATCCAGTAAGCACAGCCCCATTCATGAATAATAAAGTAATGTCAAAATATTTCTATTTTATTGTTTATATAGTCTGTGATCATAGCTAACATTAAGTCTCACTATAATGAATGTATTCCTAACAGAAACAATACAGTCCGTTTTTTTTCCTCAGTGAAAACTCCAATGACCAAGATATGGAGGAAATCCTGTTTTCCCCAAAAACTCCAAAGGTATTTAAGGCCAAAAGTGTTTCATCCCTCAAATGTATGTAGGTGTATTTTACTGTAACACTGGTATTGCTTTGCTTCCACCTCCTCTATAACTAATTAAAACACCATTTAAATGTTTAGCCCACAACTACAGACAATCTAGAATTCAAGGGAGAAGATGTGGACAACAAAAGAACTCTGTTTCACAAGTATTCTGATGAGGCAAGTTCAGAGTATCTTTCTTTTTAACTCAACAAAAAAGGTATTGCAATGTCAAATTAAAGACATAACCTGAGAAAAAGTTGCACTTGATCAAAGGCTACATGTTAGCTGTTCCCGTTACATAACCTGGCACATTTAGCCCTTTGCTAACCTCACCAGGTGGCAGTTATTATATCCGGTTCAAAATCATGGCATCTCATTGTTTCTTGGCTTACCACCTTAGTGCATCACACCCCCAATTAGTGATAGCAGTAAGGTGTCAATTACAGCTATTTGACAATATCTTGATTAGTGATAGCAGTAAGGTGTCAATTACAGCTATTTGACAATATCTTGATTAGTGATAGCAGTAAGGTGTCAATTACAGCTATTTGACAATATCTTGATTAGTGATAGCAGTAAGGTGTCAATTACAGCTATTTGACAATATCTTGATTAGTGATAGCAGTAAAGGTGTAAATTACAGCTATTTGACAATATCTTGATTAGTGATAGCAGTAAGGGGTAAATTACAGCTATTTGACAATATCTTGATTAGTGATAGCAGTAAGGGGTAAATTACAGCTATTTGACAATATCTTGATTAGTGATAGCAGTAAGGTGTAAATTACAGCTATTTGACAATATCTTGATTAGTGATAGCAGTAAAGGTATAACTTACAGCTATTTGACAATATCTTGATTAGTGATAGCAGTAAGGTGTAAATTACAGCTATTTGACAATATCTTGATTAGTGATAGCAGTAAGGTGTAAATTACAGCTATTTGACAATATCTTGATTAGTGATAGCAGTAAAGGTGTAACTTACAGCTATTTGACAATATCTTGATTAGTGATAGCAGTAAGGAGGTAAATTAGAGCTATTTGACTATATCTTGATTAGTGATAGCAGTAAGGGGTAAATTACAGCTATTTGACAATATCTTGAGCGTCTTCTACTTTTTTGTTTACGACATACGGTTATAAACGTACATGTTGTATAATCCTACTACATCTTAATTGCTGTGGAAGCACATGAGTGTGTTTGTGAAACGGTAAGGCAATAACGTGGGATTGTGTCATATATGCGAAAACAAGCTTTGTCTAATGTAACGTTAGTAAGTAGCCTAGTCAAGGATGCAATGATCATGCATATTGCCACTCAACTTGAGACAGACCAAGTGAATATGAACAAAAGTAAACCTTGAAGTTGGAGGTTTAAATACTGTATATCGCTCTGGTAGGCAAGTTTACCTATTTTAACAACGCCATTCATTTGTGGAGAATTTTCTTTAAGGCCCAGTGCAGTCAAAAACATGACTTTCCTGGGTTAGAGAGGAAGGATTTACTCCGCCCCAGGTCTGTCCGTGTGAGATAAGCCATTTTATGAATGGAGATCTATCATAGAGTGTCGATTTACGTGATGCTTATTAGATCTAATAGAGATGTCGTAATGTTTAGGCTGTTACAAATGTACTGATGTACACTGAGTGGACAAAACACTAGGAACACCTGCTCTTTCCATGACATACACTGACCAGCTGAAAGAAAGCTATGATCCCTTATTAATGTCACCTGTTAATTCCACTTCAATCAGTGCAGATGAAGGGGAGGAGTCAGGTTAAAAAATGACTTTTAAGCCTTGAGGCAATTGAGACATGGATTGTGTATGTGTGCCATTCAGAGGGTGAATATGTATGTATCATGTATCATGTACATGTATCATGTACCGTGTATCTGTCTTTTGTGTACTTTCGTTGTGGCATTTTGCACCTGCCCTGTGTTTTTGTTGTAGCTGCTTGATAATGAAATTTCCCCCCCGGGGGATCAATAAAGTACCTATCTATCTATCTATCTAGGCAAGACAAAAGTGCCAGGTGCACCGGTTTGAGTGTGTGAAGAACTGCAACGCTGTATATATTTCCACACTATGATGTTGGAATAATACTGAAAATTAAGATAATGCTATTTTAGTGTTAGAGCTGTTTGAAAAGGCTGCCTGAAATGTTTGCCTGTTTTGGTGGGATGGAGTTTGGCGGTTAATTAGTTAATAGACCAATAAGAATGAGACTTCCCAATCGTTTTCAGACAGTCCTGGCTAAATTCTTGCTCGAGAAATTGCTCTTTGCTAAGAAGCTATTTTTGTTTCTTTTTGACCATTTTCATTGAAAACAATGACAGTAAGGTCCTTAATTGATACACAGAAATGATTTGATATTGAGATAAAAACTGCTGCATTGTCCCTTTTAAGATCGTTGATAGCCTGACGCAGAATTTGTTACAGAAAATAACCACTCCCACCTGGCGAGATTAGCATACGGCCAGATTGTGAAACGGGAACAGGTAACAGCCTTTGAACTACGTCAACGATTTAGCTAATAATAAAACTTGAACTAAAGCTTAAACTTTTTTAAGTATGGCCCCATTGTTTTTAACTAATCGTAAAAAAAAAAAATAACACCAGTGGTGGGGAAAGTATCCAGTTGTCATGTGGAGTAAAAAAGTACATTATTTTCTTTAGGTAAAGAAAAGTAAAAAGTTATAAAAGTAAAAATTGTCAAAAATGTGTAAAGTGAAGTACAGATACCCCAAAAAACTACTTAAGTAGTACTTTAAAGTATTTTTACTTAAGTATTTTACACCACTGAATAACACTATCATTTTCTTTTTACTAAAAAGTTTGAGCAGGTGGATGCTGAACAGCTTCAGAGGAGTCTGAATGAAAATCTGGTCCAAGGTATGTAAAGAGAAAATCAATTGTAATTTATAGTGTTGGTCAGAAGCATTTTTTCTAACCAAAAATCAATATCATAAAGGTTTGAGTAAATAATGCCACTTCTGCAGCTTTGGGAAGTTCAGACAACTGCTTGCTGATTGGCCATTGGGCCAGGTGTGAATGTTCTGGGGGCTTAAACTACCCAGGAAGCCCATTGATGGCCCATCAACAGGCAGTGAAGTATGCTATAAGTTGAGAGCCTGTGAGAAGGTTTTGTGCATGCAGGAACAGTTGTGAATGCACTTTTACATAATGTAGGTTAACAGCAAGGATAAACCAATATCATGTTATGCCTTGCTCGTATCGATATCAAACGATATCGATATCATATCGAATTACCGATATTGATACCCTCCACTAATTATGATCAAAATCAGGAGTTTGAACACAGGATGTTTTAATAAGATCTGTATGATTTTCTTATGTGACACCCATTCACATTTTACACAGGAAATGCAAAGAAAACACAAGGCTTCAGCTTGGAGTCCTGTCGAAGCATGGTGGCCTTAATGGATGTATCCTTTTACATGAGCTTAGTGACAGTTTCCCATGATGTCTTCTCTTGTGAAACACCTTGAACAGTACTTTACAAGAGTACACTGTTCAACACTCCCATGTAACAGTTAAATCTGTGAATGAATGCAGGAGTCTCTATGGTATAGACTAGAGAGAGAGAATGAGTCTCATGTTTCATCTTCATGTAATCTGAACACCAGTTTACAAACCCAGCAGCAAGCAGAAAGGGACAAGACCGAAACAACTTAACAGACCACAACTAAACACACAGCATTATCATTACGGACCACAACTAAACACACAGCATTATCATTACAGACCACAACTAAACACACAGCATTATCATTACAGACCACAACTAAACACACAGCGTTATTATTACAGACGACAACTAAACACACAGGATTGTCATTACAGACGACAACTAAACACACAGCATTGTCATTACGGACCACAACTAAACTCACAACATTATCATTACAGACCACAACTAAACACACAGCATCATCATTACAGACCACAACTAAACACACAGCGTTATCATTACGGACCACAACTAAACACACAGCATTATCATTACAGACCACAACTAAACACACAGTGTTATCATTACAGACCACAACTAAACACACAGCGTTATCATTACGGACCACAACTAAACACACAACATTATCATTACAGACCACAACTAAACACACAGCATCATCATTACAGACCACAACTAAACACACAGCGTTATCATTACGGACCACAACTAAACACACAGCATTATCATTACAGACCACAACTAAACACACAGTGTTATCATTACAGACCACAACTAAACACACAGCGTTATCATTACGGACCACAACTAAACACACAACATTATCATTACAGACCACAACTAAACACACAGCATAATCATTACAGACCACAACTAAACACACAGCGTTATCATTACAGACCAAAACTAAACACACAGCGTTATCATTACAGACCACATAACTAAACAAACAGCGTTCTCTCATTACAGACCACACAACTAAACACACAGCGTTCTCTCATTACAGGCCAAAATGTAAAAAAAAAAATTATCTGCCTTTTGGATATTCCCTTGTTCTTCACACACTCAAATTCTCACAACACCATCCATGTGAAAATAATTATGTAACTAACAGCCAATGTTAACTTTTTTATTTGGGGCTATGGCAGTCAATTGAAAAATATTCGAACAGTTTTTATGATTGTCTTCTCAACTCACCATCACATACTTTTAATGTGGGGCTATGACCGTCAATTGCAAATGAGTCTGACATAATGTCTCTAATCTCACCACAACTAATGAGATGGGTGTGGCTTGATGCATGTTGCGTCAGAGCTTCTCAAAGTCACGTGGCGTGGACGACAATGCGCACCTTACCTCTGCTGTCACATCCAACCTCGATTGATATTTGGTTTTAATGTAGACGAGAGCACTGAATCCAGCTTCACACAGATACTGTAACAGCAGGCGAAGTGTACAATGAGTTTTATGTTGCTTCCAAGACAACTGGGAAGTCTGAAAAATAAGAGGTCAAATCATGATGTCAATGATCTTCAGGTTGGAAAGTCAGAGCTCTAGAAAGAGGCCAGAGATTCTGAGTTGGATAACTGTACAAAACTACTTTCCCAGTCGGAGGTCATTTTTTCAGAGTTCCCAGTTGTCTTGGACGCACTGAAATCGGAAGTCTGAATTTTCCGAGTTCCCAGTTCCGAGTTCCCAGTTCCGAGTTCCCAGACGGTAGGGTATTCCCTTTGAGTCAGGAACCAAAACTCCTCCGTAGTGACCCATGAATCAGTGGATGCTCCTCAAAGGAGGACCATCCTCCTCAGAGAATTTCATGAAAATAGTGAAACATGAAAAGTTATAATTTTTAGATAAAACTATACTAAATATTCACGTCACCAAATACTGTAATTGATTAAAACACACTGTTTTGCAATGAAGGTCTACATTCGCCTCAGCAGCACTCTGTAGGGTAGCACCATGGTGTAGCCGGAGGACAGTTAGCTTCTGTCCTCCTCTGGGTACACTGACTTCAACACAACACCTAGGAGGCTCATGGTTCTCATCCCCTCCATAGATTTACCCAGTATTTATGACAACTTCCATTGTACGTCCTCCAACCTATCATAGCTCTTACAGCATGAAATGACATGTTGTCCACCCAATCAAAGGATTAGAGAATGAATCTAGTCCTGAAAGCATAAGCTACAGCTAGCTAACACTGCAGTGTATAAAATGTGGTGAGTAGTCGACTCAGAGAGAAACAAAGACAATAGTTGAACAGTTTTCAACAAATTAATTTCTTCCCAAATTAAGGTCACAGACAGCTGATGTATTGTGCACTGAAGTCCACAAGTGGTATTGAATGGGTCACTGTCTGTCACCTTGATTACTCAATTCTCTCGACCTGTGTACCTACGTTGTAAACTTTCATTCATAGGCTAGGTTGTAGCAACCTCATGATGGGTACAGGGAACATTCTAGTATCATGTAGTAAGTAGCCTTAACCTATCGCTGTTATATTGAACTGGGTGAATGGAATATGAATGACAGTTATCTAATATACTGTAATAGAAATAAGGCCACGCTCATAAAAAAATAGCATCCTCCCTCATCTTAAATGGCACCGACCGCCACTGCCGTGAATGCATTCGGTCACATGACAGCTCGAGCAGCTGTTCGATTACCCTTACCGGCATCTGAGCCAGGATCACAGTCAAACGGATAGGGAAGTAGGTCCCAAAGTGCTCTTCCAAGCGTTGGAGGTGAGCAGTCATCACTGGTGTGGTACACTTACTTCTGCTGTTGTCTGTTAGAAACATGCACAGCCGAGGGAAGGGGCATGGTTCACTTTTGAAAGACTCTCTCCAATAATTATTATTTCCTCTGAATCCACTAATTCGGTCACTCATCTGGCCTTAATGGCCATGTACTCTTATAATCTCCACCCGGCACAGCCAGAAGAGGACTGGCCACTCCTCAGAACCTGGTTCCTCTCTAGGTTTCTTCCTAGGTTTTTGCCTTTCTAGTGCTTCTACATCTGCATTGCTTGCTGTTTGGGGTTTTAGGCTGAGTTTCTGTATAAGCACTTTGTGACTGATGTAAAAAGGGCTTTATAAATATATTTGATTGATAGAATGTTTTCGTATTTCCACTGCATGCTTGCGTCCATTTCGTTCAGTTTCTAAATATGTCTGTTACATAGGCAAGGAGACATTTTATTTTCATTATACAGAAAGAAAGTCCTATTTTTTGTTTTTTTTTACATCCATTGTGAATGACAACAGTACCTCTCTCAATGCAAAAAATCTTTCCAACACTCCCCCTTGATAATCACCTCGATAATCACCAAGCCTTGAAATAGAACATTGTCATGCTCTGATCCCATATCTCCACATAGTTTTGCGAACCCGGCGTATGCGTAGTGGATATGGTTTGATGTAGTTTACAGTCTATGTACTTGCTGCAGTACATCTCAGAGTAATGTGCTAAACTCTTTTGCCCGACAGTTGCTCTCAGTGTGTCATAAAATGCGTTCATAAGGCAGAGGGAGACACATTCATAACTAGAGTGTAGAGGCCTGCCCACTGTCCCGCCATAGATGGAGCCCCATCTGTGCAAAAGCCCACCATTTGATCCCATGGAATCTGTTTTTGGTCAATATAGCCACGCAGCCCACTGAACATCCGCTGTATCCTTTCATGCTGGGGAATCATGAGGCAGAACAATATGTCCTTGTGGATAACATCCCCCGACACACATAGCAAACAAAAGTCAATACATGGTTATCTCTGCCCTCACAATGTCCATTTGGAGAGCATAAGCTGGGGAGTTTTGAGTCGTTCAGTCAGAGTATCCTCTTGATTGCTAGCAATAGCATCCGCCTCCCCGCACATTGTTTTCACCATATCAATTGCGGATGGTAATATCAAAGTCTCTGCAATACATTTTTTTGTCATTTAGCAGATGCTCTTATTCAGAGCGACTTACAGTTTGTTAGTGCATTACATGTCAATACTTTTTTCGTACTGGTCCCCTGTGGGAATCAAACCCACAACCCTGGCGTTGCAAGTGCCATGCTGTACCATCTGAGCTACACGGGACCAGTAGTGTGTGGTTTCATAGCCATTCACCGTGGGAATGATTCAAGTGCAATGGTCAAGTGCAGCCTTTTCCCATGATCTAAGGGCCCTTTCTGGTAAAATTATATTTTTTACATTTGAATAATTTAAATTGAGATTTTTAAGTTAACCACATTACAATGATTTTGAGATACAAAGATGATATTACAATATATATTTTTTTTTTCAGCATTTGGGAAATTCTCCAGCGATCCCTAGTTTGGGAACCGCTGCCTTAACCATTCCTTCTCCAGACATCAATAACTGGAAAACTGAACGCTGCTGAATTTCTACGTCTATGGAGAAAAGTTGTCATGTACAAGGTAAATTAATTAGCAAGCCTACTTCTTCACATTTTTCAAGTACAATTAACCTGAAAGTATTCTTATTTTCTAACATCTTCAAGGATATCTTCTTCCGCACAGCTGTGGACCATTCTGGAATGATGTCATTGAGTGAACTGAGGAACGCAATCATGGCTTCAGGTAACTTTTGACTTGACAAACAAACAACAAAAATATGATTTTAGGGCCTGACTTCTGGGTAACATGCTGACCAAACCGCATGCTCGCGTGCATCCACCATCGCGCGCAAGTTGATTTTGTCCACCCACACCAAATGTGATCAGGACATGCAGGTTGAAATATCAAAACAAACTCTGAACTAATTATAGTCATTTGGGGACAGGCTGAAAAGCTTTAAACATGTATGGCAATTTAGCTTGCTAGCTTGCTGTTGCTAGCTAATTTGTCCTGGGATATAAACATTGGGTTGTTATTTTACCTGAAATGCACAAGGTCCTCTACTCCGACAATTAATCCACAAATAAAATGGTCAACCGAATTAGTTTCTAGTAATCTCTCCTCCTTCCTTCAGGCTTCTTTTTCTTCTTTGAACTTCATATGGTATATTTAATAAGGTGCATTACCACAACCGACCTCAGTTCATCTTTCAATCACGTGGGTAGATGTGGGTATATGCTCCTAAAAACTAATGAGGAGATGGCACGTGGGTATCTGCTCCTAAAAACTAATGAGGAGAGGGCGGATCTTTCGTCGCCAGTACCCCTTGCAAGTCTACAGAAGTAAAATCTTTGAGTCCCAAAAATGTTTCTGCCGCAGCAACAATAATGTCCAGTTTCTTTGACTTCTTTGAGACTTGTGCTGTACAGTTTATAACTGTGTCAATGAACGCAACAAAATCCACCTTTTTAACACACAGGGTGTCTTTAGTCTGGCAACAAACATTTACTACAGGCTGTATTTTATCCACTACCATATCTTCCCTAGCATCACTTGTTTTCTCAATTATTTTAAATCACCTCCGCAGAGGAGATTTGATTGACCTCTCTAACCTTTGCCACCTCGATTTCCTTCAACCTACAGGGCAGTCCAGGAACTCAGGATCATGATCCCCACCACAATTGCAACACCGTAGTCCTTCTACACATTGTTCTTCATTATACTCTGTTCGTCTACACACACTTGCAACATGACCAAATCCTTTACAATTCTTACACTGCAGTGGTTTGGGAACGAAGGCTCTTACGGCATATCGTACATAACCAAGCTTCACATGTGTAGGTATTTGCTCTTTATCAAAAAATAATAATACAGACAGACTTTCCTCTTTTTCCCTATTCACCCAGCGGGTCAGACGCTGGGCAACAACCACACCAAGAATTCTCTTCAGAGATTCAACCTGAACATCCGCCGTCACCCCTGAGATCACTCCTTTAACAGGAGTTCTACTCCGAAGTTCAAAACACAAAAATTCTGTTGTCCGGATTCTTTTGATCCCCATTGCAATCTTCCTCTGCTCATTAGAAACACAATTAATCAAAATAAGACCACTCCTGGTCACTCTGACAGACTCCACTTTACCAAGTTCATATTTCGATACCTCAAAAGGGTTTCCCACATATGTATCCTTGCTCAACAAACGCATCCCAACAAGAAGCGATTCATTATCATTTACACACTTATCATTCACTTCAATCTTAGACAATTTACTTTTTGTTCCAGTTTTCGATACTACTGTAGACCATTCAGAACATGCATCTTCACCATATTTACTCAAGGCGCTGCTTAATTCAAACTCTGCATCCACTTCCGCCATCTTTCTTCCCAAGGTCCTGTACGGGTCCTTCCGGACAAGTCAGTTAAAATATCCATGACATTATATAGATAGGTAGGTACTTTGTTGATCCCCGAAGGGGAAATTTCTTTGTCAAGCAGCTACAACAAAACATAGGGCAGGTGCAAAATGCCAGAACGAAAATACACAAAAGACAGATACACGATACATGATACATAGAGCGGCAGTATGAAAAAGTATAGAAATACAAGATATCTGGAGTGCAAAAAAGCTATAAAAAGAAATTGCATAGTATGGGTGGTTGGCTGAATATGTACACTATACATTGGTGGATGTTGGATGGTTAACTATACTATACAGGTCGATGGCAGAGAAATACTTCATTAGCTAAAAATTCATATGATATGAGTGAAGGTAATAATAGTTTACTTAATAGACAGACTGGTTAAATGAACAGGTAAGTGAATATTTTGCATGGTTACATAAACTGTACAGGTAAATGACAGGAAGAGATACTTAAATAGCTAAATGTGTGTATGATATAATTTGGGGTAATAATAGTAATTCCCTTAAAATACAGTCCTTAGTGTGAAGGGTTGAATTACAGATAACTGCACGTATTTCACATTCAATATACTAAAAGCAATGAAAAAAGATGCAACTGACAGGATACTAATATGCATTCCTGAGTGAATGACTACGTAAATTAAGTCCAAGAATTACTTGCAATATTGCACGTGATATGATATAACAACTGTACATGAGTATGTATATACAGACCTGAATGAATAAATAAGTCCTGAGTGAATGAGTGATTACGGACCAGAGTTACTCACGGATGGATGCATAATTGTTAAACTAGGTCCTAGCACCCCAACAGTTCCAGGTCTGTGTTGCCGACGGCACGGCACCCCAGTGAGGTATTATATTGTCTAATAGCCGCTGGCAGGAAGGACCTCCTGTAGCGCTCTCTGGCACGTGGTGGGATCAGTCTGTGACTGAAGGTGCTCCTCTGCGTCATAACCATGGCATGCAGAAGGTGGGTGATGTTGTCCATGATGGCCAGCAGTTTGGCCAGGATCCGTCTCTCCGCCACCTCCTCAAGGCTCATCTCCAGGACAGAGCTAGCCTTCCTGATCAGCTTATTTACCCGAGAAGCATCACTGGCTTTTATGTTGGCTCCCCAACACACCACTGCAAAAAAGATGGCACTGGCCACCACAAACTGGTAGATGGTATGCAGTAGTTTACTGCACACGTTGAAGGACCTGAGCCTCCTCAGAAAGTAGAGTCGGCTCTGGCCCTTTTTGTACAGGGCCCCGGTGTTACCAGCCCATTCCAGCCTATTGTCCATATGGACTCCCAGGAACTTGTATGACCCAACCATTTCCACATCCATCCCCTGTATAGAGACTGCAGTCAGTTGTGCCTTGGTTCTCCTGAAGTCCACCACCATCTCCTTTGTTTTGCTGATGTTGAGCGGAAGGTGGTTCTGCTCACACCACAACACAAAGTCACTGATTGTGCTCCTGTACTCCTCCTCCTGCCCACCCCTGATGTATTCTACAATTGCAGAGTCATCTGAGAACTTGTGTAGGTGGCATGTTTCAGAATTATATCTGAAGTCCGAGGTGTAGAGGGTGAACAGGAAGGGGAACAGGACCGTTCCCTGGGGGGCCCCTGTGTTGCTCACTGCCCGTTTTGACACACAGCTCTGTAGTCGCACAAATTGTGGCCTACCGGTCAGGTAGTCCGTGACCCAGGAGACTAAGGGTGCTTCCACTTTCATCCTCTTCATCTTCTCACCCAGTAGCAGGGGCTGAATGGTATTGAAGGCACTGGAGAAGTCAACAAACATAACCCTCACAGTGCAACCTGCGTTGTCCAGGTGAGAGTAGGCCCTCTGCAGAAGGTAGATGGTTGCATCATCCACCCAATGTTGCTCTGGTATGCAAACTGCAGGGGGTCCAGTGATGTACACACCAGGGGTCTGAGGACTAACCTTTCCAGGGTCTTCATGATGTGGGATGTTAGCGCACCTTCTTAGGCACTGGGACGAGGCAGGATGTTTTCCACAGCACAGGGACCCTTTCTAGGCTCAGGCTAAGGTTGAAGGGACGCTGGAGTATTCCACACAATTGGTCAGCACAGACTCTAAGCACCCTTGGGCTGATGCCATCAGGGCCCGCCGCTTTCCACTGATGTAGTCTCTCTGATGTAGTCTCTCCAGCTCCAGCTTAAATCAAAGTTTATTTGTCACGTGCGCCGAATACAGGTGTAGACCTTATACTGAAATGCTTACTTACATGCCCTAAACAACAGTGCAGTTTAAGTAGAAAATAAGTATTATGTAAACAAGAGAGGTAAAGAAATAAAAAACAGTAAATTACAGTAAAAAAAATATATACAGTCGTGGTCAAAAGTTTTGAGAATGAGTATTGGTCTCCACAAAGTTTGCTGCCTCAGTGTTGATGATGGCAATTTGCATATACTCCAGAATGTCATGAAGAGTGATCAGATGAATTGCAATTAATTGCAAAGTCCCTCTTTGCCATCAAAATGAACTTAATCCCCCAAAAACATTTCCACTGCATTTCAGCCCTGCCACAAAAGGACCAGCTGCCATCATGTCAGTGATTGTCTCGTTAACACAGGTGAGAGTGTTGACGAGGACAAGGCTGGAGATCACTCTGTCATGCTGATTGAGTCAGAATAACAGACTGGAAGCTTTAAAAGGAGGGTGGTGCTTGAAATCATTGTTCTTCCTCTGTCAACCATGGTTACCTGCAAGGAAACGCGTGCCGTCATCATTGGTTTGCACAAAAAGGGCTTCACAGGCAAGGGTATTGCTGCTAGTAAGATTGCACCTAAATCAACCATTTATCGGATCATCAAGAACTTCAAGGAGAGAGCTTCAATTGTTGTGAAGAAGGCGTCGGGGCGCCCAAGAAAGACCAGCAAGCACCAGGACCGTCTCCTAAAGTTGATTCAGCTGCGGGATCAGGGCACCACCAGTGTAGAGCTTGCTCAGGAATGTCAGCAGGCAGGTGTGAGTGCATCTGCACGCACAGTGAGGCGAAGCCTTTTGGAGGATGGCCTGCTGTCAAGAAGGGCAGCAAAGAAGCCACTTCTCTCCAGGAAAAACATCAGGGACAGACTGATATTCTGCAAAAGGTACAGGGATTGGACTGCTGAGGACTGGGGTAGAGTCATTTTCTCTGATGAATCCCCTTTCCGATTGTTTGGGCCATCCGGAAAACACCTTGTCCGGAGAAGACAAGGTGAGCGCTACCATCAGTCCTGTGTCATGCCAACAGTAAAGCATCCTGAGACCATTCATGTGTGGTGTTGCTTCTCAGCCAAGGGAGTGGGGTCACTCACAGCCATGAATAAAGAATGGTACCAACACATCCTCCGAGAGCAACTTCTCCCAACCATCCAAGAACAGTTTGGTGACGACCAATGCCTTTTCCAGCATGATGGAGCACCTTGCCATAAGGTAAAAGTGATAGCTAAGTGGCTCGGGGAACAAAACATCTACATTTTGGGTCCATGGCCAGGAAACTCCCCAGACCTTAATCCCATTGAGAACTTGTGGTCGATCCTCAAGAGGCGGGTGAACAAACAAAAACCTACAACATCTGACAAACTCCAAGCATTGATTATGCAAGAATGGCCTGCCATCAGTCAGGATGTGACCCAGGTCTTGAAAAGGAAGGGTCAACACTGCAAATATTGACTCTTTGCATAAACTGTCATTGTCAATGAAAGCCTTTGACACTTATGGAATACTTGTAATTATACTTCAGTGTTACCATAGTAACTACTAACTACTGACATAAAGATCTAAGAACACTGAAGCAGCTAACTTTGTGGAGACCAATTCTTGTGTCATTCTCAAAACTTTTGACTACGACTGTATACCGGTGGTATATACAGAATTCTGGATCCAGACCCTCTTGGGTATCTGGATACAGGTGGATCCGTGAAGACCTCTAGCTTCAACTGACTCATACTATAGATATTCAGAACCACGTTTAGTAGCTTTGAAGCCTGACGTCTCACACAAAATGTACATAACAGATTTTAGGCACTTAAGGCTGATTATAGTTTGATGCTTTTGCTAAGAATTTCTTCCCATAATAATTTTAAGAAGCTTAGATGTTATTTGAGAAAGTGGAATTTTCCTGTGCAGACGAAATAGACAACTTGCAGCTAGCCACATACTGTAATTGGCTATAGCCATTCCAAAGTCACAATTTGTCCCATTCTCTCCAATCATCGGCATCATGTGTCTTTTTACGGGGGTTAGTGTCTTTTTACAGGGGGTTAGTGTCTTTTTACGGGGGTTAGTTTGTTCTTTGAACCCTCTGCACCTGTGGAATTTACTTCCTGTCACAACAGCCATCATAATATCACTCACTGCAGATGTAATATCCCTCACTGCAGATGCCTCTACTATTTAGGGTACGACTAATCACATTATTTAGCAGATTATATTGGTCACATACATGTGTTTAGCAGATGTTATTGGTCACATACATGTGTTTAGCAGATGTTATTGGTCACATACACGTGTTTAGCAGATGTTATTGGTCACATACATGTGTTTAGCAGATGTTGTTGCTGGTGTAGCGGAATAACCACTTTTACATGATAGCTGATGCTACATACATCTTACACAATGAACTAAAGGTGTGAACCCAGTCTACCTCTCCTCTCCTCTACAGGGATCAGGGTGGGTGATGACATACTAAACCTGATGGCTCTGCGCTACGGTGGAGGTTCTGGAAACATCAGCCTGGAGAGTTTCATCAGCCTAGTCATACGCCTGGACTGCATGGCCAGTTAGTCCACATCTTATTAGTTCACAAAACATCTTTGTGCATGCACACAATACATATTCCTCAGTAGTTTGCTAGATCAGGGTTTTCCAAACTCGGTCCTGGGGCCCCCCTCGGTGGACGTTTTGGATTTTGCCATAACACTACACAGCTGATTCAAATAATCAAAGCTTCATAATGAGTTGGTTATTTGAATCAGCTGTGTAGTGCTAGGGCAAAAAACAAAACCTGCACTGAAGGAGGGCCCCAGGAGTGAGTTGGGGAAACCCTGTACAAGATGAGGCTTTGAAGCCATGGCCTTTGTACTGTTTATCTACATTGTAAATAATGTAATTCATGCCTTTCTCAACAGAAATATTCAGACAACTCAATGATGGAGGGACCATATCTCTTCAAGAGAATGAGGTAATGAACTGAAAATAAAGTTACTCATCACCATGGGTTTTCAACTCCGGTCCTCAAGTGCTGGGTGTGCTTTCGCTCCAACCATGCAGTAACACACCTGATTCAGTTAATCATGGTCCAGACTGAAGACTGATTTGAATATTTTAATCAGGAATTGAATCTTTCTAAAACAGAGATTCAATTCAATCCAGCCCTAAATCTTCCTAAAACAGAGATTAAATTCAATCCAGCCCTAAATCTTCCTAAAACAGAGATTCAATCAGATCTGGTACAGACATATTTCACCTTAGCAATTCGTTTTGACCTTTGAGTGTATCCAATGTTATGCACTGGCGCACCTTTCTAGTTGTC
Source organism: Thymallus thymallus (assembly GCA_023634145.1). Lineage (NCBI taxonomy): Eukaryota > Metazoa > Chordata > Actinopteri > Salmoniformes > Salmonidae > Thymallus > Thymallus thymallus. The sequence goes on along the minus strand of CM042405.1, from coordinate 4,321,665 downwards.
TACCTGTAGCTCTCAGACAACAGAGAACAATGGGACATTTCTTATTGGAAGAGGTCCTCAGAGACCAAACCCAACATGATAAAATTAGAGTACTATATACACTGTTAACATTATGTTTCTTGAATTTCTTTCAGTGGATGTACATCTCCATGTATACCTAAACTGCAGATGAAATAGGATGGACAGAAGACTTCAGTTGGAATCGTGAGATTTGAAAAAGTGCTAAAGTGATGCTTGGCTGGACAAACCATTAATTTGTGCAGCAGCAATTTCAGGGTAATCTGTTGCACTTCTAGATATGAAGCCCCTGCAGTTTAATTCAGCTGATTCAGTAAATGCTCTTGAAATTGAATTAGTTCATGGGCTATAAAACATCATGGGTTACATTCTGGTACACATCTGGTAAATTTAAGCAATAAGGCACGAGGGGGTGTGGTATTTGGCCAAAATACCACGGCTAAGAGCTGTTCTTAGGCACAACGCATCGCGGAGTGCATGGATACAGCCCTTAGCCGTGGTATATTGGCCATAGACCACAAATCCCCAAGGTGCCTTATTGCTATTATAAATTGGTTACCAACGTAATTAGAGGAGTAAAAATAAATGTTTTGTCATACCCATGGTATACAGTCTGATATACCACGGTTGTCAGCCAATCAGCATTCAGGGCTCGACCCACCCAGTTTATTATATATTTTATATCTGTTAATGTGGTAAAGTTTTGTGTTTGTTTCTTGGTATACTGTATAGGTTATTAAAGTCCTAACTGTGTATTTTTTAGGGCAGGGATCTTCATCTCCAATGGTTCTGGAGAGCTACTATTGTAGGTAGGCCGGCTTTTGTTCCAGACCTGCACTAACACACCTGATTAGACTGACAGTGGTCCAGACTGACGACCACCTGTTTGTTTAAAACAGGTTTGTTAGTGCAGGGCTGGAACAAAAAATCCAGAGTAACTAGACTATAAACTATTCAAAACTCAAACTTTTTTCTATACTAGCAACTAACAACCGTTGCATTCTATTTTCAGTGTAATATCTTGCCTAGTAAAGTATTCACTGCATATTCCGATAGGTACTGCCTTTCATTATCCACGTAACTGTACTGATATATTGGTTTTTGGGTTTACTTTCATTATCCACGTAACTGTACTGATATATTGGTTGTTGGGTTTACTTTCATTATCCACGTAACTGTACTGATATATTGGTTTTGGGGTTTACTTTCATTATCCACGTAACTGTACTGATATATTGGTTTTGGGGTTTTCTTTCATTATCCACGTAACTGTACTGATATATTGGTTTTGGGGTTTACTTTCATTATCCACGTAACTGTACTGATATATTGGTTGTTGGGTTTTAAATTAGGAGTTTTTGTTAAATAGAAATGCAGTCACACAACTTCTACTATGATTATTTGTTGATCATGGTTTGAAGCAAAGGGGCGAGTGTTCTATTGTCTACACAAGTATTGGATTAGACTTGCGAATAAAAACAAAACAAAAAAAATCATTGTTCCACCTTGTTTACTCTTTATAACACCTTTGTATTGCCTTGTCTTCATAAATCAGGGTTGCATGCTGTTAAATGATTATGCTGTAATCCAAGGAGTTTCTAAATGGACACAAGCTTTGACAAGATTTTATTGAAATGGTCCCTGCCCTGTTTGTTCCGCGAAACCAGAGAGGAAGAGGCAACGCGAGTGTTCTCTCTGCCCAAAATCTGTCCATGTTAATCAGATAATAAATGATTAGTGGCTACGGTTCCTTGCACTGACTTGCCGTGGCTATTGACATGGTGATTTATGCGCATGTGCAGATGTTTTTTTTATGTATCTGCTGTCTACATAGCTTCTGCTCAGTGCTCCTCTTCCTCTTCATGTTGTACACTGAAGATATGGTCGAAATGTTCCAACTATGCATTCCATGCCTCAAGGGCGATTTAATGTTTTTTTTTTTTTTTTATGTTGTAGCCTTCACAAAAGACGTGATCGACATGTTCATACTGCAACGTCTCAGTCCGACGTACAGAAGGAGCCGGAGGCACAGATGTTATTTCCAACGCTTTATTGAGGCTAAACTAAACTCAGGCAGCTATATCAAGTAGAAACACACGGAACAGAAACGGGAGAATATGCTAACACTTATTACTAACACACAGGAACACAGGTTGTAACTTGCTACAAGGAAACACAAGACTGACTAAAAACCAGCCTAAACTTCCCCTATATAACTGTTACCCTGGTAACCCTCAGGTGCCGCCCCCCACGATTAACTGACCACCCTGAGCACCAATCAGCAGGACGATCAGGGACTTTACAGAGTACAGGGTCGCCACAGTACAAACGTTGTTGTTGGTTATAACAGTATATTTAGGCAAGCATATCCAACACGAGTCATTCTGGATCGCGCACGCCAAGGCTCGTCAAATACAAGCAAGACACATCCAGGCAGTAAAAATGGCGATTATTCTCTCATTATCATTGCAGACACACTTTCTTTTTTCAGCAACTCTCGCTACGATATGGCAGCACAACTATGAAGATTATCATCACAGATAGTAGGCAGTCTAAAGCAGTACTTGACAAATGACACAAGGGATAATAGCGCACTGGGGTCGGGTGTGGTGAGATAATAGAGACATAATGTTATGACCGCTTAGAGAGCGAGGCATGTTGCACTGGGACAGTTTTAATAGGAGAAAAACCTCTAATTTTACAATTGGTCCACCGTGGTTCTGTGTAGCCTAGTTATGCTAATCTATTTGTATTGCTGTTAATTTCGTCTGACTTAATAAGTAAAATATTTTCACTGGTAAACAGTTCGCAATACGCAACAGAACATCCCAGAGGGCATCATTTACTACCTACATTATTGGGATTATGTGGTTAGCACCAGCGTTTGGAATGCATTCAAAATACAAGTAGATAATCTTACTTTGAAAAGATGGGCCTGGCTGAGAATAGAACATTCCGGTTTTTGCCGGAGTGTGGCGCTGTTTACCGCAATTATCTGGAAAAGTTTAGAATTAATTTATACAGCTCTGGATACATTGTCCTACCTGCTACTGCAACAACTTGTCAAATATTTGCCCTTTTATAGAATACCCTTTTTTACTAATGACTCAAAGGGGTGTGAACATTAACATCGGCTGTATATCCATAGTCCTTCTCACAAAGTGTGGACTTGCACATTTCTTCTCATCTAAGGGATTTAACAATGGTGTAAAGTAGATCAAACCAATGCTTGGACATCCATGAGGAGAGGGATGGACAATTGGTATGCAGCCATTGATTTAATGTGGCTTCATCAACAGAGGGAATGTGTCCCAAATGGCACCCTATTTCCTACAAACAGAGTCAATGTGAGGAGGCTATATACAGGAAGTACCGGTACAGAGTCAATGTGAGGAGGATATATACAGGAAGTACCAGTACAGAGTCAATGTGAGGAGGATATATACAGGAAGTACCAGTACAGAGTCAATGTGAGGAGACTATATACAGGGGTACCAGTACAGAGTCAATGTGAGGAGGCTATATACAGGAAGTACCAGTACAGAGTCAATGTGAGGAGACTATATACAGGAAGTACCAGTACAGAGTCAATGTGAGGAGGCTATATACAGGGGTACCAGTACAGAGTCAATGTGAGGAGGCTATATACAGGTAGTACCAGTACAGAGTCAATGTGAGGAGGCTATATACAGGAAGTACCAGTACAGAGTCAATGTGAGGAGGCTATATACAGGGGTACCAGTACAGAGTCAATGTGAGGAGGCTATATACAGGGGTACCAGTACAGAGTCAATGTGAGGAGGCTATATACAGGTGGTACCAGTACAGAGTCAATGTGAGGAGGCTATATACAGGAAGTACCAGTACAGAGTCAATGTGAGGAGGCTATATACAGGGGTACCAGTACAGAGTCAATGTGAGGAGGCTATATACAGGGGTACCAGTACAGAGTCAATGTGAGGACGCTATATACAGGTGGTACCAGTACAGAGTCAATGTGAGGAGGCTATATACAGGAAGTACCAGTACAGAGTCAATGTGAGGAGGCTATATACAGGGGTACCAGTACAGAGTCAATGTGAGGAGGCTATATACAGGGGTACCAGTACAGAGTCAATGTGAGGAGGCTATATACAGGTGGTACCAGTACAGAGTCAATGTGAGGAGGCTATATACAGGGGTACCAGTACAGAGTCATTGTGAGGAGGCTATATACAGGAAGTACCAGTACAGAGTCAATGTGAGGAGGCTATATACAGGGGTACCAGTACAGAGTCAATGTGAGGAGACTATATACAGGGGTACAAGTACAGAGTCATTGTGAGGAGGCTATATACAGGTGGTACCGGTACAGAGTCAATGTGAGGAGGCTATATACAGGTGGTACCGGTACAGAGTCATTGTGAGGAGGCTATATACAGGTGGTACCAGTACAGAGTCAATGTGAGGAGGCTATATACAGGTGGTACCGGTACAGAGTCAATGTGAGGAGGCTATGTACAGGAAGTACCAGTACAGAGTCAATGTGAGGAGGCTATATACAGGTGGTACCGGTACAGAGTCAATGTGAGGAGGCTATATATAGGGGTACCAGTACAGAGTCAATGTGAGGAGACTATATACAGGTGGTACCAGTACAGAGTCAATGTGAGGAGGCTATATACAGGGGTACCAGTACAGAGTAAATGTTAGGAGGCTATATACAGGTGGTACCGGTACAGAGTCAATGTGAGGAGGATATATACAGGAAGTACCGGTACAGAGTCAATGTGAGGAGGCTATATACAGGTGGTACCGGTACAGAGTCAATGTGAGGAGGCTATATACAGGTGGTACCAGTACAGAGTCAATGTGAGGAGGCTATATACAGGAAGTACCGGTACAGAGTCAATGTGAGGAGGCTATATACAGGGGTACCAGTACAGAGTCAATGTGAGGAGACTATATACAGGTGGTACCAGTACAGAGTCAATGTGAGGAGGCTATATACAGGGGTACCAGTACAGAGTCAATGTGAGGAGGCTATATACAGGGGTACCAGTACAGAGTAAATGTGAGGAGGCTATATACAGGGGTACCGGTACAGAGTCAATGTGAGGAGGATACATACAGGAAGTACCCGTACAGAGTCAATGTGAGGAGGCTATATACAGGTGGTACCGGTACAGAGTCAATGTGAGGAGGCTATATACAGGTGTACCAGTACAGAGTCAATGTGAGGAGGCTATATACAGGTGGTACCGGTACAGAGTCAATGTGAGGAGGATATATACAGGTGGTACCAGTACAGAGTCAATGTGAGGAGGCTATATACAGGAAGTACCGGTACAGAGTCAATGTGAGGAGGCTATATACAAGGGTACCAGTACAGAGTAAATGTGAGGAGGCTATATACAGGGGTACCGGTACAGAGTCAATGTGAGGAGGATATATACAGGAAGTACCCGTACAGAGTCAATGTGAGGAGGCTATATACAGGAAGTACCGGTACAGAGTCAATGTGAGGAGGCTATATACAGGTGGTAATGCTACAGAGTCCATGTGAGGAGGCTATATACAGGTGGTACCGGTACAGAGTCAATGTGAGGAGGCTATATACAGGTGGTACCGGTACAGAGTCAATGTGAGGAGGCTATATACAGGTGGTACCGGTACAGAGTCAATGTGAGGAGGCTATATACAGGTGGTACCGGTACAGAGTCAATGTGAGGAGGCTATATACAGGTGGTACCGGTACAGAGTCAATGTGAGGAGGCTATATACAGGTGGTACCGGTACAGAGTCATTGTGAGGAGGCTATATACAGGTGGTACCGGTACAGAGTCAATGTGAGGAGGCTATATACAGGTGGTACCGGTACAGAGTCAATGTGAGGAGGCTATATACAGGTGGTACCGGTACAGAGTCAATGTGAGGAGGCTATATACAGGGGTACCAGTACAGAGTAAATGTGAGGAGGCTATATACAGGTGGTACCGGTACAGAGTCAATGTGAGGAGGCTATATACAGGGGTACCGGTACAGAGTCAATGTGAGGAGGCTATATACAGGTGGTACCGGTACAGAGTCAATGTGAGGAGGCTATATACAGGTGGTACCGGTACAGAGTCAATGTGAGGAGGCTATATACAGGTGGTACCGGTACAGAGTCAATGTGAGGAGGCTATATACAGGTGGTACCGGTACAGAGTCAATGTGAGGAGGCTATATACAGGTGGTACCGGTACAGAGTCAATGTGAGGAGGCTATATACAGGGGTACCAGTACAGAGTCAATGTGAGGAGGCTATATACAGGGGTACCAGTACAGAGTCAATGTGAGGAGGCTATATACAGGAAGTACTGGTACAGAGTCAATGTGCAGGTGTAGAGGTTACTCGAGGTAGTTGAGGTAATATGTACATATAGGTAGGGGTAAAGTGACTATGCATAGATAATAAACAGCGTGTAGAATCAGGTAGCCATTTGATGAACTGTTCGGCAGTCTTACAGCTTGGAGGTAGAAGCTGTTAAGGAGCCTTTTGGACCTTGTGTAAAAAGGCTGTCCTGCTTTTCTCCTCTCTAGAGTCATCCCAGACAGTTCTTGGAGCTTGCTCATGCAGTAGTTTACGACCCTGTGGCGCCAGGCCAGATATGATAAGGTCTCAGCCTGGCAGATTCTCACACAAGGCTGGAGAGAGAGGGTGGCATAAATATTGACACTTTGTCAATCCAACTAATTACTTTCTGTTTAAGTTTCTGTTTATACTTGGGCTCCCAAGTGGCGCAGTGGTCTAAGACACTGCATCTCAGTGCTAGAGGAGTCACTACAGACACCCTGGTTCAGTGGTCTAAGACACTGCATCTCAGTGCTAGAGGAGTCACTACAGACAACCTGGTTCAGTGGTCTAAGACACTGTATCTCAGTGCTAGAGGCCTCACTACAGACAACCTGGTTCAGTGGTCTAAGACACTGCATATCAGTGCTAGAGGAGTCACTACAGACAACCTGGTTCAGTGGTCTAAGACACTGTATCTCAGTGCTAGAGGCCTCACTACAGACAACCTGGTTCAGTGGTCTAAGACACTGCATATCAGTGCTAGAGGAGTCACTACAGACAACCTGGTTCAGTGGTCTAAGACACTGTATCTCAGTGCTAGAGGAGTCACTACAGACAACCTGGTTCAGTGGTCTAAGACACTGCATATCCGTGCTAGAGGAGTCACTACAGACAACCTGGTTTGAATCCAGATTGTCTCACAACAGGCCGTGATTGGGAGTCCCATAGGGCGGGGCACAATTGGCCCAGCGTCGTCCGAGTTTGGCCGGTGTAGGCCGTCATTTTAAATAAGAATTAGTCCTTAACTGACTTGCCTAGTTAAATAAAGGTAAAAAAAAAAAATTGATGCTGTGTTTATAGCCCTTTATAGACATGTTATAAGTGTAATGGCATTAGCCATTTATAAATCTACATGTGTATAGTTCTAAACCTTAACTAATACTGTTAACATGTGTGCATATCTTTGTCTAATAGAACCCCAACAATAAGATTCCAAGTCATTCAGATTACCAAAAATCATATAAACATCTTCAAATGGAAACAGTTGTGTCAGTGTGTGTGTGTTGTGTTGGTGACAGCACTCTAGAGAGGACAGAAACAAACCAATCAGTAATGAGTATATAGCGGGTGAGGGCATTCACAGCCGTCCGCTCAGACGGGTGAGGGCATACCAGCCAACTGTTTTTACATGGTCCCACTAGACAGATTTAGTGAACAGTTTTTTTACATGGTCCCACTAGACGGATTTAGTGAACAGTTTTTTTACATGGTCCCACTAGACGGATTTAGTGAACAGTTTTTTTACATGGTCCCACTAGACGGATTTAGTGAACAGTTTTTCTTTACATGGTCCCACTAGACGGATTTAGTGAACAGTTTTTTTACATGGTCCCACTAGACGGATTTAGTGAACAACAGTTTTTTTACATGGTCGGTAATTTCTCTGGATTTAGCGAGCAATCATTTTTACACCTAGACTTGGTGCTCCGGTACAGCTTGCCGTGCGGTAGCAGAGAGAACAGTCTATGACTAGAGTGGCTGAAGTCTTTGACAACTTTTAGGGCCTTCCTCTGACACCGCCTGGTATAGAGGTCCTGGATGGCAGGAAGCTGTACTGGGCCGTATGCATTACCCTCTGTAGCGCCTTGCGGTCGTATACCGAGCAGTTGCCATACCAGGCAACCAGTCAGGAAGCTCTCAATGGTTCAGCTGTATAACGTTTTGAGGATCTGGGGACCCATGCCAAATCTTTTCAGTCTCCTGAGGAGGAATAGGCTTCAGTCACGGAAGGGAGACAGAGAAAGAGAAGAAATTAGCGTTAGTGAGAGCATGACTAAGACCATAGTACACCACATACACTGGGGTTAGAGACTAATCAATAGTGTTGCTGTGGACACTGGATAATGTAACACACAAACACCTATTTTCCTCACTGTGATACTGTAGGCCTACTTATTTAACTTTTCCCCTTAATGTATTTGTCAAGTCAGCCAGGCCCATTTTTTCAAAGAAACACCATTTACTTCAGTCTCTAGTTCAGTAAAATAAGTTGTTTTGTTCTGATCACAAGATCTCGAAAATTGCAGTAAACAGCACCACACTCAGGCAGGAAACTGTTCTATTCTCAGCCAGGCCCATATTTTCAAAGTAAACAATTTAATTAAATTTACATTTGAGCAAAGATTGTTGTTTTGTTGTGATCACAAGAAAACCATAACAATTCAAGTAAAGAGCGCCAAAGTCAGGAATGTTCTATCATAAAGGGAGAATCATTTGTTTCCCTGGCTGTTAAATGGCTTCTACTACCTGTTTCTATAGTTACTGAACACAAATAGAAACACAACATGCAACAATTTCAAATATTCAGTTCAAAGTTTCAGTTCATATAAGGAAATCAGTTCATATGAAGAAATCAGTTCATATAAGGAAATCAGCCAGTTGAAATAAATGTATTAGGCCCTAATCTATGGATTTCATGTGACTGGGAATACAAATATGCGTGGATCAGAAAAGCAGTCAGTATCTGGTGTGACCACCATCTGCCTCATGCAGCGCAACACATCTCCTTCGCATAGAGTTGAGCAGGCTGTTGATTGTGGCCTGTGGAAAGTTGCCCCACTTCTCTTCAATGGCTATGTGAAGTTGCTCGATATTGGCGTGAACTGGAACACACTGATCCAGAGCATCCCAAACATGCTCATTGAGTGGTTAAAATGCAGATAGTTTTTTTAACCCAATGCAAAACTCAGTAACTCTGGCTAGTGTTTACGATATGGCAGCAACTATAAAGATTAGCCTAAATCATCACACAAAACGCCTATTGTTTTTGCTCCAATGCAACGTGGGGGGACGAGTCCTGCTTGTGCAACTGCAATATATGTTACAGAAAAGGTTGTATAGTCTTAAAGAAATATTTTTGGGAATGTTTGTTAAAATCGCCTCATGATTTTTTATTTGAGCTGTTTAGATATATTAGGCAGATATAAGCTACATCAGTGATAGAGGAATTTGTATGTTTAAAGTAATGACTAAAATATTCCACCCTGAAACTGTGTAATGTGTGAAATGTATTAGAATGATAAGATTATCATTCTAAGAATGTGTGTGCATAGGACAAGTCAAGACTAGGTCAGTATGTTACTATTTAGCAAAATAGTCAGGATGTAGTTAAGACAGCAAAGGAGAAGAGGAATGAACTATAGACTACTTGTGAAAGCTGTAAAAACTGATAACAGGAAAGCGGTCTCCCCTTCCCAAGGAGGGGGGGGGAACTGTTAGGCTTGCAGGAGATTAGGCAGATCGTAAAAAAGTACAGCCCTGTCACGACTTCAGCCAAAGTTGCTCCCTCCCCTGGGGCGGGATGCCGGAATAGGTCGGCGTCGCCCGAGTACTAGCCATCACCGATCCACTACTCAGTGTCCGTTTGTCCTGTTCCCTTCACACCTGTTTCCAATTGTCACTAATTGTTTGTGCGTCTTATTCCCTCTGCTCCCCCCCTGTTCTCTGTCGGTGATTGTCTCTTGTGAGTGTGTGTGGTGTGTACGTGTTCGACCAGGTTCCCTTGTTTCGGAACTGGCGAGTAGCTACCTATTAAAAGGTTTATTGTTTCGCTAACCCTGCGCCTGTTTCCACTACGCCTGCCATTTCGCGCGATTATTCACAAGCCCCCTAAAGCAGGGTGGGGGTTTCTGACTGATGTGTGTGTATTAAAGATGGGCCCTGAACTTAGAGGGCAGAGCTCTCTGAATAAAGAACTGACCATTGCAAGTTGGGGCTCTGTCTGTATTATTATTAAACTGAATCTTTTGAGTAACGTTAACATATTGATAATCGTTTTGAGTTCAAGTACAAAACTCTAACTGAGTTGATGGATTTCAAATTGCTGAATGTTAACTTGCTGAACACTGACAGCTGTAGCCTACTAGTTACCCCACATTAGATAAACATTCGTATGCTGTATATGCGTGTTTTACTAGCACAGATGTAAACATACTGTTAGGCTAAATTGGGAACCGATCTGTCTTATCTGATTAACTGTCTGTTAATGGAGCCAAAGGTCTTTTCATTATTTATTTGATTTATTTCACCTTTATTTAACCAGGTAGGCCAGTTGAGAACACGTTCTCATTTACAACTGCGACCTGGCCAAGATAAAGCAAAGCAGTGAGACAAAAAAAACAACAACACAGAGTTACACATGAGAATAAACAAACTTACAGTCAATAACACAATAGAAAGTCTAATGTTAACTTACACAGCGACTCAACTTTTCGCTGAAGGGGGGGGTTCGCCCAGGGAGCCATACAAGCTAGAACCGCCGCTGGAGCCAATGGCATTAACTTTCCATTAGAATAGCCTAACCAATGGAAAGCTGTGGTGATAAGGGACATTGCTCACAGTCAAAGCAATGTGTGTACTGTGGGTGGTGCTTATACTAGCAATACGTCAGCAGTGCTTTGGCTGTGAGCTTTCAGGTATATAAGAAGACTATTACATCAATTGGTTTATAGAAGAACCCTGGTTAAAATACACTGGTTAAAATATTCTGAGGTAAGAAACTTTAATCAACACTTATAGCTTATGTGGGGTAAGATTACTGCTTTCTAATGCTTTGCAGTGCACAGGGGCATCAGACAGCATGTTTCCATTTTAAATCAGTTGTAATTGATGAACGACCAATTTACTTAATATAGATGATAAGGGATAATGTCGGTAGCATTACCTAGTTAGTATGATAGAGGATAATGTCGGTAGCATTACCTAGTTAGTATGATAGAAGATAATGTCGGTAGCATTACCTAGTTAGTATGATAGAGGATAATGTCGGTAGCATTACCTAGTTAGTATGATAGAGGCTCATGTCGGTAACATTACCTAGTTAGTATGATAGAGGCTCATGTCGGTAGCATTACCTAGTTAGTATGATAGAGAATAATGTCGGTAGCATTACCTAGTTAGTATGATAGAGGCTCATGTCGGTAACATTACCTAGTTAGTATGATAGAGGATAATGTCTGTAGCATTACCTAGTTAGTATGATAGAGGATAATGTCAGTAGCATTACCTAGTTAGTATGATAGAGGATAATGTCGGTAACATTACCTAGTTAGTATGATAGAGGATCATGTCGGTAGCATTACCTAGTTAGTATGATAGAGGATCATGTCGGTAGCATTACCTAGTTAGTATGATAGAGGATCATGTCGGTAACATTACCTAGTTAGTATGATAGAGGATCATGTCGGTAGCATTACCTAGTTAGTATGATAGAGGATCATGTCGGTAACATTACCTAGTTAGTATGATAGAGGATCATGTCGGTAACATTACCTAGTTAGTATGATAGAGGATAATGTCAGTAGCATTACCTAGTTAGTATGATAGAGGATCATGTCGGTAGCATTACCTAGTTAGTATGATAGAGGATCTTGTCGGTAACATTACCTAGTTAGTATGATAGAGGATCATGTCGGTAGCATTACCTAGTTAGTATGATAGAGGATCATGTCGGTAACATTACCTAGTTAGTATGATAGAGGATCATGTTGGTAACATTACCTAGTTAGTATGATAGAGGATCATGTCGGTAACATTACCTAGTTAGTATGATAGAGGATCATGTGGGTAACATCAATTTTCAACATTGGTTACCCTGAAACCAACCATGATCAAGGAGTCCAGGAGAAGTTGCTGCACCCACCCTTATATCTTTGCTACATGTGTTGCCATGTTTCATAATTTTTAATAAAACATTTTGATTTGGATGTTAATATTTATTGCGTTGTGTTTAAGATATTTAAAAAATATTAAGGAATTTCTGGAAAGACACGTTTACAAAACTATGGAAAGTATCCTACGATATGCTGAAGGATATCCTTTTTAGTACTACTGTTGCATAGTCATTTTGCTCATCTGTTATATTATTACTTGTCATCAAGACTTAGTGTTATTTATCTTTAGGCTCCACCTATTAATTCTGAGTATTTCATTATTTCACCCTGTTTAACAGATCCTTCATACAGTACAACATGCCTCCTCCCGGAGTGTGTATGAATATAATGAAGGAGCGCAACAAGAAAGAGGGTGTTGGGAGTCTTGCCAACCCAGAGAAACACAGCAACCAAGACTTCCAGCAGCTGAAGCAATACTGTTTGGTCAGGGGGGTGAGGTACATCGATGAGATGTTCCCCCCAGACCACAACTCCATTGGTGATGGGCTACTCTCCCCTGATGACATGGGCAGAGTGGTGTGGTTGAGACCAGCGGTATGTTCAAGTCTTCATTCAGATCGGCACACATTACAACACAGTAACTGATTTTATTTGTAATTATGAATAGGAATTATAAATATTATTAATAGGTGTAATGTGTGTATTCTCTCTTCCAGAAAATGGTCCAGAATCCAGAATTTATTGTTGATGGACTTTCCAGGTTTGACTTTGGACAAGGAATGGTTGGTAAGTGGATTTGGTTATAAGCCAGCGTCAACATCTACCACACCATGTCCCTACCACACCATGTCCCTACCACACCATGTCCCTACCACACCATGTCCCTACCACACCATGTCTCTACCACACCATGTCCCTACCACACCATGTCCCCTACCACACCATGACCCTACCACACCATGTCCCCTACCACACCATGTCCATACCACACCATGTCCCTACCACACCATGTCCCTACAACACCATGTCCCTACAACACCATGTCCCTACAACACCATGTCCCTACCACACCATGTCTCTACCACACCATGTCCCTACAACACCATGTCCCTACCACACCATGTCCCTACCACACCATGTCCCTACAACACCATGCCTCTACCACACCATGTCTCTACCACACCATGCCTCTACCACACCATGTCCCTACCACACCATGTCCCTACCACACCATGTCCCCTACAACACCATGTCCCTACCACACCATGTCCCTACCACACCATGTCTCTACCACACTATCTATCTACCACAACATGTCCTTACCACACCATGTCCCCTACCACACCATGTCCCCTACCACACCATGCCCCTACCACACCATGCCCCCTACCACACCATGTCCCTACCACACCATGTCCCTACCACACCATGTCCCCTACCACACCATGTCCCCTACCACACCATGTCCCTACCACACCATGTCCCTACCACACCATGCCCCTACCACACCATGTCCCCTACCACACCATGTCCCTACCACACCATGCCCCTACCACACCATGCCTCTACAACACCATGCCTCTACAACACCATGTCCCTACCACACCATGTCCCTACCACACCATGTCCCTACCACACCATGTCCCTACCACACCATGCCTCTACCACACCATGCCCCCTACCACACCATGTCCCCTACCACACCATGTCCCTACCACACCATGTCCCTACCACACCATGTCCCTACCACACCATGTCCCCTACCACACCATGTCCCCTACCACACCATGTCCCTACCACACCATGTCTCTACCACACCATGTCCCTACCACACCATGTCCCTACCACACCATGCCCCTTGCATTACACATGTCATGATGTACATAAACTTGTCATTTCTTTTATTAGGAGATTGCTGGTTTCTTGCTTCCATTGGGGCTTTGACGTTCCAGAAGCACATCCTGGAACAAGTAGTGCCCCTAAACCAAAGCTTTAAAGATGATTACTGCGGAATATTCCACTTCAGGGTAAATTACCTCAGGCTCAGTACATTACCTTTATAAGAAATGCATTGACCTATTGAAATAACTGTCAGTCTTAAAGGGTTATTAATGCCTCGAAAAGGTTCTCAGTGATAATGAGAATTATTAAATGACCATGAATGACTCTCTATAATCTATATTTCTCAAGCCCCATAGAGAATGAATAGTCTCCATAGGAATCATGGTCCTCTCCTATCTTTCAGTTCTGGAGGTTTGGGAGTTGGGTGGACGTTGTGATCGATGACAAGCTACCAACAGTTGATGGCAGGCTCCTTTTCGTTCATTCAAGAACTCGCAACGAGTTTTGGCCCGCCTTGCTGGAGAAAGCCTACGCCAAGTATGAGACCACATCAGTTTGTTATAAAACAGTTCAACACCTCCTCAATGTAGGACTCAATGACATGTCTTCTTCTGGCAGGGTGTGTGGCTCCTACGCAGACATGGATTTAGGGTCCCCTTCAGAGGCTATGATGGACTTCACTGGCGGGGTTCACATCACGTTCAATCTCACTGATGCTCCACCAAATCTGTGGGATCTCCTGTTCAGAGCTGCCACGTTCAAATCTCTGATGGGGTGTGGAACATCTCAAGGGGTGAGCAGCACTGCCACCCTCCGAAACACCATGTTGACCCTTTAAACAAACCAGTTAGTAGAGCGAAATAGTAGAGTCAGAAATGCATGTTTAACTCAAAGTTACCATAAATCATGCACTGACGTCAAGATCTATGGGAACATGAGTTATTAGGCGTAGTTGAAGTTAAGATTAGTCCTTTAACTTTTAAACACAAAAGAGATTAAGGTTGTGTTCATGTTGTTCACGTTCAGCCTTGTCCTATTTTCTGACTGAAACCTCTGTTGAGTTAGGGTCCGATTATTTTACTTATGATACCTAATTACCTGTTCTGTAGGAAACATCAGCGAACACGGTGGCACCTAGCGGATTAGTGAGGGGTCATGCCTACACCGTCACAGGAGTTAGACAGGTACTGTATGGAACTAACAATATGAGAGAAATGCTTTGGAGCTGATATCTTTTGGCAATAACCTCTTTATCCTTTATTGAAATGGGAGAGGATGTGTGGTATAATTTCAGCCAGGATGGAAAATGAACCCTATCCTTATGTAGCGAACATGAGTTGGTCTCATGGTCTCATGATGAGGCAGCCTTGCCTGAGACTTCAAAATCAGTGTCAGCCTTCGGTCCACTATGGAATTCCTCTTGGTCTTATGGTTAAGATGCTGGTTTGTCCCATCGGGGACCCAGGTTCATTTCCTGCCCTGAGATTACAACTGGTGTCATTCTGTTTTTTTCCACAGATCACGAGCCAAGCTGGGCCAGTGAATCTGATCCGCCTCTTCAATCCCTGGGGTCAGGGAGAGTGGAAGGGAGGCTGGAGCGATAAGTATGAACTAGGTTCATAAATCAGAATTATTGGCCAAATACCTTTACAGGTTGCGGGTCAAATTAATGCTACATGTAAATTATTTGGACAATAATTCTGATTCTATTACACTTTATTGATAAGGCACTTTTTTATTGATATCTTCAGTGTTATAAAAAATATATATATGAAATGGACATAACATTAGCTATAACACTGCCAACCTCCCTGTTCAATTTTCATGAATATCTTGACATGATAATGATCCACAACCCCAAATTATTTTGGTACTGAAAGTGACCTGGCTTTACCTCAAAGTGACTGTGACATGTCATCACACCCATTGTCTTCAACAGGTCTTCATGAAATGTCCGTTCATTTCCTTTACACATTGTATTCAGAAGTCACTCACAAGCAGCCAGAGTGTTAAAGCTTTTACATTTACCTTTTAGTCATTTTGCAGACACTCTTATCTAGAGCGACTTACTGTAGTAAGGTCATACATTTTCATATTGGTACCCCATGTGAATCAAACCCATAACCTTGGCATTTCAAGCGCCATGCTCTATCGACTGAGCTACATGGGGTACATTGTTGTCTCTCGGCCAATTAGACCACTAACTAACCAGGAGCCTTACCTCATCCCAACTATTGACATGATGTTTGCACTTCAATCAGGTCCTCCATGTGGCGAACAGTGAGTGCTGACGATCGGAAGATGTGTCTGTCAGTGAAAGAGGATGGGGAATTCTGGTAAACAATATAATGCAGACATTTGTTTGCAGACCATGTCAATATTTTGTTTTAAGTGATTAACACATACAGTACATTGTCTATAATATATATACTGCTATTTCAATACCAGTACCAATTCAC
Organism: Thymallus thymallus; assembly: GCA_023634145.1. Classification (NCBI taxonomy): domain Eukaryota; kingdom Metazoa; phylum Chordata; class Actinopteri; order Salmoniformes; family Salmonidae; genus Thymallus; species Thymallus thymallus. The sequence goes on along the minus strand of CM042405.1, from coordinate 4,305,136 downwards.
AATTTGGTTGTCTTCTCAGGATGACAATGGAAGACTTCTGTAAGCACTTCACAGATGTGACTATCTGCTGTCTGTGTCCTGATTTTCTTGACGGCAACTCTGAAGGTCATTGGACGTCCTCATTCCATGATGGTAGATGGGTTGCAGGAACCACTGCTGGTGGTTGCATGACGTTCCCAGGTAGATTGCATCTTGATTGATAGGTTTTGCTTTCAACAAGGAATTATTTGCAGTTGATGACTATAAATTGCCAGAATTTACCGTCAACATAACCATATGTTTTTGTCTCCCAGACAGTTTCTGGACCAATCCCCAGTATCGGGTGGAGATTAGGGGACTAGACAGGGACTGCTCTGAGACACAAGGGGACAACAACATGCTGGTGTCTCTGATGCAGAAGCCTGACAAGAGAAACAGACGCCTGGTCAAAAGTCTCCACATCGGTATCAACATCTTCAAGGTCAGTGCCTTTCTCTGGTGCACATGTTTCATTATGCTGCATAGTTACAGATTTGTGAACCTACATGTATGATGTCATTACAGAAGAATAAATTCAACACACCCAGAAATGCTATTGTTCCTACTATTGAAGTGTATTTGTTTTACTTTCTAACAGGTGCCTGCCCAAGTAAGTAACTTTTAAACATCATTTTCACAAATAACATGATAAAGTTAGAGAGGCCAATATAATGGATCATCATGTGGTGGAACTGGCTTCAAGGTCCAGATTTGAATTTGAAATGGCCTACAGCCTTAAGTAAAGCATTATATTATTGTGATCTCAGTTCAAAGGACAGAGGGGGAAGTTTCCTGCTTCCTTCTTCAACGCCAATGCAGCTGTCGCCCAATCCAAGAACTACCTTAATGCTCGGACAGTGGTGCTGTTATCCAGGCTGAAACCTGGTGAATACCTGATCGTGCCATCATCCTTCAAACCAAATGAAACCGCCTCCTTCATCCTGTCCATCCTCTCCAAGGTGGAGGCCGACATCCAGTAAGCACAGCCCCCCCCCGTACCCTCACCATTAATATTAAAGGGATTGCTCATCCAAGTTGCAACATTTCATATTGGTTTCCATACCAATAAAGTTAGTTTAAGATGATTTGGACAAGAACAATATATCCAAAGCATGGATTGCTGTCCTACCTTGTCCATAGACTGCTTACAGGGAAACCAATATGGAATTTTGTAACTTGGGTGAACTATGCCCTTAATTAATGTCACAGGTAAGAAATTATGTTTCTATTTTTTACAGTCAGTGATCATAGACAGTATTACGACCAGGATTCAATCTGATCGCGCGTGTAAACAATGCACCATTTAAAGGTAATTTTCAATTGAGCCGACAAGCTCAATGTCTGACAGATAGCCAGACCCTCTCTCTCTCCCACAGCAGGGGGGGGGGGGGGGGGGGGTTTGGCCCAGTTTAATGACGTAACAGCGGGTTGTAAATACCTTCTAGCTTCCCTCCTCTCTCTGCCTTTCAGTATCAACCTGAAAAATGCCGTTGTCTACAGAGACTCTTGCCGCCAAAAACCTTTAACATCAAAAGATTGGGCATTGGAACATTGGTGTTGAAATCCAAGCGTTTGGAATGGTTGGTAGGGATCTAAAGTATAATCATGTCAAATTGTTTATTATTTTGTGATGTAATTTAAGATAGTATAACATAACAGTGTCTCTGAGGGTGTACACGTTCTAGTTGTGAGGTTTGCATATAAATGTTGTATAAAATGTATGATTGAATATGAGAATACTTTTGTGAAGACAGCAATGTGATTTTAGCATTCTAAATGAGATGATTGTTTTCCATATAAACCTATGCTTAGTCAGTGGCCACGCCCAAGTGAGCACAGACATTGATGAAATGCCCCCCTTTCTACCTGAGTATAAAACCCTTCGTAACATAATTTACATTAGACCAAGCAGACGGACAGTGTGAGCTGACTGTTACAAATGGTTGAATCTCTACAGCCTACGTGCAGCGCCAGATGAATACATTTGAAATTGTGAAACTCTGAAACTATGGATCTCTACACAAGAAGATGAAACTCACTATACCGTAGCATTCCCGATCTGCAGCTAGGATGTGAAATCTAGTACTTTTGAATAAAGACACGAGGAAGATCAACTCTACAAACAACTGCTGAAGTTTTTGTTCTAACAACCACCCACTACCAAAGAAGCTCTACAAAGGACATTGTGGACAAACCAGTCTTACAACCACTATGATCAAGGATAGCTACACGTAAATATGTATTACATTTCTAATCTGAGCAGTTATTACGGTGCCAAGTATTTGTATTTCCATGAGCGTAGCTTACAAATGTCCCGACAGTTGAATCCCTTTGTCTCTCTTTCCCTCTATTTCTGAATTTAGTTATAACCAAACTGTCATGCTTTGTTTGTCGACTAGGGACCTGCATTCATTGTATTGTGTTAGTGTGTGTTTATGTTTTCTGTATTATTATTTAGTTAGTTAATAAATAAATAAATAATTAAGCCAATTTGTGTATTGCTGATTCATCAATGAAGTTAGGGTTGGTGCCAATATCAAGAAAATACGACGTACAGAATGAGACTGATATAAGGTAATAAGTGACTGTTATCGATATACGGTATATATATATTTATAAGAGTTTAATTCAGGAGATAGTAAGTCGTAATCAAACATTTCCCGTGGTGCCCCAACTTCCTAATGAGTTAATTGTTACATGATTACTTTAATCACGTAATCGATTAAAACATAGTTAATTGATTTGATAAAATAAGTCATCACATTAATGCAAGTCACGTCACGACATCTGCAATGTTTTACTGTGAATGCAATCTCTGCAAACGCGATAACATTGCCTTTAGAATCCACATTATCAACAGCCCGCGATGAGATTGAATCCTGGCCTGAGTTTCCCTGCAATTTATGTTTTCCTAACAGAAACAAAACAGTCTTCATTTTTTTTTCTCAGTGAAAATTCGAATGACCAAGATATGGAGGAAATCCCAAAGGTATTTAAGACAAACTGTAACATCAAAGGTATTTAAGACAAACTGTAACATCAAAGGTATTTAAGACAAACGGTAACATCCCTCATATTTATTCATTTTTCTTCCTTTTTTGATATCTTATTGCAATATATTTTTTATTTTTTAGCCCACACCTACTCACAATAGAGAAGATATGGACAACAAACAAACTCTGTTTCGGCAATATTCTGATCAGGCAAGTTCCCAATATTTTTCATTTAAACACAAAACGAGGCAATGTGAAATTAAAACACATAACCTAACAAAAAAGTATAGCATTTGAGATTATTTCTACTTTTTAACAATTGTTGAACTAATATATATATATATATATATATATATATATATATATATATATATATATATATATAAAATCAATAACACTAATTTTATTTTCACTGAAAAGTTTGAGGAGGTAGATGCTGAACAGCTTCAGAGGAGTCTGAACGACACTCTCTTCCAAGGTATGTAGAGAGAAAACCAATCATCATGGAGATTCCCAGTCAGTTGTGATAAGATCAGAATAACTCAAAAGGATAGGGTGGGTGTTTGGTGAGTAATGTGTTGCTTGGTGCTGTCACATTTTACACAGGAAATGCAAAGAAAACACAAGGCTTCAGCTTGGAGTCCTGTCGAAGCATGGTGGCCTTAATGGATGTATCCTTTTACATGAGTTTAGTGACAGTTTCCCATGATGTCTTCTCTTGTGAAACACCTTGAACAGTACTTTACAAGAGTACACTGTTCAACACTCCCATGTAACAGTAACATCTGTGAATGAATGCAGGAGTTTTTGCAATGCCTCTTAGGTCCTGTTTATACCTGGTGCTAACATGCACCCTTTGTCCTGATTGTTTCCACATCCTGATGATACCCACATTTGTAGACAGGTGTAGACTATCAAAGACACATTGTGATCTGATAGTGATCAGATCTTCCTGACCACCTCCAGAGGTGTCTGGATATCCTACAAATGTAGATGGATCTGGACAGTGAAACAATTTAAATCATAATTATCCTGCCTTAAATTATTGACAGGTGGCACCATTGAATTATGACCTATCTGCAGCACCTCCTACTGGAGAGTTGATCCATCTACAGCACCTCCTACTGGAGAGTTGATCCATCTACAGCACCTCCTACTGGAGAGTTGATCCATCTACAGCACCTCCTACTGGAGAGTTGATCTATCTATCTACAGCACCTCCTACTGGAGAGTTGATCTATCTATCTACAGCACCTCCTACTGGAGAGTTGATCTATCTATCTACAGCACCTCCTACTGGAGAGTTGATCTATCTACAGCACCTCCTACTGGAGAGTTGATCTATCTATCTACAGCACCTCCTACTGGAGAGTTGATCTATCTACAGCACCTCCTACTGGAGAGTTGATCTATCTACAGCACCTCCTACTGGAGAATTGATCTATCTACAGGTACTCTTTAGCCTCCTATCCAGGGTTATAACCAAGCCCAGCCCTGCTCATCAAATCTATTTTATACCTAGCTAAATGCTTGTGTTCCTAGCTCCAACAGTAAAGTAATGTCTAGATAAATGCTTATGTTCCTTGCTCCAACAGGGCAGTAATACCTAGCTAAATGCTTGGGTTTATGGCTCCAACAGGGAAGTAATACCTAGCTTAATACTTGTATTCCTAGTTCCAACAGGGCAGTAATACCTAGCTAAATGCTTGTATTCATAGTTCCAACAGGGGAGTAAAACCTAGCTAAATGCTTGTATTCCTAGTTCCAACAGGGCAGTAATACCTAGCTAAATGCTTGTATTCATAGTTCCAACAGGGCTGTAAAACCTAGCTGAATGCTTATGTTCCTTGTTCCAACAGGGCAGTAATACCTAGCTAAATGCTTGTGTTTCTAGTTCCAACAGGGCAGTAATACCTAGCTTAATACTTGTATTCCTAGTTCCAACAGGGCAGTAATACCTAGCTAAATGCTTGTATTCCTAGTTCCAACAGGGCAGTAATACCTAGCTAAATGCTTATGTTCCTTGCTCCAACAGGGCAGTAATACCTAGCTAAATGCTTGTGTTTCTAGCTCCAACAGGGCAGTAATACCTAGCTAAATGCTTGTATTTCTAGCTCCAACAGGGCAGTAATACCTAGCTAAATGCTTGTGATTCTAGCTCCAACAGGGCAGTAAAACCTAGCAATACACAACAATACACGCAGACCCCAAAACATAAAGAAAGGAATTAAGAGTCTGAGTCCAGATTATAATTAGATATGTACAGTCGTGGCCAAAAGTTGAGAATGACACAAGTATTGGTCTCTACAAAGTTTGCTGCTTCAGTGTTTTTAGATCTTTTTGTCAGTAGTTACTATGGTACACTGAAGTATAATTACAAGTATTCCATGAGTCGAAAGGCTTTAATTGACAATGACATTCAGTTTTTGCAAAGAGTCAATAATTGTAGTGTTGACCCTTCTTCTTCAAGACCTCTGCAATCCACCCTGGCATGCTGTCAATTAACTTCTGGGCCACATGCTGACTAATGGCAGGCCATTCTTGCATAATTAATGCTTGGAGTTTTGTCAGAAGTTGTGGGATTTTGTTTGTCCACCCGCCTCTTGAGGATCGACCACAAGTTCTCAATGGGATTAAGGTCTGGGGAGTTTCCTAGCCGTGGACCCAAAATGTTGATGTTTTGTTCTCCGAGCCACTTAGTTATCACTTGTGCCTTATGGCAAGGTGCTCCATCATGCTGGAAAAGGCCTTGGTCGTCACCAAACTGTTCTTGGATGGTTGGGAGAAGTTGCTCTCGGAGAGGGGATCATCAGAGAAAATGACTCCACCCCAGTCCTCAGCAGTCCAATCCCTGTACCTTTTGAACCTCTCTCCTTGAAGTTCTTGATGATCCGATAAATGGTTGATTTAGGTGCAATCTTACCAGCAGCAATATCCTTGCCTGTGAAGCCCTTTTTGTGCAAAGCAATGATGACGGCACGTGTTGCCTTGCAGGTAACCATGGTTGACAGAGGTAGAACAATGATTTCAAGCACCACCCTCCTTTTAAAGCTTCCAGTCTGTTATTCTGACTCAATCAGCATGACAGAGTGATCTCCAGCCTTGTCCTCGTCAACACTCTCACCTGTGTTAACGAGACAATCACTGACATGATGGCAGCTGGTCCTTTTGTGGCAGGGCTGAAATGCAGTGGAAATGTTTTTTGGGGATTAAGTTCATTTTCATGGCAAAGAGGGACTTTGCAATTAATTGAAAATTCATCTGATCACTCTTCATGACATTCTGGAGTATATGCAAATTGCCATCATCAACACTGAGGCAGCAAACTTTGTGGAGACCGATACTTGTGTCATTCTCAAAACTTTTGACCACGACTGTACAACATATATAACATTATGTAAACATTATTAAAGTGACCAGTGTTCAATGACTATGTACATAAGGAAGCAGTCTCTAAGGTGCAGGGCAGGGTACTGGGTGGTAGCTGGCTAGTATCAGTGACTAAGTTCAGGGCATAGTACTGGGTGGTAGCTGGCTAGTGGTCACTATTTAACAGTCTGATAGAAGCTGTTTTTCAGTCCCTCGGTCCCAGCTTTGATGAACCTGTACTGTTGGCTCGGGTGGCTGAGTTCCTTCATATTTACAACGGACTATTACCAGTATTAAACTAAACATAGACAATACATTTAGGCTTAAAGTTTCAAGATTTGGTTGATTTCAAATAGAGTTAATAAGTTAATAATACATATGTTGGATTCACGTCTCCATCTAGACCAAAAATATAAGTATCAGAATAGGATTAAATCTAATCAAACTGTATTTAAAGTTTGATTAGGTTTAGTCCTATTCTTTGACTTAGATGTTTTGGTTGAAATGGAGACGTGCCCAACGTATCAATTACTAATTTGTAGACAAACTGGAATTAAAGCCAGATTCAGTGGCACAGGTGGAGCTATCCAAGTAGAAAATACAGCTCCTTCCAAAGTAATTTGGTTGTGTTGACAACCAAACACAATTCAATATGACTTTTACAATATGGTAAATAGCCAACAAGGTAACAAAATATATGTTGGATTCACATCTCTATCTCAACCAAAAATAAAAGTATCAGAATAGGATTAATTAAGCCAGTGGCTCAGATGGAACTATCCAATCATCTCCTTTAAATGTTGATATTTGGCTGCGTTGTCAACCAAATACAATTTAATGTTACTTTTGTAAGACAGCCTTAACATTATCTTACAAACTATACTAACTGCAATCCAGGTCATTTGGTTGTGCTATTTGATGAAGCACAGTAATAACACATTAAGTTTTTAAATAAATAAACAAAATATCTAACATTGTACTCCCATTTGAACTTTGGTGTGCTTCTAGATGGTTGAAAGTGCAGTGATTACAAATTGTGAATTCAACAAACTTTTGGCTGTCTTTGAGTGGTTGAAAATAGGTTGGAATCTCATTGATCAACATATCTACCAAATCAGTGGAGGCTGCTGAGGGGAGGATGGCTCATAGTAGAAAATGGAATGGCATCAAAAACATGGAACCCATGTGTTTGATACCGTTCTATCTAAGAATGTGGACACAATCATAATGTGGACTAGATCAGGACCAAGGATGCATGTCAGCACCAGGTAAAAACAGGGCTTTATGTACCGTTTTCATGTAATCTGAACACCCGTTTACAAACCCAGCAACAAACTGATTTGGAAAGGGAAAAGAGAGAACACACACTGGGTGGACAAAACATTAAGAACACCGTTCCATCACATAGACTGACCAGGTGAATCCAGGTTAAAGCTATGATCCCTTATAGCTTTAATTCCACATCAATCAGTGTAGATGAAGGGGAGGAGTCAGGTTAAAGAAGGATTTTTAAACCATGAGAAAATTGAGCCATGGATTGTGTATGTGTGCCATTCAGATGGTGAATGGGCAAGACAAATGATTAAGTGCCTTTGAACGGGGTTTGGTAGTTGGTGCCAGGTGCACCAGTTTGTGTCAAGAACTGCAACACTGCTGGGTTTTTCACACTCAACAGTTTCCTGTGTGTATCAAGCATGGTCCACCACCCAAAGGATATCCAGCCAACTTGACACAACTGTGGGAAGCATTGGAGTCAACATGGGCCAGCATCTCTGTGGAGGGCTTTCGACAACTTGTTTTGTCCACGCCCCGACGAATTGAGGACAAAAGATGGGGGATGCAACTCATATTAGGAAGGTGTTCCTAATGTTTGGTATTCTCAGTGTAGTTCCACCAAAATAAAACAGACCATTCAACTAAACATATGGCTTTAACCCATTACAGGGCAAAATGTACAGACTTTATGTTCTTCCTTTGTAGATTTACTTAACCATTCCTTCTCCAGACATCAATCACTGGAAAACTGAACGTTGCTGAGTTTCTACGTCTATGGAGAAAAGTTACCATGTACAAGGTAAATTAATTAGCAAGTGTGGTTAAAAGGTTATTAAACAACTAATTTAGTTAAAAATGTTCAAGAATAAAAATTACTAAAAATATTTGTATTTTCTTACATATTCCAGGATATCTTCTTCCGTTCAGATGTGGACCGTTCTGGAATGTTGTCATTGAGTCAACTGAGGAACGCAATCATGGCTTCAGGTAACTTTTGACTTGACCAACAAACAGGGACTGCCACTGACCTTAAATCTTATCACCTAACTAGCAATCTCCCATTGACATCAATGAATGATTGAAGAGTTAGGATTGTCAAATTAGGGTGAGCAGATGTGTCTGTGTCCGTGTGTCTGTGCGTATGGGTGTGTGCTAAGGTGAGGAGAATCAGAGCAGGTGGTCAGTGCAGTTCAAGTGTTCAGCAGTCTGATGGCTTTTAGATAGTAACTGTCTCTGAGCATGTTGGTATCAGACCTCACGCTGCGATACCGTCTGCCTGACGGTAAGGGAGAGAACAGCTCGTGGTTGGGGTGTGTGGGATCCTTGATGCTGCTCTTTCTCAGGCACCGTTTGTAGTAGATGTCCTGGATGGGTGGGAGCACGGTCCCAGTGATGTACTGGGCCATCTTCACCACTTGCTGGAGGGCCTTGTAGCCATGGACGGAGAAAATCCCTCACCAGGCCATGATGCAACTGGTCACGACGCTGTCAATGGTGCAGCGGTAGAATTTATTGAGAAGCCAAGTTGGCAAATTTCTTCAGTCGCCTTAGGAAGTAGAGACGCTGTTGCGACCTCTTGACAAGAGTGGTGGTGTTGTTGGTCCGTGTCAAGTCCTCAGTGATGTGGACGCTGAGGAACTTAAAACTGCTGACTCTCTCTACTGCAGTCCCGTTGATGTGGATTGGGGCATGTTCCCTCCTCTGCTTCCTGAAGTCAACAATCAACTCCTTTGATTTTCTGGCATTGAGGGAGAGGTTGTTGTCCTGGCACCACAATGCCAGTTCACTTACCTCCTCCCTATAGGCTGACTAGTCGCTGTTGGTTATCAGGCCTATAACCGTGATGTCATCAGCAAACTTGATGATGGAGTTGGTGTTGTGCAAAGCCACGCAGTCGTGGGTGAACAGGAAGAGTCAGTGTGGAGGTGTTGTTTCCAATCCTCACAGCCAATTAGGAAGTCCAGTATCCAGTTGCATTGGTTGTTGTCCAGACCCAGGGCTCTTGAGCTTGGTCTCGAGCTTGGAAGTAACAATAGTGTTGAATGCTATTCCAATCAGTATCCTCAAAACAGTCCTACAGCATGGATACATGTTGGTGATATTTTGGAGCATTGTTTTTAAACGTGCATGGTTAAAATAATCTGCAACAATAAATACTGCTTCCGGGGGAGAGGACTTTTGCTGGCTAATGATCTTGTATAGTTCGCTGAGTAACGACTTGGTGTTTGCGTGTGGCGGTGTGTACACAGCTTTGATAACACACGTGAATTCCCTTGGCATATAGTGGGGTTGGTATTTTAACATCAGAAACTCCAGGTCGGATGAACATGAGGTTCGAGATCTTTCACACTTCGGAATTGTTGAGTGTAGCCACATCACTGTTAAAACAAAGACACAGTATTCCCTTATGTATTCCCTCTAAGTTGAAAGTTTATTTTCCACCGATTGGACATTAGCCATCAGGATACTAGGAAGAGGAGGTTGTGTAACCCGTCTTTTTAGCCTAGCTTGGAGTCCCTCTCTTCTTCGTCGCAGACAAGCAACAGGTAAGCCTGTGTCCGGGGAACAAAGGAGCGAATGTAATATTTCAGATCTGGGAGGCTGAGAGATAAAAGTGTGTAACTTCTGATTCATGATCCAGAAGTGTTTTTTGGTCCTAGGAAATGATTGCACGCACATTCTGAGCCCCAAAAAATGAATAATAAATGCAAGAATAGCCATAATAAAGCAAGTTGAGCAGGACCGTCAAGACACAAGCCCTCCTCAGGGCTTTGATAGCTGTGAAATAACTGTGGAATAAAGGTGTGTCTGTACTCCACAGGGATTAGGTTGAGTGATAATCTGCTGAACCTCATTGCTCTGCGCTACGGCGGATCTTCTGGAAACATCAGCCTGGAGAGTTTCATCAGCCTCGTCCTACGCATGGATCGCATGGCCAGTAAGTCTAAACTAAACTCATTTTCCATCTGTGGCATTCTAATGAGCGTTTACAGTTTACAGCTAGAGGAAATGTTGAAAAGACAACACATTTCTCCTTTTTGAATTGCTTTCATGGCACTTACAGGATGATCCTTGTTAGTTTGCTAGATGAAGGTTTGAAGCAACGGCTTTCATACTGTTTACCTACATTGCAAATAGTGTCATTCATGCCCCTTTTAACAGAAATATTCAGACAACTCAACGATGGAGGGACCATATCTCTTCGAGACAATGAGGTAATGAACTGTCAATAAAGTTACTCATCACAAGGGATTTTCAACTCTGTTTCTGCAGTACTAGGTGTGCAAGCTCTCTCTCCAGTCCTGTGCTGGAACAAAAGCCTGGCTTCGATTGGTCTAAATCGCAGCAAACCTTCCCATGATTGTAAACAACATAAAACGTTGCCTTAACCAAAGGTCACATGTGTGTGCAGGCAGCATATTCTGAGAGACACACAAAAGTATGTGGACATCCCTTCAAAATAGTGGACTCAGCTATTTCAGCTACACCCGTTGCTGACAGGTGTATAGAAACAAGCACACAGCCATAAAATCTCCATAGACAAATATTGGCAGTAGAATGGCCCGTCCTGAAGAGCTCAGTGTTTTCCAACAAGTCAGTTTGTCAAATTTCTGCCCTGCTAGAGCTGCCCCGGCCAACTGTAAGTGCTGTTATTGTGAAGTGGAAACGTCTAGGAGCAACAACGGCTCAGCCACGAAGTGGTAGGCCTCACAGAACGGGACCGCTGAGTTCTGTCCTCGGTTGCAACACTGGAAGCAACTTCAGCAGAATAACTGTTTGTCGGGAGCTTCATGAAATGGGTTTCCATGGCCAAACAGCCACACACATGCCTAAGATCACCATGCGCAATGCCAAGCGTCGGCTGGAGTGATGTAAAGCTTGTAGCCATTGGAAACATGTTCTCTGGAGTAATTAATCATACTTCAATCAATCACTTTTATTTATGAAGCACTTTTTACATCAACAGATGTCACAAAGTGCTTATACAAAAATCCAGCCTTAAAACCCCAAACAGCAAGCAAGCAATTCAATGCATCTAGCAAGTCCGAGGGACGAATCGGAGTTTGCCGGATGCCAGTAGAACGCTTCCTGCCTCAATGCATAGTGCCAACTGTAAAGTTTGGTGGAGGAGGAATAATGGTCGGGGGCTGTTTTTCATGGTTCAGGCCCCTTAGTTCCAATGAAGGCAAATATTAACACTACACAGTGGCGATTTAAGCATGTAAATCATGGTAGGGCAAAACAATTCTAATGTTTTAGATGCATGCCAGCAAAGCCACTACACAACACAACCTTAAACAATACATTATTTGCACTATAACTGTGACAAACGGTGCCCACAAACTGTTAGGGCCTACATAGCAGTCCCAACACCTTACCACTGCTACACCTGGCTAACAGCGGAGCCTTGTCTTGCAGCGAAACAGTTCATTCAGCCTCATTTACTACCTTTTAAAAAACATAGCTGATATGGCTGACTTGCTTTAACAAATGTGGTTTCTACTGACAATTGATATGTTCAAACTATGTCACAAGGGGACGACAAGCGGATAAGAGGCAATCCGTAATTTCGATTAAGACATTAATGAGCGAGTGACAAACGGACAGTTAATATAACTATTTATTCAGCACTTTTGAAATGTACAGCGACAGCATTCAGAACATGGGCCGTTCTTACAGTGTTCTCCCAAGTCAGAACTGATAAGTAAAGGGGGCTTATATAAAGACAATGATTTTGGGCATTAATATGTTCGACGAGCAGGTATCCACATACTTTAGGTCATGTAGTGTAAGTACCTGAAATACACTGTCTGAGGTGCAGTTATCCAGAAAACCTTTAGCAATGTGTTAAGATGTAATTTCATTGTTTATATTTTAAATGACTAATGAATGTGCTAGTCAAATCTCACAGCTGTTTTTTGTTCCGTTTTCAGTGGATGTACATCACTATGTATGCCTAAAATACACACCAAATAGGATGGACAGAAGACCGTTAGAAACGCAAGGTTTGAAAAAGTTCTACGGTGGTTATTTTCTGGACAAATCATTAATTTCTACAACATTTTCTAGGTATTTCGTTGCACTTAGACTTGATAGAGTATCTTGATTAAACCCAGAGCATGTATATACGACAATGTAACCATGTGGCAAATCTGAAGTACTGCAAGCAGAATATGCTAGTAACAGTGATGTGCACTATACGGAAATGTATGACATTGTTTCAACCCTTTATAATCCAGTACTGCGATATGAGCACTGATGATATATTTGCATATTATTAGTTTGAATTAAAATATTATTTTATTACTTTACATAGTTCATATTTGTGGGTTAAGTACAAGGAAATGTGTTTATACCTTATAAAAATGTACATTTCTTAAACGACAACCGATCATTTAAAAATGTCAAGTGTAAAGTGCTTTGTGCAATCTTATGGAATGCCCCTATAAGAACACAGAGATGCATACTTGTGATAATTACATATAAAAGTGATACAATATGTGATGCTAAACAAGAATGATTAAATAAATGATTTAAACATGATTGGCTAGTTAAAATATGTAAAATTGTTTATAAGTAACGTTAGTACAAGACCATTCATCGATTCTAAAAGTAAGACATGTTGCGGTTAGCGTCAGAAGATGCTAACGTTAGGCCCACACTATGTCTCATCTCATCTGGTCTCACACGTTGCGGTTAGCGTCAGAAGATGCTAACGTTAGGCCCACACTATGTCTCATCTCATCTGGTCTCACATGTTGCGGTTAGCGTCAGAGGTGTATATTCCACCTCAGGACAAGACAAATAACAAGCTGGCACTTAACGAACTGTACAAAAGCCACAAGCAAGAAAACCTACATTCAGAGTCTGCTTTTCTGGTTGCCGGGGATTTTAATTCCGTGCCACTAAGACACGCGATGCCCAAATTCCATCAACACGTCTCCAATGCCACTAGTGGTGATAAAGTCCTAGACCACTGTTATTCTACCCACAAGCAAGCATACAAGAACCCTCTTGTCCGCTATTCGGGCAAATCAGATCATGATTTGATCATCCTCCTGCTTCCTGTTTACAAGCAGACGCTCAAACGCTCTGTTGAGAATACGTTTGGATTTTAAGCCAGTAACATCGACGAACTAACCACCTCTGTTCCCGGCTTCGTTATCTAACAATTCACAACAATACACAAAAATCTAAAGGTAAAAGAATGGATTTAAGATATATATACAGAACCAGTCAAAAGTTTGGACAACCTACTCTTTCCAGGGTTTTTCTGTATTTTTTACTATTTTCTACATTGTAGAATAATAATGAAGACATCGAAACTATGAAATAATACATATGGAATCATGAAGTAACCAAAAAAGTTAAAGCAGCCAACCTTTGACTTGATGACAGCTTTGCACACTCTTGGCATTCTCTCAACCAGCTTCATGAGGAATGCTTTTCCAACAGTCTTGAAGGAGTTCCCACATATGCTGAGCACTTGTTGGCTGCTTTTCCTTCACTCTGCGTCCAACTCATCCAACACTTGAATGAGTAGGTGTGTCCAAACATTTGACTGGTACTGTATAAAATACACACACACACACACACACACACACACACACACACACATAAATATACACTGAACAAAAATAGATGCAACATGTACATTTCTGATTCCGGGTTTCATGAGCTAAAATAAAAGAACCCAGAAATGTTCCATACGCACAAAAAGTGTATTTCTCTCAAATGTGCACAAATCTGTTTACATCCCTGTTACTGAAGTCCACAATCAGTTCCTTTGTTTTGTTGACGTTGAGGGAGAGGTTATTTTCCTGGCACCACTCCACCTCCTCCCTGTTGGCTCGTCATTGTCGGTAATCAGGCCTACTACTGTTGTGTTGTTGGCAAACTTGATGATTGAGTTGGAGGTGTGCGTGGCCACGCAGTCATGGGTGAACAGGGAATACAGGAGAGGGCTTAGCACGCACCCTTGTGGGCCCCCAGTGTTGAGTATCAGCGTAGTGGAGTTGTTTCCCACATTCAACAACTGGGGTGGCCCGTCAGGAAGTCTATGACCCGGTTGCACAGGGCGGAGTTCAGACCCAGGTCTCTGAGTTTAATGATGAGCTTGGAGGGTACTATGGTGTTGAAGGCTGAGTATTTATTACTTATGGCAACAATCCTTCTGCTCTCTACACTGCTATATTACAACCCTTTAGTTCAATAAAATGGAGAATCCATCAATTAATATATTCAAACAGCGCCTCAGATTAGCTGCTTTGTGCATGCAGGAGTGGTCCTTGAGTTGCCTCTCCTCCTGCAGACGTTGGATAGGACTTTCACTTGACCACTGTAATGTAGAATTAGCACACACACAGCCCCCGGTCTCCAGGATCCCATTGGTGTGCCCATGTAGTTTACTAGAAGGACAGTTGCCTTAAGGGCCAAATACTACTGTTAGTAAGGATCCATGGATAACGTCACTGATAAACAGATTATTTCCAAGGTGTTCGCCTAGGCTACACAGCAGAATGTAGTGAATTCAGTGGACAGACTGACAGGGACTCAACCCCGGGTCTCTTCAGTAAGTGACAGTGGGCAGACTGACAGGGACTCAACCCCAGGTCTCTTCACTCAGTGACAGTGGGCAGACTGACAGGGACTCAACCCCAGGTCTCTTCAGTCAGTGACAGTGGGCAGACTGACAGGGACTCAACCCCAGGTCTCTTCAGTCAGTGACAGTGGGCAGACTGACAGGGACTCAACCCCAGGTCTCTTCAGTCAGTGACAGTGGGCAGACTGACAGGGACTCAACCCCAGTTCTCTTCAGTCAGTGACAGTGGGCAGACTGACAGGGACTCAACCCCAGGTCTCTTCAGTCAGTGACAGTGGGCAGACTGACAGGGACTCAACCCCAGTGCCAACAGTTGTTGGTGCTTAACGCAACATGGCAATTAGAAGAGTGTAGGACTGGTTTGAAATTACCAGGGAAAAACGTGTGTGTGAGTCATCAGATCATTGGGTTGATAAAGGTGACGCCTGTTTCAACAAAGCTATTAGATCATTAGATTGATTGTTTTGCCCTTTTACCACCAGTCTATCTACTGTATGTAACCACACAGTGTGGTTCCTCCTTCTGAAAGACCCAATCTGTGGCACAATCTCTTCCAGGTCCTAATACTTCTTATATGGTTCTTATGTGCTAAAAGAGCAAGGATTTCCTTCTTACTAAAGCCATTTCTAAAGTATAGTTTCACCAGTCATCTAACTCAGGCGTTTCAATGGTGGTGTACACATCATCAGGGAGCCAAACCCCTTACTTTAAATCGATAACTTCTACTTTATTCCCAAAATGTGATTTTATTCTCAAAATATGGCCACTTTATTCAAAACATTTAAACTTTATTGTCGAAAATGTATTACAACTTTATTCTGGAAATGTCAACTTTGTTCACAAAGTATTTCAAGTACTACTATTCAAAATAAAAATTTAAGTACCACCCACTGTTTATTTTTTCGTCACTTAATATTATTCTATAATGTTTGTGTTTACCTAGGTAGGGACCGATGAGCTGGTAATATGTTGTTATATTAGCGGTACGCTTTGAGCTAAAGGCAGTCTTGGTGACTCTGCTACTGATAGAAGAATTTGTATGTTTAAAGTAATGACTAAAATATTCCACCCTGAAACTGTGTAATGTGTGAAATTTATTAGAATGATTAGATTATAATTCTAAGAATGTGTGTGCATAGGACAAATCAAGACTAGGTCAGTATGTTACTATTTAGCAAAATAGTCAGGATGTAGTTAAGACAACAAAGGAGAAGAGGAAGCTCTCTGAATAAAGACCTGACCATTGCAAGCTGGGGCTCTGTCTGTATTATTAAAAACTGAAGCCTTACAACCTTCAGGATACAGATAGAGTTATGAAAGAGTTCATTTAGAACATTGAGACAGCTACTCAGTGGAGCAAGAGGCAGTCTTGGTGACTCTGCTACTCAGTGGAGCAAGAGGCAGTCTTGGTGACTCTGCTACTCAGTGGAGCAAGAGGTCACATCCAGGGAATCAGCATTTCTTAGAAGATAAATAAGAAACACAAAAATGTACATGATATAGGGACATACAGTTGAAGTCGGAAGTTTACATACACCTTAGCCAAATACATTTAAACTCAGTTTTTCACAATCCTGACATTTAATCCTAGCAAAAATTCCCTGTTTTAGGTCAGTTAGAAATCACCACTGTCAGAATAATAGTAGAGAAAATGATTTCAGCTTTTATTTCTTTCAACACATTCCCAGTGAGTCAGAAGTTAACATACACTCAACTAGTATTTGGTAGCGTTGCCTTTAAATTGTGTAACTTGGGTCAATCTTTTCGGGTAGCCTTCCACAAGCTTCCCACAATAAGTTGGGTGAATTTTGGCCCATTCCTCCTGACAGAACTGGTGTAACTGAGTCAGGTTTGTAGGCCTCCTTGCTCGCACAAGCTTTTTCAGTTCTGCCCACAAAGTTTCTATAGGATTGAGGTCAGGGCTTTGTGATGGCCACTCCAATAAATTGACTTTGTTGTCCTTAAGCCATTTTGCCACATTGTCCATTTGGAAGACCCATTTGCGACCAAGCTTTAACTTCCTGGCTGACGCCTTGAGATGTTGCTTCAATATATCCACATCATTTTCCTTCCTCATGATGCCATCTATTTTGTGAAGTGCACCAGACCCTCCTACAGCAAAGCACCCCCACAACATGATGCTGCCACCCCCTGCTTCACGGTTAGGATGGTGTTCTTCGGCAAGCCTCCTACTTTTTCCTCCAAACATAACGATGGTCATTATGGCCAAACAGTTCTATTTTTGTTTCATCAGACCAGAGGACATTTCTCCAAAAAGTACGATCTTTGTCCCCATGTGCAGTTGCAAACCGTGGTCTGGCTTTTTTATGGCGGTTTCGGAGCAGTGGCATCTTCCTTGCTGAGCGGCCTTTCAGGTTATGTCAATATAGGACTCGTTTTACTGTGGATATAGATACTTTTGTACCTGTTTCCTCCAGCATCTTCACAAGGTCCTTTGCTTTTGTTCTGGGATTTATTTGCACTTTTCGCACCAAAGTTTGTTCATCTCTAGGAGACAGAACGCGTCTCCTTCCTGTGAGCGGTATGACGGCTGCGTGGTCTATGGTGTTTATACTTGCGTACTATTGTTTGTACAGATGAACGTGGTACATTCAGGCGTTTGGAAATTGCTCCCAAGGATGAACCAGACTTGTGAAGGTCAAAAAAAAAAAAACAGTCTGAGATCTTGGCTGTTTTCTTTTGATTTTCCCATGATGTCGAGCAAAGAAGCACTGAATTTGAAGGTAGGCCTTGAAATACATCCACAGGTACACACACAGGTCCAACACAGGTCCAATTGACTCAAATGATGTCAATTAGCCTATCAGAAGCTTCTAAAGCTATGACATCATTTTCTGGAATTTTCCAAGATGTTTAAAGGCACAGTCAACTTAGTGTATGTAAACTTCTGACCCACTGGAATTGTGATATAGTGAAGTATAAGTGAAATAAACAATTGTTGGAAGAATTACTTGTGTCATACACAAAGTGCCAAAACTATAGTTTGTTAACTTGAAATCTGTGGAGTGGTTGAAAAATTAGTTTTAATGACAACCTAAGTGTATGTAAACTTCCGACTTCAACTGTATCTATGGTCATTCAGTGTATATAGGCATATCTACGGTCATTCAGTGTATATAGGCATATCTACGGTCATTCAGTGTATATAGGCATATCTACGGTCATTCAGTGTATATAGGCATATCTACGGTCATTCAGTGTATATAGGCATATCTACGGTCATTCAGTGTATATAGGCATATCTACGGTCATTCAGTGTATATAGGCATATCTACGGTCATTCAGTGTATATAGGCATATCTACGGTCATTCAGTGTATATAGGCATATCTACGGTCATTCAGTGTATATAGGCATATCTACGGTCATTCAGTGTATATAGGCATATCTACGGTCATTCAGTGTATATTCTACGGTCATTCAGTGTATATTCTACGGTCATTCAGTGTATATAGGCATATCTACGGTCATTCAGTGTATATAGGCATATCTACGGTCATTCAGTGTATATAGGCATATCTACGGTCATTCAGTGTATATAGGCATATCTACGGTCATTCAGTGTATATAGGCATATCTACGGTCATTCAGTGTATATAGGCATATCTACGGTCATTCAGTGTATATAGGCATATCTATGGTCATTCAGTGTATGGTCATTCAGTGTATATAGGCATATCTATGGTCATTCAGTGTATATTGGCATATCTATGGTCATTCAGTGTATGGTCATTCAGTGTATA
The DNA here is from genome assembly GCA_023634145.1 of Thymallus thymallus. Taxonomy (NCBI): domain Eukaryota; kingdom Metazoa; phylum Chordata; class Actinopteri; order Salmoniformes; family Salmonidae; genus Thymallus; species Thymallus thymallus. The sequence continues at coordinate 4,286,115 of CM042405.1, read as the reverse complement.
TAGGCATATCTATGGTCATTCAGTGTATATAGGCATATCTACGGTCATTCAGTGTATATAGGCATATCTACGGTCATTCAGTGTATATAGGCATATCTACGGTCATTCAGTGTATATAGGCATATCTATGGTCATTCAGTGTATGGTCATTCAGTGTATATAGGCATATCTATGGTCATTCAGTGTATATTGGCATATCTACGGTCATTCAGTGTATATAGGCATATCTATGGTCATTCAGTGTATGGTCATTCAGTGTATATAGGCATATCTATGGTCATTCAGTGTATATTGGCATATCTATGGTCATTCAGTGTATATTGGCTTACTGTTTAGCTGATATTATTGTCTCATTGTTAACTATGACTACAGTTTAGCTGGCATATTGCATCATTGTTATCCATGACTTGGTAAACAGAACTGTGAAATAAATCATTAGCAGTTTTTTCGTAAGCAGGTCAGATATACTCACTTCAGGCTGTCTGATGTAATGTCTTCAGTACGCTCACGTCCAGAGAACACAGACTGGAGCTAATGTTATTTAACTCAGAGCTCCCCAAGGAGTTACCTGACGTGTTCAAGTATTGTGTTGTGATGATTACCTTACTCTGCATCAGAGAGAGAGACCTGTATTAGAGAAAAGCAACATACAAATACAAAGTACAAACATCTCTTCCCCAAATACACCTTGCTGCTTCCCATGAACCATCGCTGGAGTCCATCAGTGCTGACAGGGTATAGATTTGGGTGACTCTCCACTTTGTAATGCCACACGAGACACGGGCTCCAGCACCTGGAGCTGCTAGTCAACCATGCCTGATGGAAAAACCTGTGGAACAAGATTTTGCACATATTAAATAATCCCCCAGCCATTTTAACTAATGAAGGAGTCAGTTGAAAACATGGACTGGTCTTCCAGTAGAAGCATTGTTATACTCATCCTGTTGCATAATGCACGCCCATAGTCATCGTTCCCATTCTGTTTCTGAGAGTGAAAGAGGCAACCGTTAGGCGGCCATATTGATATCATTATTACCTGGATTAGTTTAACTAATACCATCTTCTGGAAGTCGTCACCCTCCACTTTTTCCAGTGGCCGCAGCAAGATTGTCTCAAAAACGCTGGTGTCCAGGCAGAGGTCAAACTGGGTCACGTCATAGCCAAAGAGAACTAGGCATCTGTGATGGTTGACTGGGTGATGTTGCCAGTGGTGCATCCTTTTGAAAACGTCCACAGTGCATTACCCAGCACCTCAACGTTGTCTTTGCTAAGACTCATACCACTCATTCCCTGAATATTACACAGCAAGGTGATGCATTAATTCATGAAAGGTGATTCATAATCATGTTTCTATATAACTGTATTGACCTCAACTTTTCCAACATTCTGACATTTTGATTGGTTATAGCCTAGGGGAACCACACAACCTTTGCAGAATTACATTGCAAATAAAAGTGAACTGAAGGGGTGATAGTGTTGGTCTTGGTTTGTATGATAGTGTTGTCAGTTTTAGAGAACCAGACATATCTGACTCATTCTACTATGGTACTGTACAGCATGTACCCGAGGGTCCTCAGTTCTATTACTAAGCATGTACCCGAGGGTCCTCAGTTCCATTGCAGAATAGCTTCAGACGGTCCAGGATATTCATACTGGCTGTCTGGTCCAGAGAGTCACAGGACGTACTTGGGACCTCACACAAGACAGAAAGTCTGAAGGAAAATTCTATTGTCTATTATCGACAATGATGTTACTAGAGAGATGCTACAACAATAACTGCTGTTATTGCTGTCCCTACAATCTCTACAGAGATATTCACACACTCTCTTCATACACACCTAAAAGGATTTACATCTGTTTTGTGTTGTATTGTTGTAATTCCCCTTAGATGACATCTAGCTCCTAGTCCTCATAATAGTTAGTCTAAATCAGGGATAAGCCTGACTGGTGGTGACAAAGGTGTTGAGGTTCTCCAGAGAGAGTTAAGTCAAACACTGTAGTTCAGAAACATGGTGGCGGAGTTCAGCTCTGGGTCTTTGGCACCGTAGCACTTAGGACAGCTGACCAAGATGGCTGCTTCGCGACTAGCTCCTAAGAAACTCTGCAGTATTTTGTTTGTTTATGTACTTTTTTTTCACATTATTATATTGTTAGATAGTACTGCACTGTCGAAGCTCAAAGTACAAGCATTTCGCTACACTCGCAATAACATCTGCTAATCATGTGTATGTGACCAATAACATTTGATTTGATTTGATTAGCCTTACAGAGACCTGTCAATGTATTTACAATACATCAACTCAAATTGGTTACATACAAGTGTTTAGCAGATGTTATTGCGGGTGTAACGAAATGCTTACCATCACATGCTGTCATTATTCCAAATAAATGTTAGTCAACAACCTGAAATGGATAAACACATCCTGTGACAGATGAATCATCTCAGAGGATGATTTACATGAGATAATCTTATCCACACAAGAATACGGTTGCGTGCTTTAGAAGAGTGTTTATCCAGTGTGAACCTTTTCAGTGACAAAAAGTCTCACCTGAGCCAAGGTAAGTCTTAATGGTGGTGTACACACAATGTCCAAAGTCAGCGGTTGTAGCTGAAATCGACTTCCAAGGACTGAGACTGAAGCAAAACACAGACGATGTGATCAGAACAATGGTGTCAGCGTATGACGTTTTATATAATCTAACTTGCAAAGAAAGGATTCATGATACTCTCAGTCAATTAGCAAAGGCAAAAAATAAGCCCTTACAGTCCTTACAGTACGGCGTTAAACAAACACTTGGATTACTGTAGGTCCCTAGAACCAGATAGAAGAACAGTTTTAGACTCAAATGCATACCTTTCAGGAAGAGCAGAATATTGCTGTATATTTCAACGTTGTTTCCAAATCCAAAAAAAGCAATGCGAAAACGTGGAAAACTGATTGTATTTGCAAAAGAAAAAATCTACATAAGGAAATTATATTTTTTTCACCTAACTTTTAACCTAAATCCATTAACATGGTGCATTTTGTTATTTTCAAGTTGAATTCACGTTAGTTGACAACTCAACCAAATGTACAATCAAAACTAGACATTGAACTGATGTCTGTTTCTTCAGTCAGTGTAGAGAGCAGAGTGTCTAGTAATGTGATTCTGAGTGTTTCTCCAGTCAGTGTAGAGAGCAGAGTGTCTAATAATGCGATTCTGAGTGTTTCTCCAGTCAGTGTAGAGAGCAGAGTGTCTAATAATGTGATTCTGAGTGTTTCTCCAGTCAGTGTAGAGAGCAGAGTGTCTAGTAATGCGATTCTGAGTGTTTCTCCAGTCAGTGTAGAGAGCAGAGTGTCTAGTAATGCGATTCTGAGTGTTTCTCCAGTCAGTGTAGTGCTTTAACCCAGCATCAGACGCCTTAACCCAGTGTTCGTTTCATCCAGCAGCAGTTCATCTAATGAGATTCTGAGTTTCCTGAGAAAAACAGGAGAACTTAATGCAAAAATAATGAGCTTTAGTGGCACAGTTTCAAAGGCTTGCTTGAGTGAGAGAGAGAGGGCGAGAGACACAGAGACAGACCATTGTAAAATCGGCAGGAACATGCTGAATTGTGAATACATTTGGACATATAAATTGGCAAAACTAACTAGAACACAAAAAACATTACTTTATTTCAGTATTGTATAACTACAATTCTAATCAGAAATGTCAATGCTGTTTAACTGAAAGGTTAGTAGATAGATACACTCACCTGCTATTCAGGTACGTATGTCAAAGAACAGTCCAAAGTTGGCTGCCTTGTGCCCCTTTTACTTGGGAGGTAATCTTTGCGAGCTAAGCCCACTGGATAGGAGTGAGGAGATCTGCCGCTTACACCAGGAAATGAACAATTATTTAAAAGAGCTCACAGCATATTGAGGTTATTAACCACTTCAATTAAGAAACAGCTGATGTCAAATCGAAAATGCCTTGTGACTTACTCCGTTGAAATTATAAATCCAGAATTGTCCAATGTGGCTTCCGAACTAATCCCTGTCATCACAATCTTCACACAGGATTATACTTGGGGGAGAGGGACCAAAGGAATTCAACACTAGCAAAGCAACAGTAAAATCTGTTGACAATCTACATATTCATCATTTATAGCTTTAGTTATTCCATCTGTCCAGTAGATGGCGATGTTACTCTGTTATGTGGTGATAGGGACATGCAACATCTGGGTCACGTTCAGTAGCCAAACGTTGCAGATAGAAATACCATGAAAAGAGCCAATGTGATTCCTTATTCTACATGTCAGACATGAGTGTTCTACACATTTATATCTGAACGTCCCGAAACGTGTGCTGCTGAACGCACCCCTGCTATCTGCACGCAAAGGGAATATGGAAGGTGAGTCACAATTTCTAAACTTACAATACGGTAGCTGTTAACTTTAGCAGGATAGCTAATCATGTTGGCTAACTGGGGCGAAATAATTAACTTATTTACTTTTAATTAGCTAGCAACCGCATAATATCTTTGCTAGAAACACAACGCTGCATCCGAAATTGCTAGCTAGGCAGGTGTCTAAATGTTTATTTGTTGAAGTTTGTGAACAAAGCGCCAACTGGGGGAAATAGTTTTGAACGGTCATCCAACTCGGAATTTCAGACCCAGATGGTCTTTGGGCCTCATGACATCAGCCAACAGTAAACTAGCAGCTACTCAGATGTTCCTGATAGTGTATACAGGTCTATATGTGAACTCAACCACAGATAAGTAAACCTTCCAATATGAATAGGACATGTCGTCATATGTAGAATACCAATCTGTGATGATTTAATACTGTGCAGCAGTTTTTGGGGGGTTATTTTTGTCTGAGGTAAAATGGAAAAAAAATGGCCCAATGCAGCCATTTTTATCGCAATATCAAATTATTTCGGGGTAACAACTAGCTAAATACATTTGAATTGAAAACAAACAATAATGGCTTCTTAGCAAAAGCAATTATCAATTACTTTTGCGGCAGGTAGCCTAGCGGCAGGTAGCCTAGCGGCAGGTAGCCTAGCGGCAGGTAGCCTAGCGGTTAGAGCGTTGGGCCAGTAATCAATGCCGCTAGTTCGAATACTCGAGCCGACAAGGTGAAAAACCTGTCTGTGTCCTTGAGCAAGGCACTTAACCTTAATCTGCTCCAGGGGCTGAACCTGTAGGTAGGCCGTCATTGTACATATGAATTTGTTCTTAACTGACTTGCCTAGTTAAATAAAGGCTAGGACTGTCTGGAGGAGGAAACTGAAAAGGAGCTGTCATTGGCAGAGAGGTTTGGAACTCTTTTTTTTTTTTTTTTATCACCTGCCTGATGGGCCTCCAACTGCTCTTAAACGCTAGTAAAACTAAGTGCATGCTTTTCTATCGAACGCTGCCAGCACCCGCCCACCGGACTATCATCACTACTCTCGACGGGTCCGAATTAGAATACGTGGACACCTACAAATACCTAGGCATCTGGTTAGACTATAAACTCAAACTCACATCAACCATCTCCAATCCAAAATTCAATCCAGAATTGGCTTCCTATTTTGCAACAAAGCCTCCTTCACTCATGCTGCCAAACATGCCCTTGTAAAACTGACTATCCTACCGATCCTTGATTTCGGCGATGTCATTTACAAACTAGCCTCCAACACTCTACTTAGCAAATTGGATGTAGTCTATCACAGTGCCATCCGTTTTGTCACCAAAGCCCCATACACTACCCATCACTGCGACCTGTATGCTCTCGTTGGCTGGCCTTCATTATATATTCGTCGCCAAACCCACTGGCTCCAGGTCATCTATAAGTCTTTATTAGGTAAATCCCCGCCTTATCTCAGCTCACTGGTCACTATAGCAACACCCACCCGTAGCATGCGCTCCAGCAGGTATATCTCACTGGTCACCCCCAAAGCCAACACCTCCTTTGGCCGCCATTCCTTCCAGTTCGCTGCTGCCAATGACTGGAACGAATTGCAAAAATCATTGAAGCTAGAGGTTCCTATCTCCCTCAATAACTTTAAGCATCAGTTGTCAAAGCTGCTTATCGATCACTGCACCTGTATATAGCCCTTCTGTAAATAGCCCACACTACTACCTCATCCCCATATTTATTTTTGTTTATTTTCACTAATCTTGCACTCCAGTATCTCTATTTGCACATCATAATTTGCACATCCTTCATTCCTGTGTTAATGATGATAATTCTGTAATTTTATTTCACCACTATGGTCTATTTATTGTCCTACCTCCTAACCTTACTGCATTTTGCACTACATTTTGCACTCTGTATATAGATTTTCTATTGTGTTTTTGACTATGTTTGTTTACTGTGTAACTCTGTGTTGTTTTTTGTCGCACTGCTTTGCTTTGTCTTGGCCAGGTCGCAGTTGCAAATGAGAACTTGTTCTCAACTGACCTACCTGGTTAAATAAAGGTTAAAAAAATAAATAAAAAGGGCAACCACAGAGAAGGCTCAACTTTCCCGACTGCCATAAATTGTCCGCCTTTCACTTGAACAGTGGGGATGAACCAGAAAGATCGGTTTCAGGCTTAATGTAGCGCTGAAGAACCCAAGTGGTGTACCAGTTTACAGCCGGCCGGGTTCTCACCTGATGGTAGACCACCTGGTCACAGCTGGCTCCCTCGTCAACTAGAATCCTGACTGTTTGTTTAATCCCGACCCTCTGTCTAAATGCAAATATGCAAATACACTCCAAATAAAAAACTTACTGTGTTGTAGTTTAGCGAAGTTGCACCCGGATGTTTTCACACGCCGCCTCAGCTACAACACATTCTCTCACCTTGTCACATAGCGTAATGTGTTTTATGAATGAACATTTCCTCTGCGTTCTAGGGCTGGGCACAGGCTAACATCATAATCTTCAAAACCATACAAAAGAAAACACATTTCTAGTATATAGCCCAGGGGTGTCAAACTCATTCCATTGAGGGCCTAGTGTGGGCGGGTTTATGGTTTTTCCTTTCAGTTAAGACCAAGACAACAAGGTGAAGGGAGTTACTTACTAATTAATTACCTTAATTCATCAATCAAGTACAAGGGAGGAGCGTGGAATGAGGTTGTCGTGGTTTAGCTGGTGATGCATGAGTTTTGGCAAGTCCTGGAAGCCTGTTTCTCTGAAAATGCTGACCAGGGAACAAATCCAATATATAAAGACATTTCTATTGACAAAAAAAAACTAAATAGACATAATATAATACAAATAGAGCTTGTTACTAACTCTATATTTGTCCAAAAACCTGTGTTTTAAATTTGACATGATAGTTCTATACTGTAGTGTACTGAGCGTTATGTAGTAACAGTACTTAGTTTGTGAATTTAGAGTATTTGCAATTAAACTCACAATGGAAAAGATGAATGAGAAACATGATTAACGGGTATAACAATATGTAGATAAAGATTCATTCAAAATTCATGAACAACACTTAAAAAAATCCCCTCTGTGTAGCTCTAGTGTGGTGCTAGTTATTGGGTTATTGGTACATGTTGTGTTGCAGCAAGATATTTGATCATTAAATTGTTTTAATGTAAGTGTTGGCGGATCTGTTTCACCAAAGCAATTAATGCCCACAAAAGTCCTCAAAGCCATGAAAATACACCACGGCCTCTCAGGCATTGTTTCAACCTATGAATATCATTGTTGTTTCAACCTATGAATATCATTGTTGTTTCAACCTATGAATATCATTGTTGTTTCAACCTATGAATATCATTGTTGTTTCAACCTATGAATATCATTGTTGTTTCAACCTATGAATATCATTGTTGTTTCAACCTATGAATATCATTGTTGTAGCCAATCATTTGACTGACACTGAAAACATATTTAATTAGTGTTTGTTTTTAATTAAACAATAAAAGTTAACTCAACTTTCAAGCTAAATGCAAAGTGTACCATGTTAACTTGTGGTATGTCCAACTTAACTTGGGTGGAAGACACCGGCTGTGTAACGCATGAATAAACAACATATCTATGGTGTCACGCTACACAGTTCCTTTTTATGCATAAAATAAGGCATTCTGGGCCTTTCTCCTCCTGTCAATAACTGCTTTCATTTGATCATGATGATATACTATATATGTGCGCTGTAATGATCTATTTTCCAGATGCTGGCATGATCATCAAACAACTGCACATCAATGGTCATCTTGCAGCCAGCTGGAAGTCCTTCCAGACCCACATTCTTGTATAAAATAACACCTAAAAACATTTTTGAAAAAAAATATTTATTTCAGCTAGATATGTATTCCATCAGAACAGCTCATATAAGTGATTCAATCTCTTCTTGTGTCAGAAGAAGAATTTATGCCAGTAATGTAGGCCAGCAACATCTTGCTTGCTGGGGATTGGAATGTCTACCCAAGCACTGAATGTACCAAGCAAGCTCGTCACAACGCTACAAACGGCCCTGCTTACCTCAGATAAAGTGTCATCTCCCACCCTAAACTCGTCACCAAGCTGGTTTTGCAGTAATGTAAGTCATCCATTAACAGCATATCATTGCATACAAGTGTTTTAGTGGTGAGTTGTGGACATTAGTGTGAACGTGATCAGTTGCATCATTGCCCATATTTGTCCTGTAAAATAATACTAGACACTGAGCAATTTTATGTAGTTGGCTATAGTTAGCAATTACTACATGTACTAAATGAGTCTTACATTCCCCTCAGACTTTTGGGGTGCATGACGCCCCTGAACGTGATCCATTGGTATGAGTCTCTCTCCCTCTCTCTGGTCTCTTGGCACAAGAGTGGTGGGACGGGGTAAGTTAAGCCGCCTACAAATTTCAGTACTAAATTAAATATTACCACTACCTTTTTAAAAAACCATGTCTATATTTATTTCTGTACTGAATTAAATATTACCACTACCTTTTTAAAATCACGTCTATATTTATTTTCCAAACACAATTCAACACAATCACAAGAACAGAAATTGCATAGAAAGGGGAACACCTCCTTAACACTTTCACTGTCTGGTGGAAACATGATTGACAGTAATTACAGCTGTGTCTTTTTGAACAAGTATACACCATCTTTGTACACCTTATTTCTTTATGCATCCCATATGGCAGTCAAATGCATTGAACTGAAGTACAAGGATATTCACAAAGATGAGGCATTGCAGGGGAAACAGTAGTTAAAATATACAGGATTAAAAGCATCAAAACCCAGAACAAAGAAATACAGGTCAATGTGGGGGTTTTCATGGAGGATCTCTTGCTTCTCATCTTAGCTGTAGTTGTCTGAAAATAAATAGGAAATTCAATTTGTATTCAATGTGTATTTCGTCAGGCACATTATTCCTATTTAAAATGCACAAAGTGACTGCAGGCGACATTGTGCTTTCACACTTATCCCCCACAGTGGTGTTGCTAAAAGAGTACCAGTGAGGGGCAGTTAAGAACCAAGCCAAGATTACACTGAAGTTAATACATGGTGGGCCAGACAGTACTATGTGGATTGGATTTTCACCAGGTAGTGTCCATGGTTACATCCCAGAATTCAATAACTTTGATTGTATGGAAGACTAGATTTCCTCTCACTACTGGTTTTATGTCTCTCTTCAACTCACCTTTTGATTGAAATAAGGTGATTCTGGTGCAGAGCAGTGTTGTCAAGTACTTAGAGGAAAGGCTCACCCATTTTGGTAGTTATTTAGTTTTTTCCTCTGATGTTCTATCGATTCCCTGGGTCATTTCATGGTTTCATGTCTATGTGAGTTATTGGCATTCAAGCAGGCAGAAATCCAGGCTGTATGATGTAGCACTGTGATAAAGTCGATCTCACTACACTGGAAGTTAATTGGAATTAGACTTTTAGATCACGACAACGTCTATAATACATGTCAGATTTCAATACTGGCCGATGTCTTAACTCGGGAGGATGTCTTCTCTTGAATGAGCCATTGATCATATTTCCTACCTCCAGAAATGTGTAATTTAAGAGGGTCTACCACTCGTTTCCTATTTGTCCGCCTCTTTAGTCCAGGGTGCATTGCATTGTGCCGTTACCAGAGATATTATAGAAAGGAGATAGGAATCCAATGAATGAAGGACCGTCTAACGCCCCACCCAGACGACTGTCGACCAATCGCGTTCGCGTTGTCATGCTAATCGTCGCGCAATCCCTTCTCAGTCAGTGTAATATGTTGAGAAACGTGTCCATTTTCCTCGAAAGTAATTAAATTGATAGCTGCAAAATCACCTACAAACTGCACTAACTAGCTACTTTACATGCTGATATTGTCTGTGTTGTGGGTGGATTTTTCCTTTTTTAAATAAAAAATACTTTTATGTAGTACTTGGGAATCTGTACTATTTATATTTTTGACTACTTTAGCTTTTATTCTACTACATTCCTAAAGAAAATATAAATGTTTTACTCCATAAACTTTCCCTGACACCCAGAAGTACTCGTTACATTACGAAATGCTCTGGCAGGACAGCAATGTGGTCCAATATAACGCGTTGTCATCCCCACTGCCTCTGATCTGGCAGACTCACTAAACACAAATACTGCATTTGTAAATGACGTCATACCTGGGCTAGGCTCCTCTCTCCAGGCCTCCAAGTTCATTGATGGTATATTGTCACACAAGAGAAAACCGTCTGGGTATTTTCCAAACCTGAAAGGGTCAAGAGGGGCCTCTTTCACTTCACTGTTGTCACAGATGACGCGAGATAGAGAGTGCCTTAGAAGTTCCACCCTCTGACCATGTGTAAACACACCCTCACTCTCCCACCAGAACCTGAAAAAACATACAGTAATTCATTGATGATGATAATAATCAGCCCAATATAGTCAGAGTATTGCATACTTAGGTGTCCAAGCAGCAAATATGTTTTCCATGTAGTATCTGTTAGTGTGTTTCAGAAAGATCACCTGTCCCCATCTCGAATCATCTTCATCTGTTTTCCAATGAGACATGAAAAGAGTGGACCAGTTCTGGAGCCTGACCGAGGTTCCTCTACCAGTCCTCCCAGCCACACGTCAATGTTGTCAGGATGTCTATACAGGTCCATTATCTTTCCAACAACACTTACATCCTTTACAACTTCTCTCAAATCAACTTCAGTCTCTATTCTGTTAAGTCCACAGAACGTCCTCCAGTCATTGTAACCTAGAACATGATTATAGTGCAATTGCATTATGCCTGCTTACTAGATGATTAAAAACAGATCTTCACAATGGACTAGTGCAGAGCGATTTAATACGTTTTCAATTAGATTTGTTTAATTTAATTATTGACTCCTGTTTCTGGGTAACACTGACCTGGAAGTCCATGATCACGTCCCCTCTGCAGGTTGAGTGCGGCCAGGTCCAGGCCCCCTGGGACAGTAAGCACCACCAGTTTCTCTGTCAGCTCCTCTGTCAGTAGGTTGTCTGGGGTCGCTACAGCCGCTGGCGTCCCCAACAGGCCTCGGAGGACTGGCTCTAGTCCACCTTTTGTGTAGGTAAAAAGATGACAACATTTTACAATACACCTTTCACTATCAACACATTATTCTCCACAAATACTTCCAGTCAAATTAGTTCTAGGGTAGTTATGTAAGTTTTTCATGCTTCTAGCAGGGCTAATTGTGAGAATATGACAAGTCCCTTTCATTTCAATGAAATGCATATCTATGGGGCTAAATCATTCAGTCTGCTAGTAACCACTGAGAACTGGCTTTGGGTGGTATAGTTAGGCATCACTTTGGATATTCAATAATGTATTCTGGAGCAGCTCACATTTATTATTATTATTATTATTATTATTCCTATTTAAAATCTAAATAACAGGGCCAAGCCTCTGTCAGTTTAACAATATCCTATGAACAGTACTAAGAGTACTTCATAAGGGAGCCCCATGTCAACTGTAGTAAAGGTACATGTAGTAATAGACTTCAGAGTTTGCCTGTCTGGGTATATTTAGACAATTAACGATAAGTGGGAATATGCACTGCACGAAAACCTCATGCTGTATAGCTGAAATCAGTCCCTTGATTAAACATGCTGTATAGCTGAAATCAGTCCCTTGATTAAACATCATGCTGTATAGCTGAAATCAGTCCCCTGATTAAACATCATGCTGTATAGCTGAAATCAGTCCCTTGATTAAACATCATGCTGTATAGCTGAAATCAGTCCCTTGATTAAACATGCTGTATAGCTGAAATCAGTCCCTTGATTAAACATCATGCTGTATAGCTGAAATCAGTCCCCTGATTAAACATCATGCTGTATAGCTGAAATCAGTCCCCTGATTAAACATCATGCTGTATAGCTGAAATGAGTCCCCTGATTAAACATCATGCTGTATAGCTGAAATCAGTCCCCTGATTAAACATCATGCTGTATAGCTGAAATCAGTCCCTTGATTAAACATCATGCTGTATAGCTGAAATGAGTCCCTTGATTAAACATGCTGTATAGCTGAAATCAGTCCCTTGATTAAACATCATGCTGTATAGCTGAAATGAGTCCCCTGATTAAACATCATGCTGTATAGCCTGAAATGAGTCCCTTGATTAAACATCATGCTGTATAGCCTTTCATGAGTCGCCTGATTAAACATCATGCTGTATAGCTGAAATGAGTCCCCTGATTAAACATCATGCTGTATAGCTGAAATTAGTCCCTTGATTAAACATCATGCTGTATAGCTGAAATCAGTCCCTTGATTAAACATCATGCTGTATAGCTGAAATCAGTCCCTTGATTAAACATCATGCTGTATAGCCTTTCATGAGTCGCCTGTGATTAAACATCATGCTGTATAGCCTGAAATGAGTCCCCTTGATTAAACATCATGCTGTATAGCCTGAAATGAGTCCCTTGATTAAACATCATGCTGTATAGCCTTTCATGAGTCGCCTGTGATTAAACATCATGCTGTATAGCCTTTCATGAGTCGCCTGTGATTAAACATGATGTTATGATGTCAAAAATGTTTGTAAACATTATAAACAAACACTGTATAGCCTGAAAACATGGTTAAAACTATGTTGATATCTGGGATGGTCTTTAACGCCTTTGTTAGTGTTTAATATTAGCATGCCTTATTATTAACATGTTTCTATTCGTTGTTTTGTGCACCTTGTTGTTCCTAATGTATGTTTTGTTATGAAAGTATTACTTAAGTATTTAATATTGTCATATGGACATGTACATTCCTACCTCATTTCAAAAAGCATGTACCCATGGTATATCGAATGTATAAAAACACAGGCAATGTACTGTATTTCAAGCATTGTTTACTGTATGTATATATATATATATATATATATATATATATATATATAATATATATTATATATATATATATAATGTTGATATATTGCATGGTCAATCCCTGCATCCATATCTATACATTTGAAAGGTTACATTTCTCAAGGCCCATCCCTCAATTAAAAAAAATAAAATAAAAAAAACAGAGGTGGGGATCCCTTTGTTATTGTTTCAACTAAGGACTGGCCCTTTAAGTGTTTTAGTATGCAACAATATACCCTATTAGTTCCAATAGTGTGCAGCCTATGAGAATACCTACCCTCTTTGATGAGTCTCCAGGGACTGAAAAAAGTATTGTGCAGACTCAAAGAGGAGAACTGTTCATGTTCCTGGAAGCTCTGGTTGAGTCTCTTGAGAACTGAGGGAATGGTGGCATGGCCAAATCGGAAGGCAGCAGTAGAGAACACATTGGAGGCTGAGGGCTCTGTAGTTGGATCATAACCCCCATAGGGACCGATGTAAAGATCAAAAGCCTCTCTTCCAATGATTTTGGGAACATAATCCCTGGTGGTTATAATCTGGGGGCAAATACAGAACAAAGCAAAAGGAGACTTTTAGTTACATTTAATAAAATAAGACATTTTGCAATCTACAAGTTTCTATGTCCATTCCATAAACAATATTTATTTCCTGTAGTCTAAGGTGGAACAGGAGAGGTTACCCTCAGGGTTAAAATGATCAGTTGATAAAAACATAACTAATGCACTGCTGCCAGATATGCTTTCAGAAAGTTAGCCATATTATCTAGGTCAGGGTGTATACATTCATCTGAAGATATTCCAGTGAGATGGTGTTTTGGGATAGCCTATGCGAGCTTGGATATATGATTGTTTACTTGTTCCTCTGTGGTTAACCTCAGAAAATGTAATCCGGCCTCATCACTATTTATAAAGGCCTTGGGTCCCCACCAGATTATTTTGTGCCTAATGTAAATGGTAAATAATGTATTGTGTCATCTCGGAGTAACTTCTATTGTAAATAAGAATAGAATGTGTTTCTAAACACTTATACATTCAAGTGGACAATTTAGGATAATCCTGAATGAATCATGAATAATGATGAGTGAGAAAGTTAGACACATATAATTTCCCCCAAGACATGCTAACCTCTCACCATTACAATAACAGGGGAAGGTTAGCATTAATATAATATCAAACCCCCAAGACATGCTAACCTCTCACCATTACAATAACAGGGAGGTTAGCATTAATATAATATCAAACCCCCAAGACATGCTAACCTCTCACCATTACAATAACAGGGGAAGGTTAGCATTAATATAATATCAAACCCCCAAGACATGCTAACCTCTCACCATTACAATAACAGGGGAAGGTTAGCATGTCTTGAGGGTATGATATTTGTGCGTCTGACTTTCTCACTTATCATTATTCACAATTCATTCAGCGTTATGCCACCACTGTAATCATGGTAGCATTCACATTCAATGTAGAAGTGTTTAGAAACATATTATATTCTTATTTACAATAAAAGTGACTCCAAAATGACATAGTACATTATTTACCATTAATTTCTATTGTCTACAAGATAATCTGAAACAAACAGTAAATGCATCCAGCTAGTTTGTAGAATCACAAGCTTGATGTAGTCAATGTGTGTTGTGAATATGGGACTAAATACTAAACCTTGTACTACTGTAAACACATAAGTGAATTTGCCCCAATACTTTTGGTCCCCTATAATGGGTGAACTGTTAATGTCTAAACTGTTCACCCGATATGGATGAAAATACCCTCAAATTGAAGCTGACAGTCTGCACTCTAACCTCATAGTCATTGTATAATTTCAAATCCAAACTTTTGAGGTATAGAGGCAAAAGAAAGAAGACATGTTTCACTGTCCCTCGCTGTCTTCACATTTGACAAGACAGACAATTTGATCACCTATAGAAAATCAACCCTTCTAAAACTTTGTTGAAACAATCTGGTTGGTGCACTCATTTGGCCTCTCTCCAACAAGACACCATATGTTCTCTCCCTGTCATTTCAATATAAGGAGACCTGGGCTGCGCTTAGCCTTACAGATTCTTCTTTGACCACTATAGCTGCTTTAATCCAGCTGGGATAGTGGAAAGTATTTAGTAGTCTACCTGGCCTTCTAGATACGTCTCTGTCCCTGTGGTCAGAGGGATCCCTAAGCAGTAAAACACACCCCATGAGGGTTATAGTGTTATCCTCATATCCACTCTGGGATTGCCATTTGAGACATGTTCTATCACAAAGTTTTATAATCAAAATATTGAGGCAGAACTATACTGAACAAAAATATTAACACAACAATATCAACGATTTTACTGAGTTACAGTTCATATAAGGAAATCAGTCAATTGAAATAAATGAATTAGGCCCTAATCTATGGATTTCACATGACTGGGCAGGAGCACAGCCATGGGTGGGCCTGGGAGGGCATTGGCCAACCCACTGGGGAGCCATGCCCAGCCAATCAAAAGCGCTTTATTACAGACAGGTGAAGAAGCCGGATGTGGAGGTCCTGGGCTGCCGTGGTAAGTTGGACGTACTGCCAAATTCTCTAAAACAACGTCGGAGGCAGCTTATGGTAGAAAAATGTACATTAAATTCTCTGGCAACAGCTCTGTTGGACATTCCTGCAGTCAGCATGCCAATTGCACACTCTCTCAAAACCTTTGACATCTCTGGCATTGTGTTGTGTGACAAAACTGCACATTTTAGAGTGGCCTTTTATGGTCCCTAGCACAAGGTGCACCTATGTAATGATCATGTTGTTTAATCAGTTTCTTGACAATGACTGCCTAGGAACAGTGTGTTGACTGCCTTGTTCAGGGGCAGAACAACAGATTATTTTACCTTGTCAGCACAGGGATTTGATCCGGCAACCTTTCAGTTACGGGCCAAACACTCTTAACCACTCAGCTATATGCCACACCTGTCAGAGGAATGGATTATCTTGGCAACAGGAGACATTTTCACTAACCGGAAGGTAAACAGATTTGTGCATAACATTGGAGAGAAATACAATTTTTGTGCGTATAGAACATTTTGGGGATCTTTTATTTCAGAAACATGGGACCAACACTTTACATGTTGCGTTTATATTTTTGTTCAGTATAATTTGTTTTGCAAATGCAAATTGCTAATGTAAGACCAGAGGCCATTTTTAAGAAGTTATTTGTGCACTTCAAACCCCATTGTTATCACACAGATAAGAACTCTGAATTAAGAGATTGACCTTTGAACTCATCTATAAAAGGAATAACTTTGATAATTTTACTTTTAATAAGTACCTGGATAATGGTAATAACACTCTGATAATCTCACTACAATAAGTAACACCATACATCAGGCGGTAGGAACTAGGGCAGCTGGGTACTCCCATAACAAAGCAAGGATCCCCCAAAGTGAAAATACTGTGTATTTGAATACTATTCATACAATATTGTCATGATGTTCCATCATGTACAGTAAGACTTGCCTGGTGCAGAGCTCCAATGATCTTGCGGGTCTCTTGGTATATGATCTCTGAGCTCCAGTGTGGGTTGAGGCTCTTCAAGGCCTTTGCGATTCTATTGTGTTCCCTCATCCACAGTGTGTGTAGAGCCGCCAGGGGCAGAACCTCATTCACCCTGCTGTCCCCAGCCAGGAAACAATCCACCCTTTCCCCCTGGGGATCCCCTGGATCTTGGAAGCATGGAGACGGGGTTTTGGGGACAAAAGGCAGGTATGGTCTGCCGCTCCAGTCACTGAATCTGCTGTTGACAGCCAGCCGACCCTCAGAGCTTGAGAGGTCTCGAAGGGCACTCTGTAAATATGGGGTGTGGCCATATACAGTGGATGCATCCAGGAAAGACGTGATTGAGTTAATTTGTTGACGCTGTAGCACTTGTTTGATGTCTGCCGTCGCAGCCTGTGCATTACCGGAGAAGCAGGCTGGCGATGAACGGAAGAATGGCACACAGCTTCTGTTTCCAGACAGTTTGTCATGAGGGAGTGTCTGTGAGAGAAAGAACACAACTTATGCTCAGTATATCATATTATATACAGTAAGTGTTATACAAAAGTTATACTTTGCAACATTTTTGTCTCCCTAAAATGGATTGGTAGTATTTGGGAAGCAGACAGACAAATGATGTGAAAGCGTATTCATTAGGGTGATTATGAGTGGTTACCTCAATAGGGAAGCAGGGATTTATGTTTTCACACATCTTTAAGCAGTCCAGTCCTCCCAAGAAAGCAGCTCTGCTTGTGCTTTGAGGAGTGAAGGATATGTCATGGTCTATGTACTGGCCCCAGTCCACTAGCATCTGACAATAAACATCATCTAGCAACATTGGTCTGCTGGAGCTCTGCAGTATTTTCTTGCTCACTTCCTGTACCTGGTAATGCAGTGGGAACATGGCACATAGTATGGTTAGATCATAATAAAGGTGATCTTTTGGAGCTTCTGTGTTTCATGGTTCTAAACTCGTCCTCATACAGGATCATTAATAAATCGACAGCTTCACTGTTCACAAACACAAGTACACTGCAAGCATGGTACCTGTGGTTCTGGTACCTGTTTAGGAGACCTGTGTGGTTCTGGTACCTGTTTAGGAAACCTGCGTGGTTCTGGTACCTGTTTAGGAGACCTGTGTGGTTCTGGTACCTGTTTAGTAAACCTGCGTGGTTCTGGTACCTGTTTAGGAGACCTGTGTGGTTCTGGTACCTGTTTAGGAGACCTGTGTGGTTCTGGTACCTGTTTAGGAGACCTGCGTGGTTCTGGTACCTGTTTAAAACCAGGGGCATCTGTGAACACCGTAGATTAAAATTGCATTGAGCGATAGCCCTGGTTCTCACATTGAGCGATAGCCCTGGTTCTCACATTGAGCGATAGCCCTGGTTCTCACATTGAGCCATAGCCCTGGTTCTCACATTGAGCCATAGCCCTGGTTCTCACATTGAGCCATAGCCCTGGTTCTCACATTGAGCCATAGCCCTGGTTCTCACAGACACAGCAGTATATATTTTCCACCTGTGGGACGTAGGATGTGAAATCTGACACCACTTGAAGGTGGGATGTCCCTCCTACCATTTAATTCACTCTTCCGACAATCCATCAACTCCTGGCTGAATGCTATGTCACTGACAAAGCACATGCTGCGTTTACGTGCTAGTCGGAACTCTCTCAGAAATGTTTGACTTACTAACTGGTTGAACGCGGCACGTGTATAACTACAACCAGTTAGCACGTGGAAAATGTCACAACTTCGTAGTTCCGACTAGCATATGAACGTGGCAACATGCCTGCAATAGATACACACAGCGAGGCAGGGCTTAATGTGGCCACGCCCCTGAGTAGGGACCAGACGTAGAGTAGTCTCTTTACTCCCATGTTAAATTACCAAATTTACTCGTAACCCAACAACGGCTGGTTTATTTTTTTTTATCATTCTATAAACATTTTGGAAATGCTTGGTTGGTCGTTTTCAACTTCCATGTCGTCTTAATCAACAAACTAGTTTATACCTAAAAACACTTTGATTCTAAATGTAAAAATGTTAGCATGAACATATAGACTGTCGCATGGAATGTACGTCACGATTACCAGCCAAAGTGACGATTCTAATGGACTTTCTTAACTAGCTAGCTAACCCTGCTGTTTGTTTGAACAATAGTAGGAGAAAAAGACCAACAAATTAAGTCTCACCAACTGCCCAAGGACCAGGTTAGAAGAACCTCATGGTTTCAGGCTATTACGTCGCACAGATGATGGAAAGCTGTGGGCTCTGGTTACTTGATACATTTATGTGTGTTTGAAGCACTTCATCACTGTCACTAACCCTTGTTTGTATCTAACTAACTCTTTTTATGTACCTAAAGGCCTATTTACACATGTATACAAAACCTAACATTACACAACACTGAATAAGACATCAATTAGCTACATTTCTACAGTAATACTGTATTGAAATATATTCCAAATCTAAAAAATGAAATACTATCAAAACAATTAGACCAACCACAGCTGGTTCCCATTGTAGCTGAACACCTACCCAGGTGTTAGTCTTTCCATTTCATTACCATCTATACAAAAGGGGACATCTTAGGAATAATGCTGTACTGTAATGTAAACATGGACCCAGCCAGAGATAGAGAAGTGGCTGACAGAGGAAGAAGAGTGGCTGGGAGAGGGAGAGGAGTACGTATGCATGGTGGAAGAAGACTGAGAGGAAGATCAAGAGCTGTAGTCTCAGATGAGATTAGGGCTACTATAATTGATCATGTAATAAATCATGGTCTGAGGCTGGTCTGAGAGTGCAGCCAAATCTGCAACGCTCAACAGTGGCATCTATTGTGAGATATTTCCGGCAAAACAACAGGTAAGATGTGCATTCTGCAAGGGCATCTGACTGAACTGCACATTACAGAAGTAAATTGAGCAAAGCCTCCAAACCCACTGGTGTGTAATTGGTTTGTATTTCTGCTTAGGAGCCAACGGTTACCAATGGTTACCAACGGTTACCTCCCACAGGCGGGAGAGGTAGGATTTCCACCGCTGTGCAGGAAACTCCAATCATTGATATGGTCATCAGAAACAATGGCATAAAACTCACAGAGATTCAGAACAGAGTGTTGACAGACAACATTACATGAGGAAATATTCACAATGTAAGCATAACAACTATTTCTAGAGTCCTGAAACAACATCAAGTCAGGATGAAGCAGTTGTACACTGTTCCCTTTGAGAGGAACTCTGAACGAGTCAAGCAACTCCGGAACCAATATGTCCAGGTAAGATGACTTTAAAATACAGAACTGGTTTTGAACAAAACCAAATAGGGCAGAGGCACACAATGGCATTTAGGTATAATGTAAACTACCGTAATAGCCTAACTCTTATGTTGCCTTGTGGATTTATTGTAGAGAGTCATGGAGATTGAAGCCAGGCAAACACCCCACATATTCATCTTTGTGGATGAGGCTGGTTTCAACTTGGCCAAAACACGGCGGCGAGGAAGGAATGTGATTGGGAAAAGAGCCACAGTGGATGTCCCGGGCCAGAGAGGTGCCAACATCACAATGTGTGCAGCAATATCCTCTGATGGATTGTTGTTACACAAACCGCTAATTGGGCCATACAACACCGAGCATCTCATTTCATTCCTGGATGACCTCTATGGAAGGGATGTGCCAGGTGAGGAAAGGGTTTCAGTGAGGCGGAATCGGCCAATGTTTGTAATTGTATGGGACTGTGGCATTTCACCACTCCTGTGAAGTCACAGAGTGGTTTTCAGCCCGTCTTAGGATGGTGTCACTTTTCCTCCCACCTTCCTCTCCATTCCTCAACTCCATAGAGGAATTATTTTCCTCATGGAGGTGGAAGGTTTATGACCACCATCCACACGATCAAATGTCCCTCCTGGACGCAATGAATGCTGGATGCCTAGACATATCTGCAGAAGATTGCCAGGGATGGACCAGGCATGCCAAAAGAGTCTTTCCTAGGTGTATTGCCCAAGATGACATCAGATGTGATGTGGATGAGAACCTGTGGCCAAATGCAGAAGACAAGGTTGACTAGCATTGCTACTGTATCTGTATTGGTAGATGGTGTATATACACATTATTGTATTTTGGAATCACTTAATGGCAAAAAACCACATAAAACATATTGAAGCATATTGCATCATGTCTGATTCATTCCTGTAACATAATACTGCAGTGAATTCTAAACAGTAGAGAGGTGCCATTCTGGTTTTGTAAAGACATATTACAAAAGAAAACATTGTGTAATTCTGCCTGTTGTTAGTGTTTTTTAGGTAATTGTTTTATGAGTGACAAAGTGTGCTTGTTGGGTGACAACCTTTGCTAGTGTTATGGAAGAATTAGTTGATTTGAGACATGTATGAAGTGTTTTGGTAGTTTTAGTGCATTTTGGATGTGAAATTAACTGCTGTGCCAAGCTGAAAGTTGTTTGGGAGAACTGTGTGAAGGGTTTTGAACAAGTTACCTAAGTATTGAGAAATAGGTCCTGGCGATTGTAAAAAAAAAATAAAAATAAAATTAAATAAATAAAACTGTAACTTGTACTAAGGACTAGTGAGCTGTATCCGACCAAATGACAGCTATAATATTCTTCTGCATTTGGGCATTTAATGCAAACCTGGAGATTCCAGGAACTAGCTGTAGATTTTGCCATAGGCTATTTTGGGCCATTTGGTAGGGTGGTCTCCCCATCTGGTCTCCGGCAAGTTGAAAAGACATATAGGCAAGCCAACAAGAATAAACTTTTCTAAATACCTAGACTGTTCAAGGGCAGGCAAACACTGGAAGTATGTCACGAAATGGGGTTTGGAGAGACCAAGACGCAGCGCAGGGATAGTAGTTCGACATGATTTATTTTAGAATTGTACTCTGTAAATAAATTCACAGCACTAACGAACTACTACACTTAAACAAACACGAAAGACAATAACGTCACGTTCACGAAAACAAACACTACTGAACGGACGTAACCAAAAAAAACACTTACTTCACCCGTGACTGCGACATACATCGATATGTACGATAACAACCCACACCCGCGTGAGGGACAGACTCAACATATATTGGATCCCTAATTAGAGACAATGGTTAGCAGCTGCCTCTAATTAGAGATCCACCCAAACCCCACAAAGAAACAGAAAAGAACGACACTGTCAGACTCTGCCCATAGCTACATGGAGATGCCTATTGCTTCTCTATGGCCAGAGCCTGACAGTACCCCCCCCCCCCCCAAGGCGCGGACTCCCGGACGCCTAAAATAAAACCACACACAAAACACGGGGGGGTAAATGGGCGGGAAAACTAGTCCATCGGGGGCGGCTCCGGCTCCGGCGCTGTGGACAGTTTTGTCCCGTGCCCCTTCCTTATCACCGGTCCCGGGCTGTGGACCGGTGGGGCAAAAGGCTCCGGCCATGGAGCGGGGAAAACAACCGGGCCCGGACTGGGCAACGGTGGGGTAAACGGCTCCGGCCATGGAGCGGGGAAAACAACCGGGCCCGGACTGGGCCCCGGTGGGACAAACTGCTCCGGCCATGGAGCTGGGAAAACCGCCGGACCCGGACTGGGCACCGGTGGGACGAACTGCTCCGGCCATGGAGCTGGGAAAACAACCGGGCCCGGACTGGGCACCGGTGGGGCAAACGGCTCCGGCCATGGAGCGGGGAAAACAACCGGGCCCGGACTGGGCCCCGGTGGGGTAAACGGCTCCTGCCATGGAGCGGGGAACACAACCGGACCCGGACTGGGCACCGGTGGGGTAAACGGCTCCGGCCATGGAGCGGGGAAAACAACCGGGCCCGGACTGGGCACCGGTGGGGTAAACGGCTCCGGCCATGGAGCGGGGAAAACAACCGGGCCCGGACTGGGCCCCGGTGGGACAAACTGCTCCGGCCATGGAGCTGGGAAAACCGCCGGACCCGGACTGGGCACCGGTGGGACGAACTGCTCCGGCCATGGAGCTGGGAAAACAACCAGGCCCGGACTGGGCACCGGTGGGGCAAACGGCTCCGGCCATGGAGCGGGGAACACAACCGGACCCGGACTGGGCACCGGTGGGGTAAACGGCTCCGGCCATGGAGCTGGGAAAACCGCCGGACCCGGACTGGGCACCGGTGGGACGAACTGCTCCGGCCATGGAGCTGGGAAAACCGCCGGACCCGGACTGGGCACCGGTGGGGCGGACTGCTCAGGCTCTGAAGCGGAGCAGACGGCTGGACCCTGATTGGGTACCGGTGGAGCGGACTGCTCTGGCACTGAGGCGGAGTAGGCGGCTGGACCCGGACTGGGTACCGGCGGAGCGGACTGCTCGGCCACTGAGGCGGAGCAGGCGGCTGGACCCGGACTGGGTACCGGCGGAGCGGACTGCTCTGGCACTGAGGCGGAGCAGGCGGCTGGACCCGGACTGGGTACCGGCGGAGCGGACTGCTCTGGCACTGAGGCGGAGCAGGCGGCTGGACCCGGACTGGGTACCGGCGGAGCGGACTGCTCTGGCACTGAGGCGGAGCAGACGGCTGCACCCGGATTGGGTACCGGCGGAGCGGACTGCTCTGGCACTGAGGCGGAGCAGACAGCTGGACCCGGACTGGGTACCGGTGGAGCGGACTGCTCTGGCGCTGAGGCAGAGCAGACGGCTGGACCCGGATTGCGCACCGGTGGAGCGGACTGCTCAGGCGCTGAGGCGGAGCAGACGGCTGGACCCGGAATGGGCACCGGTGGAGCGGACTGCTCTGGCGCTGAGGCGGAGCAGACGGCTGAACCCGGAATGGGCACCGGTGGAGCGGACTGCTCTGGCTCAAGAGCGGAGCAGACGGCTGGAGGTTCGGGGACGCTGACCTTCGCCGGAGGTGCAGGGACGCTGACCTTCGCCGGAGGTGCAGGGACACTGACCTTCGCTGGAGGCTCAGGGGCGCTGGCCTTCGCTGGAGGCTCAGGGGCGCTGGCCTTCGCTGGAGGCTCAGGGGCGCTGGCCTTCGCTGGAGGCTCAGGGGCGCTGGCCTTCGCTGGAGGCTCAGGGGCGCTGGCCTTCGCTGGAGGCTCAGGGGCGCTGGCCTTCGCAGGAGGCTCAGGGGCGCTGGCCTTCGCTGGAGGCTCAGGGGCGCTGGCCTTCGCAGGCTCCACCCTAGGCCACGTGGGAAACGGCACTGGCACTTCCTCCTCCGTCTCTCGCCAGCTGCGCTGCTTGGTCTCCAGGAGGTGGGTTGTTCTGTCACGAAATGGGGTTTGGAGAGACCAAGACGCAGCGCAGGGATAGTAGTTCGACATGATTTATTTTAGAATTGTACTCTGTAAATAAATTCACAGCACTAACGAACTACTACACTTAAACAAACACGAAAGACAATAACGTCACGTTCACGAAAACAAACACGACTGAGCGGACGTAACCAAAAAAAACACTTACTTCACCCGTGACTGCGACATACATCGATATGTATGATAACAACCCACACCCGCGTGAGGGACAGACTCAACATATATTGGATCCCTAATTAGAGACAATGGTTAGCAGCTGCCTCTAATTAGAGATCCACCCAAACCCCACAAAGAAACAGAAAAGAACGACACTGTCAGACTCTGCCCATAGCTACATGGAGATGCCTATTGCTTCTCTATGGCCAGAGCCTGACAAAGTAGTTACGCAACATATCTAAGACTAGCTAATTAGATCGAGATTGACTTCTCTCGCTAGCCAGCCAGCTAACGTCAGCTAACCGGCAAAAAAGCTAGCGGTAAACAAACAGTGAAGTAAATATAATGCTACAGCTTCACTAGCTTTACTGTCAGTATCAGCAGGTCAGTATAATGTGACAGCTTTACTGTCAATATCAGCAGGTCAGTATAATGTGACAGCTTTACTGTCAGTATCAGCAGGTCAGTATAATATGACAGCTTTACTGTCAGTGTCAGCAGGTCAGTATAATGTGACAGCTTTACTGTCAGTGTCAGCAGGTTGGGTAACACATTAGTGGCAGAATAAGTATCATGCAAATAATTTGTTGATGTCACAACCAAGTATCTTAGTAACGATGCTGCTGAAAACGTTTATGAAAACAACTAAACAGTGTCAGTGGTTTGATTAGGATGATTAGGGTTATTACATGGGAGTAACAGGAGTACTCTACGGCTGTACCCTACTCGGGAGAGTGGCCATGTTAAGCCACGCCTCGCCATGTATATCTATCCTTACATTGTAGCACAGTAGGAGGAAGGGTTTTTGTCGATCTAGAACATTCAGAGATCGATTTATAGCCGGTAATCTAAAATAATTTGTATATTTTAAACAAAAAACACTTTCTGTTTGTCATAGATGGACAAGATTAACATAAGAAGAAAGGCCAGTTCCTTTTTGAGTTCAGGAAGCCAAGCTAGAGCTCTGTGATGGGAGGAAGCCAAGCTAGAGCTCTGTGATGGGAGGAAGCCAAGCTAGAGCTCTGTGATGGGAGGAAGCCAAGCTAGAGCTCTGTGATGGGAGGAAGCCAAGCTAGAGCTCTGTGATGCTAGGAAGCCAAGCTAGAGCTCTGTGATGCTAGGAAGCCAAGCTAGAGCTCTGTGATGGGAGGAAGCCAAGCTAGAGCTCTGTGATGGGAGGAAGCCAAGCTAGAGCTCTGTGATGGGAGGAAGCCAAGCTAGAGCTCTGTGATGGGAGGAAGCCAAGCTAGAGCTCTGTGATGCTAGGAAGCCAAGCTAGAGCTCTGTGATGGGAGGAAGCCAAGCTAGAGCTCTGTGATGGGAGGAAGCCAAGCTAGAGCTCTGTGATGGGAGGAAGCCAAGCTAGAGCTCTGTGATGCTAGGAAGCCAAGCTAGAGCTCTGTGATGGGAGGAAGCCAAGCTAGAGCTCTGTGATGGGAGGAAGCCAAGCTAGAACTCTGTGATGGGAGGAAGCCAAGCTAGAGCTCTGTGATGGGAGGAAGCCAAGCTAGAGCTCTGTGATGGGAGGAAGCCAAGCTAGAGCTCTGTGATGCTAGGAAGCCAAGCTAGAGCTCTGTGAAGGGAGGAAGCCAAGCTAGAGCTCTGTGATGGGAGGAAGCCAAGCTAGAGCTCTGTGATGCTAGGAAGCCAAGCTAGAGCTCTGTGATGGGAGGAAGCCAAGCTAGAGCTCTGTGATGGGAGGAAGCCAAGCTAGAGCTCTGTGATGGGAGGAAGCCAAGCTAGAGCTCTGTGATGGGAGGAAGCCAAGCTAGAGCTCTGTGATGGGAGGAAGCCAAGCTAGAGCTCTGTGATGCTAGGAAGCCAAGCTAGAGCTCTGTGATGCTAGGAAGCCAAGCTAGAGCTCTGTGATGCTAGGAAGCCAAGCTAGAGCTCTGTGATGGGAGGAAGCCAAGCTAGAGCTCTGTGATGGGAGGAAGCCAAGCTAGAGCTCTGTGATGCTAGGAAGCCAAGCTAGAGCTCTGTGATGGGAGGAAGCCAAGCTAGAGCTATGTGATGGGAGGAAGCCAAGCTAGAGCTCTGTGATGGGAGGAAGCCAAGCTAGAGCTCTGTGATGGGAGGAAGCCAAGCTAGAGCTCTGTGATGGGAGGAAGCCAAGCTAGAGCTCTGTGATGGGAGGAAGCCAAGCTAGAGCTCTGTGATGGGAGGAAGCCAAGCTAGAGCTCTGTGATGGGAGGAAGCCAAGCTAGAGCTCTGTGTGACGTTCACAGCAGTGGGGCAGATGTTTTGATCAAGAGAGACTTTTAGAAAATATGCACAAATATGTATTTTACAGTTATACAGTAAGGAAGGTGAAAGTGTGTAGTTAGTCGTTTTATAATTTAATGATGCTATATTTAGAAACATATTGGTCATTTCAAGCCTTATTCATACTGTTTTGGTGAACAGGAAATACATAATATAAAATTTCATATTTTCATATTTTTATCATAGTTGTATTTAGCCTGTGTCCTCAAAAGTGATCATAACGCAGCAATTTACAACTATTTTTGATCAGAAAGTGGAGTATGCAGCATTACTAGTTATTGTTTATTGCCCTCATGATAAATAGTTACTTTTGGGGAATATGGAAATTACATTTTAGATTACATTTAGTTACATTGATTTCAATTACTTTCAATGAGTGTTTGAGGATTACAAGGCTGATTTACCAACTTCACAGTAGCTTCAGAATCACAGTAAAAACATGTGATACAGACTAATAAATGATAGGTTCCATTTAGTGGGTCAAACACTGTGTAAACTGCAGGCTGTATAGATACATAATGTATTGAATTTAATTATGTATTTCTCCATTTTAAAAAAATCCAGTCAGTGTGTGTGGTGATAACATGAAATAAGACAGCTGAAAATATCTGAAACGCAAATATGAATGCAAATGAGATTATCTTCCTCTTGGCAAAAACAACAACATATAACATATATTAACACTTTCTCAGTAAGATTAAAAATATGTTTTCTAGAACCAGAAATAGTTAATATCTCTGGTACCTGCCTAATGAATGCATGCAGCATGTGTGCTGTCCATATCATTTACTAACATAATTTTGTAGTTATTAAAATGCAATGGATATACTGACCATGTTTTAATAGCAAACAGATAAAACTGGAAAAATGCATAGAATCCTTTCGAATGGCTTTTTTTTTTTTATCAAAACATGGTGCAGCTGCAGCCTCACACTTTAGAGATTACCAGGGGAAGTTGGAAGCCGTTATACAGTTGACCATGGTTCCAGCCCTTTGGTTGTCTTTCTCCGTCTTCATATTCTGCCGGAAGCCATCTGGCCAAGGCGCTGTTGGCTGTGCCCCAGAAAGGCTTTTGCCTGAAAAATATGTTTAAATCTGTCAAAAATACCCCATAATAAAAAACAGGTGTGTATGCCATCTCTGATTGCAACATCTCACAGAGAATAAGTTAATTATAGTGTATGGTGGGAGTTTTTAGAGGAATTGGGTGGAAATCAACAGAAAAGTGCTATGCGTGTGCGTGTGCGTGTGTGTGCAATTTCTAGTCACTTTAAAAAACGTCAAATCCTACAGTAATGTTTTTAATCTATGAAGATGTTTTTTTATTTTCTAACCTATTTTAAGAAATGTAAAATGCAAGTATAAAAAAACCTTATTGTGGATGTACAGATTGAATGAAATGATATAGAAAATAAACCAGACACCTATTATTGCAGACTCCAGATATGGAACGGTACTTGTTGGCGAAGCAATCGTTGTGACAGAAGGCTGGGTGAATGGGTGGAGGACAGCCTGACAGGTCTGCAATCAGCGCCAAGTCCTCCAATGAAAGGAGCTCTTGAGAAGTGACAGCACTGAGTTAACTAATGCAAATAGTCTGCAACAGATTGTCTAATTAGGCTGGTCAGGGCAGCCATTTGCAATTCAATAATAATGCTGACTCTGTATACGCGTAAGGCTTATTTTTTATATTGAACTATTAGTGAAGTGCGGCTCCTGACTGCTATGTCGTACCAGTAACTGGCTCAAGATAGCCCACACAGATCCCATGAAGTTATCTGAATATACCACAGAATAGATATGACCTTTGTGCTATTATTGCAAGCATATAGCATAGCCTTCATTATTCATACATAGTGCGATAACGGTTCATGTGAAATATGACCATATACCTACCTGATACAACAAGAGCCCTTTTCCCTCTCCGGCTGGCTCTGTCCTTCAGAATAAACAGCGTTGTGTCAAAGACCTCTGCAGCTCTGGAAATCTCTTGGGTCTCAGGCTCAGCTTGCCGGAGAAATGGAAACAGCTGCATGGGGGACTGGAGTGTGTCTCGCCAGTCATTCATCGGGGACTGGAGTGTGTCTCGCCTGTGATGCAGAGGAACTGGCAGTTAAGGTGAAAAAGTGGACCCTCACTCATACATTTTTTTAAATAATGTATCTAGGGACACTCTCATATGAACCATGTGATTAGGTTATTTACTCTGTCCTGGTGTGACATAACGCTTTGTCCACCATCTGAAGGCTTTCTTGAAATGAGGAAATGAGCAATCCCCCATTGTCAAATGATGCTCCTGGAAGAGTCAAACATAGGACTCGTTAGCAAACCAACCAAGGTATATAATATGGAACCATAATATACAGTGGGGAGAACAAGTATTTGATACACTGCCGATTTTGCAGGTTTTCCTACTTACAAAGCATGTAGAGGTCTGTAATTTTTATCATAGGTACACTTCAACTGTGAGAGACGGAATCTAAAACAAAAATCCAGAAAATCACATTGTATGATTTTTAAATAATAAATTTGCATTTTATTGCATGACATAAGTATTTGATCACCTACCAACCAGTAAGAATTCCTGGGGCACCATGCAAGATCTCACCTCGTGGGGCATCAAAGATCATGAGGAAGGTGAGGGATCAGGCCAGAACTACACGGCAGGACCTGGTCAATGACCTGAAGAGAGCTGGGACCACAGTCTCAAAGAAAACCATTAGTAACACACTACGCCGTCATGGATTAAAATCCTGCAGCGCACGCAAGGTCCCCCTGCTCAAGCCAGCGCATGTCCAGGCCCGTCTGAAGTTTGCCAATGACCATCTGGATGATCCAGAGGAGGAATGGGAGAAGGTCATGTGGTCTGATGAGACAAAAATAGAGCTTTTTGGTCTAAACTCCACTCTCCATATTTGGAGGAAGAAGAAGGATGAGTACAACCCTAAGAACACCATCCCAACCGTGAAGCATGGAGGTGGAAACATCATTCTTTGGGGATGCTTTTCTGCAAAGGGGACAGGACGACTGCACCATATTGAGGGGAGGATGGATTGGGCCATGTATCGCGAGATCTTGGCCAACAACCTCCTTCTCTCAGTAAGAGCATTGAAGATGGGTCGTGGCTGGGTCTTCCAGCATGACAACGACCCGAAACACACAGCCAGGGCAACTAAGGAGTGGCTCCGTAAGAAGCATCTCAAGGTCCTGGAGTGGCCTAGCCAGTCTCCAGACCTGAACCCAATAGAAAATCTTTGAAGGGAGCTGAAAGTCCGTATTGCCCAGCGACAGCCCCGAAACCTGAAGGATCTGGAGAAGGTCTGTATGGAGGAGTGGGCCACAATCCCTGCTGCAGTGTGTGCAAACCTGGTCAAGAACTACAGGAAACGTATGATCTCTGTAATTGCAAACAAAGGTTTCTGTACCAAATATTAAGTTCTGCTTTTCTGATGTATCAAATACTTATGTCATGCAATAAAATGCAAATTAATTACTTAAAAATCATACAATGTGATTTTCTGTATTTTTGTTTTAGATTCCGTCACTCACAGTTGAAGAGTACCTATGATAAAAATTACAGACTTCTACATGCTTTGTAAGTAGGAAAACCTGCAAAATCGGCAGTGTATCAAATACTTGTTCTCCCCACTGTAGATAGCATTCAATTTACTTACAAAAAGCAAGGCAATATTATATAAACATATTAAAGCTACAGTGTTGTGATGCAAAATCCCTGTAGTAATTTGGCACTAGCATTCTGTTCTGTGCCTGTTTACAATATCTCCTGTAAAGCAGCGAAGGATAGTTCAGCATAGTACCTTTTGAATGGTACATAAGGTGGGTGAGCAGGAGATAATTAGTAACCTCTCTCGGTTACCCGAAGTGACTTGTATGGACATCATGACATTCCGTGGAGAGGAAGTAGATACTGAACCCAGTACAGACTGATGTAATATGCATCCAGAAAGACCCCCTCAGCCAATACAGCTGTAGTAATGGGCTTTAGAATGAGCAGTCACATGTCACTCTCACTAGGCTTTTACTTGCACAGATCTGATACCCATCCCATATCAACTAACAGGTGGGGTTTTATTTTTTACAAATAGATGTAAAAAAAAGAAAAGGATAAAGGTTTTAAATCCCCTAATAGCTGCATTTTTCCCTGATAATCTCTGAGATACATTGCAATAGTAAATGCCTATTGGGATGGAGACTGTCATGTAGAAGTTGATCTTTAGAGAACAGTCTAATTCCCCATCCCGACAATCCATTCTATCATTTGTAAGGTCTTTAGAGAACAGTCTAATTTCCCATCCCGACAATCCATTCTATCATTTGTAAGGTCTTTAGAGAACAGTCTAATTCCCCCATCCAGACAATCCATTCTATCATTTGTAAGGTCTTTAGAGAACAGTCTAATTCCCCCATCCAGACAATCCATTCTATCATTTGTAAGGTCTTTAGAGAACAGTCTAATTCCCCCATCCAGACAATCCATTCTATCATTTGTAAGGTCCCTGGGTGGTAAAGTTGACAACAATAGAATATAGAGTATGTGCATGTAAAATACATCTGTTTATTTGAAGCATGCTAGCGTAATAACATAATCAATAGGAGCAATAACCAAAAGAAAACAGAGATATTACTTACGTTTTGAGTTTCTGGCCTCATCACTTAAAAACCTCATGAGGATTGCGCAGGATACAATGGCATATTTAATCAGGTTGAAATGTCCAGCCATGGTTTGGTGATACCTGGATGTACAGTAAGTCAATCGCAGAAATATATCACATTTTAAGTGTAATTGAAAAGCACCAGATAATCCACCATGAGCTTTATGTGATTAATTATTATTATTTCATGCCTGAAATGTTTAAAACAACTCCTAGTAAATGCCATGACAAGTATTTCAAGAAGTTACGCTATAGCTGCAATCGAACAATGTATTTGCCCACCTTTTGACGATTTGGTCAGAGAAGGCTCTTGTCGTCTGTTGGCAAGGAGAAACCTGTCCTGTTGGTCTGGTGTCACAGTGTCTGGCATTTTATAAGAGGTTCACTTATACTTGGTTGACTATGTTGCAAAAACACTTCAAACCATGTTTTGTTTAGCTGCCACTTTGCCTGCTTTGCCTACGCATTTAGAAGAAAGACAGACATCTCAAGAAGGTAAATTGTGTTTTCCTCTGTGTATCTCAGCATGCTTGCCTCGCCACTGAAGTGTGCATCAAAGTCAAGCCTTGCTGATGTGAGGTAGGAAAAAGAAATGGCCTTTCTGACTCAGCGGGAGATTACCTTGTCTTTATTATTTTTGAGATAGAAACATCACTGCCATTCTACAAAATAAGAAAAGTACCATCCTGTATTTATAGAGTAAGGCCATTTAGATACCGGCCATGGTATGTCTTATACTGTATATACATGTACAATGCTGAGATGTTACTGTAATGTGGTAACCGTTACAATGGAAGTTTTCACATCCATTAAATTTAGTAGAAGGACTATGATAACATCAGAAAATGCTCCCAAGGTATTGTTTGTATAAAAGTGATTGACACTGTTTTTTCCCAGTAGTCGTGCTGTGTTGATAGGGATCTAGGTTGGACTTTTGGTCAGGCAGTTTTAATTCCACTACAGTGGCTAGCTGTGTGCCTATGCCTTTCGTTTAGATAGTAATTCATGTTCACGCTCCTGCTCCCATCCCTATACTGCTGTCCTCTCACGCAGTCATTTGTAATTGGCTTAATTCAACAGTACAGTAACCTGTTTTCCAATTCTCTAAAACAGCCTTCAGGATTTCTTGGAATAAGAGATTAGGCATGAGTGCTCCTGGAGATGCCCTCAGACGCCCCTAATCACAAATGCTTCAGTTAGCATTCAGTGCTTACTGTTGCCTCTGTCGTCAAGAGTGGGTGTCATGGCCCCCGGAAGATTGAGCGAGGCACTTGACAAACTGCTGATGAAACGGCTGAACGTTACCAAGCAGGCCGTGACTTCAGTTCAGTGGAAGGATATGGTCCATGTATTCAGGATGTTCGTAGAAGTTCTCAATATTGTTGTTGTTCTTCATAGTGCCCAATTTCTCTCACAGAGACATCCTGTATATTGTTTCAGTTTGGGTTTCTGCACTTGTCCTCACCAAATGATGGTGCTACGGAAGAAACCCGAGCGGTGCAAATGGCTCAGCCTACAGGTGTGAGAGGTACGATTTAAGAACATGTTGTACAGCACCTACTGTTACCAGTCTCTGTATACCACCCGATGGGAGGCCCTGGCCTAGCAGGTCCATATAAAAAAGTGAACCAACAGTTGCATGTGGTGTGACATTCTGAACCACTGGGAAGAAGTGCAGGAGGTTACCCCTGCTGTGCAGAACCTGAGGGACTGGCCTCTACTGAGATGGATTTGAGAGAAAATTGGAGAGGACTTGGAACATACGACAGACAATTCAGTCATGCATTTTTTGTTACATTGAATCATGGAATACAATTATCTTCACCCTTTTGATTCTGCCCTTTAACCTTCCGTACAGAGGTCAACAAAACAAAGCTTAGCAATCTGATCAAAGTCAAGCCACGGGCAGGCAGCATGATACCTCCAATCCTCCAATTAGGAAAGAGAAATCCCAAGCAGAGTCCAGTAAACATATTTTGGATCTAAGAATGGGGCAACAAAGTTTTCTGCTAAATGTTATTGCTGTATAATTTAAAATACTTTTTCTTGTCACCGGTCTCAAATTTCTTCTTACCCCTATTAAAGAATCTTCAAGCAGCAGGTGGCCTTTGTTCCCCAGCAATAGCTGTGAACACATATCAGGTAGGGCTCAATAGAAGACCATTTCACAATAAGGAAGAATGATTTGGGATTTATTTAGTAATAAATAAGAAAACAAACGAGGCTGAGTGAATATACATATAGATGTGTGTATTGGTAAGTTTGTAATGACTGTCAGACTGCATGGCTTCGTACAAAGGAAAGGATTACAACACGTAAAGCATACATGTTGATTTCATTTCATAAACTAACATTTTAGTCACCTGACAGATACAGTAAGATACCATTGCTACAATAAGCCTGTATCTTTTTCCCCAGTGTTTGTCATTCCGCACAACCCTTTGTTATGGGAGAATATCAGTGACTACTGTTTATATAAACTAAACTACCCTATGGCATCATGAACGCTTCCACCATGCCCTGCATTTGTGGCCCTCAACACAAACTCTCCGGACACTCTTTATCTAAAATCATGCTGCAGCCAAGCTACCTGTAGTCACCCTGAAGTAATGGAATAAATCAAATTAACCAGAGGGTATAGCCCAGTAGAGTACTAATTCCAAAATGTTTTCATGTATATTGATTTGTACAGTTCTGTTTTTACTTTGCAAATATGAAAAAAGTTCACCTACACATGAATTCAAAACTTTGCAATGAACCAACATAGAAACTATCTTTGTGACTGTAGACCTATTCATAGGTTGCACCTCCGTCACTCGGTCGCGTCATGCCGTTGTTATGAACGTTCTCAAGCCGTGATAAGCCCAGTCATTCTGGACGGAGGCTGACTACTGTTTAGTGTAAATAAGTGCCTGGAAATATGATGATATTGCTAAAGTAGACTAATATTTAGTAGTAAACAACTTTGCCAGCATTATCATGTTGTCAAATTTACTTTAGACAGATGGCAATGTTATCATTAGCTAGCAAGGTTTGAGAATTAAAATAGCAATGTTATCATTAGCTAGCTAAAATCTGGTGGCCTCCCCTCAATCTTAGCTAGCTAGCTAACGTTATCCTGCATCTAAAGTCAATCTGGTGACATCACAATGATGACAAAAGGTTTTCCTACTATTTATTTGGCTCCATTTGAATGTCATTGTATTTCCAAGCCACTATAACGCTCATTGACGATGCTTTGAGTAGAACGCTCAGTCGGGCATCAGTTCAAAACTAACGTTCAAAACAATATTGTGATGAAACATGCAGCCCATGAAAATGTTTTTCTATATGGAAAAAATTCTATAATTTTGAGCATATTCATTCTCCAATGTCAATAACAACCAATTAATGCAAGTATACATATCCTCTACTTCCAAAGTCAAATATTTCAGATATTATTATTATTTTTTATTTAACAAGAGCCATATAGAAAATAACAGGAAGAAGATATACTTATCAACTGAATTTGAATGTGCATAAAATAGTCAATTAGCTCATGTGACTAAACTGTACATGAAAACACAAAGAAGTGTCTAACTCATGTACTTTCCAGAGATGCTTTGACTGTTGACAAAGACCGGGTCCACAGAGGCCACTTTGGAAGCAACAAAAGAATGAATACAATGGAGGACTGCCGTCAGATTGGAAAACTCCAGCTCCTGCAATGGAAAGAAAAACCAAGAATACAAATTCTAAGAAATACT
Organism: Thymallus thymallus; assembly: GCA_023634145.1. NCBI lineage: Eukaryota > Metazoa > Chordata > Actinopteri > Salmoniformes > Salmonidae > Thymallus > Thymallus thymallus. Next base: position 4,251,212 of record CM042405.1, on the reverse strand, counting down.
CTTAAGAATTTGCATAACATTTTCATAATGTCACAATTACTTCTGTAACAAATAAGTACTTGTATTTACTACAACAACAACAACAACGACGACGGTGACGATGACAACGATAATAATAACGATAACTATAATGATAAAAAATAATAATAAAAGAATAATAATTATAATAATAATAATTATTATAATAATAATATGACTCTACTGGTTCCTTGCATGGCATTTACCAGAGATAGTTTGATTCTATATATTGAGCCTGTCCTCCCCAATTTAAGGTGCCACCAACCTCCTGTGGACCACAGTATTCAAACATTCTATCAATACTCTCCTCAGAGAGGCCACTGCAATGCAGTGGAAGTTGAGTTGATGTCATATGCAGCGTCACTGTAGTACCTTCATTTCTATCTGTTTGATTTCAGCATTCTTGAAGAGGAGTTTCACCCTGGTTTTCCCATCATCAGAGGAGCCTTTCAGTTGAGAGAATTTGTATCTCCATAATATCTTCTACAGGGGATAAGAGTAGAGAAAATAGCAAAGGTTCATTATTTTGACCACTCAATAAACAGTAGGTATTAACCAGTCTAGCATGGACAATATCCCACTACTGTATCAACTGTTGAAGTTTCACTTAGAATAGTGAATGAACAATGACTCACCTTCGAGGAGCTCTCAGAACAAGTGAAGCCAGATCCAAAGTCTATGGTCAAACACAGTACTTTACCCTGGCTACTGCACATGTAGCTCTTTGACTGTTGAGAGACAGAGCTGTATTTAGAGAACAATCCGACATTTCAACATACATTATGTAATGGAAACATGCAATATGTCAGTCTATTGAAGCATCTCAACCTAAAACCTTTCTCTGCAAATCAGGGGATTATCATAACATAGAGCTACTGAAGAAAGGTTGAAATAATATTTGTTGTGTTTCCAGTATCTTAGGGAGCAGTTAGGGAATCCTGTTTATGCTTTTTGTGTGAAAGCTTAGGAACTGCTGTCGGGGTCAGAGTATAGTCTATATATGGATTATTGTGAAATTAATGACTTCCAATGCTTGAACTTCCTCTGAGCTTTGAATACACCCACCCCCTTAAAAGATCAACAAACAGAATTGTGAATATGCAATGCTGAAATAGGCTACCCATTTATTTAGCCCTTTTATTGCTGCAGGTCTGTTCAATCCATTATGCTGGAGAGGAGTTTAGACTGTGTCAATTAAGAATTATTCTAAACTAGTTCTGCATTGTTATTTATTGTTTGGTTGTACTGATCATACCAACTCGATATTGTTGGATTCTAGTTTGAAATATACCTTGAAATTGGTGTATGGAAAGTTACTGAGTGAGACCAGGGGACGTGCAGAAAGTTCTTATTATGTTCAAGCATGTTATTGTTTAATATCAATGAGGCGAAAGGCAACAGGTAGTCTCTGATAAGGCCGGCCAGCTGGTTAGTCTCTGATAAGGCAGGCCAGCTGGTTAGTCTCTGATAAGGCAGGCCAGCTGGTTAGTCTCTGATAAGGCAGGCCAGCTGGTTAGTCTCTGATAAGGCAGGCCAGCTAGTTAGACTCTGATAAGGCAGGCCAGCTGGTTAGTCTCTGATAAGGCAGGCCAGCTGGTTAGTCTCTGATAAGGCAGGCCAGCTGGTTAGTCTCTGATAAGTCAGGCCAGCTGGTTAGTCTCTGATAAGGCAGGCCAGCTGGTTAGTATCTGATAAGGCAGGCCAGCTGGTTAGTCTCTGATAAGGCAGGCCAGCTGGTTAGTCTCTGATAAGGCAGGCCAGCTGGTTAGTCTCTGATAAGGCAGGCCAGCTGGTTAGTCTCTGATAAGGCAGGCCAGATGGTTAGTCTCTGATAAGGCAGGCCAGCTAGTTAGACTCTGATAAGGCAGGCCAGCTGGTTAGTCTCTGATAAGGCAGGCCAGCTGGTTAGTCTCTGATAAGGCAGGCCAGCTGGTTAGTCTCTGATAAGGCAGGCCAGCTGGTTAGTCTCTGATAAGGCAGGCCAGATGGTTAGTCTCTGATAAGGCAGGCCAGCTGCGGAACTAGGGAGGAGCGATGAAGTGAGGAAAACCTATAGGAGGGGGGCCAGAGGGGCCCACCACAACGACCCTCCTACTACAGTCCTATTCCATACACTTCCACGCCCACCAAGGATCTAGCATCAGAGATGTATTGGCTGTCTAGATGTGTAAGGAGTAGGAGGTGATAAATATATGTGCTTGTGTAAACATGCTTTATCTATGCAGCTGTATGACCCAGTGGGTGAATAAACTTGGTTTGAGTTTGTTCAGAACCTGACAATATAAAATGCAACAAAGTAAAATATCTGGGTTAGAGTCTCCAGTCAGTAGCTTCCATTTACTGCCCGAACTCAGCCTTATTGAAAGCAGTGATGTGTGAGGACTGTGTATGGAGCTGAAGTGTAGATCTTAGTGGAAATATAAGGCTCCTAGTAGAAACCCTATATTCCATGTTTCCATTCTTCAGCAGATGAAGCCCACTCAAACAGAATGCTACTACTGCTCCTTACCGCTTCGGACACTTTTTTTGACACATTTTGCTGTGAATTTCAGGTGTTGCTCCTTTCAGTCTCTCACACGGCTGGTGGGAGCCTGCTGTTTTAAATGATTGACTACAGTGAATGCAGAGGGACTCTTGAGTGTCTTGCTGTTTAAAAACAACCTCTTCTCCACAGAGGTGTCTGGCTGAAATTTAGTTGCCATGAAAAGAAAGCTTTGTGTGAGAATGTGTTGTGTCATGCTAAATACAGACTACACATTGCTAATTGGAAAGCTTCCTTAACATGGGAGAATAAAACATGAAGTGGTTTCAAGAAATGTCCATACCACAGTTCGGGTTAGCGCTGTCGTTCTACTCAACATAATACAATGAAAAACATACAGTATATTAAATTAACCTTTATTCATGAGTATGACCCTGTCCAATTTTAATGTGAATACACCAACACCTAGCTCCATACAAAATAAAACGAGTCAAACTGTGAGGGACAGAGAGTCCAGTTAGGTTTGTCCGCAATAATGTTTGAAGCTGACGGCCATCCAATCAGTTTTCAGTTCCAGGCTTAGCCCAAGTTCAATTCTGTTGAGTGCTTTTCTGAAACCACAGGAGGCTTAGCCCAAGTTCAACTCTGTCGAGTGCTCTTCTGAAACCACAGGACACTTAGTTCAACTCTGGTCTGAAACCACAGGAGGCTTGTCTAATTGTCTGGAGAACCGAGAATCACCAGCTAATTTAAATACTTCATCACATCTCATTGGTCTCCCAAGGACAATGTCCCAAGTTTACATAATTAATGGCGGAAAATAAAAAATATTCTTGCTTTTTCACAGATTGACAGAGAGGTAAAATACCACATGTTAAATAATCCTTTGTGCTTCACACATTATACACCTGTTCAGACTAGGCTCCCTTTACCATCTATTAACCACATCATACACCTGTTCAGACTAGGCTCCCTTTACCATCTGTTAACCACATCATACACCTGTTCAGACTAGGCTCCCTTTACCATCTGTTAACCACATTATACACCTGTTCAGACTAGGCTCCCTGTACCATCTGTTAACCACATTATACACCTGTTCAGATTACGCTCCCTTTACCATCTGTTAACCACATCATACACCTGTTCAGACTAGGCTCCCTTTACCATCTGTTAACCACATTATACACCTGTTCAGACTAGGCTCACTGTACCATCTGTTAACCACATCATACACCTGTTCAGACTAGGCTCCCTTTACCATCTGTTAACCACATTATACACCTGTTCAGACTAGGTTCACTGTACCATATGTTAACCACATTATAAACCTGTTGAGACTAGGCTCCCTTTACCATCTGTTAACCACATTATACACCTGTTCAAACTAGGCTCACTGTACCATTTGTTAACCACATTATACACCTGTTCAGACTAGGCTCACTGTACCATCTGTTAACCACATTATACACCTGTTCAGACTAGGCTCCCTTTACCATCTGTTAACCACATTATACACCTGTTCAGACTAGGCTCCCTTTACCATCTGTTAACCACATTATACACCTGTTCAGACTACGCTCCCTGTACCATCTGTTAACCTCAGGATAATGTCCAGACTAGGCTCCCTGTACCATCGGTTAACCTCAGGATAATGTCCAGACTACTCTCCCTGTACCATCTGTTAACATCAGGATAATGTCCAGACTAAGCTCCCTGTACCATCGGTTAACCTCAGTATAATGTCCAGACTAGGCTCCCTGTACCATCGGTTAACCTCAGGATAATGTCCAGACTAGGCTCACTGTATCAGCTGTTACACCTCAGGATAATGTTCAGACTAGGCTCACTGTATCAGCTGTTACACCTCAGGATAATGTTCAGACTAGGCTCACTGTATCAGCTGTTACACCTCAGGATAATGTTCAGACTAGGCTCACTGTATCAGCTGTTACACCTCAGGATAATGTTCAGACTAGGCTCACTGTATCAGCTGTTAACCTCAGGATAATGTTCAGACTAGGCTCACTGTATCAGCTGTTACACCTCAGGATAATGTTCAGACTAGGCTCACTGTATCAGCTGTTACACCTCAGGATAATGTTCAGACTAGGCTCACTGTATCAGCTGTTACACCTCAGGATAATGTTCAGACTAGGCTCACTGTATCAGCTGTTAACACCTCAGGATAATGTTCAGACTAGGCTCACCGTATCAGCTGTTACACCTCAGGATAATGTTCAGACTAGGCTCACTGTATCAGCTGTTAACACCTCAGGATAATGTTCAGACTAGGCTCACTGTATCAGCTGTTAACACCTCAGGATAATGTTCAGACTAGGCTCACTGTATCAGCTGTTACACCTCAGGATAATGTTCAGACTAGGCTCACTGTATTAGCTGTTACACCTCAGGATAATGTTCAGACTAGGCTCACTGTATCAGCTGTTACACCTCAGGATAATGTTCAGACTAGGCTCACTGTATCAGCTGTTACACCTCAGGATAATGTTCAGACTAGGCTCACTCAGAGAATACAGATCAACTATTTCTTCTATTATATTTGTATTTCTTCAGAGATAAGGACCACAATGCTTGATCATTTTTAACATTAACTGGATTTAACCTGACTTTATAGTGTACAAGGCCCACTATGTCCTTAGTAGTGTACAAGGCCCACTATGTCCTTAGTAGTGTACAAGGCCCACTATGTCCTTAGTAGTGTACAAGGCCCACTATGTCCTTAGTAGTGTACAAGGCCCACTATGTCCTTAGTAGTGTACAAGGCCAACTATGTCCTTAGTAGTGTACAAGGCCAACTATGTCCTTAGTAGTGTACAAGGCCCATTATGTCCTTAGTAGTGTACAAGGCCAACTATGTCCTTCATAGTGTACAAGGCTAACTACTGTATGTCGTATTAATGTCATATATTTTTTAATGTTTTTCAACAAACAGCAAGTCCTAGTCCACTGAAGTACAGGATACATCAGAGACACAGAACATTACCATATGTTCCTACTTTCAAGGGTTCAGTCTATGAAAGATTAAGAGAGGCTGTCATTTCATTGGGCTTAATTTTGTTTGATTGGCCGTTCCCTATTTAAGTCTGCAGTTCATATGTTGACATTTTTTTCTGGTACAGTTGAGAACTTGCCTAAGGGTTGAATGTCCTCAGAATTAAGAGGAAACTTAATTGAACCCTGTGGAATCATGATCCTGAACCATCCATGACCACACAAGCACTCTATAGAACTTAATGGGATATATTTGCCTTCAAAGACAGATTGATGACTTATTTTCTCAACAGCCAATTCATTTTAGGAACCTGCATCTGGTGAACCGTTTAAGCTGTGTGATTACATTTGCTAGTTTAATAACTGACATGGTTTGGTGAGGACAGTTGATGCAGTACCAAATTGAATAACTGACAAGGGTTGGGGAGGACAGTTGATGCAGTACCAAATTGAATAACTGACAAGGGTTGGGGAGGCCAGTTGATGCAGTACCAAATTGAATAACTGACAATGGTTGGTGAGGACAGTTGATGCAGTACCAAATTGAATAACTGACAATGGTTGGTGAGGACAGTTGATGCAGTACCAAATTGAATAACTGACAAGGGTTGGTGAGGACAGTTGATGCAGTACCAAATTGAATAACTGACAATGGTTGGTGAGGACAGTTGATGCAGTACCAAATTGAATAACTGACAATGGTTGGTGAGGACAGTTGATGCAGTACCAAATTGTGGAATGTTGTGGGTTCACACTTTGCCCTTGAAATGTATTTCAGCACTGCAGTGATTTAAATCTCTTCTGACAGGTTCTTTCCTTTGTATTATTTATAAATATCTGTAGTTAAGGGTTCTGAGCATCATAGCCCTCGGGCTTAACTGTGCCTTTTACTTAGCCTTTTACTTTGGTTGGCTGCTTTTGAAGAGGAGGATTATATAGAACCCTGCTGGCCATTCCACGAGGTCCCGACTTGACATCTAGCATACTTTTTACCCTTGGTTCAAATGAATGATCATGAAAAGAGAGGAGTTCAAAAACAGAGCATAGTTATTGTGGAAACATCAAATATAATTCTGAAACAATTTGTAAAGGTTTTGACGAGTGTCCAATTTGCATACAGTGCTAAGCCAGGTGTTATGAAGAGGCCTGCGGTGCTCATAAAGGCACTTCAGGTGTTATGAATCCCTGCACATTCTTTTTAAATACTGTATGTGTTACTAAACTATATGTGAGTATCAGAGATGACCATATTGGTACTTTTGTCTTAAAACAATCAATAAAGAGTCTCTACACACAGTTGTCAGCAGCAGGCCCACTGTGTAGATGGAGTATGTTATTCCTACCATTAGCTGAGGTGAGTCCGTCTAGTGTAAGGGACTGTACCTTTTGGCTGTGATTATGAATATCTAAGTAATTTAATGCAGTCTAACCTTTAGCAAATCAGGTTAAGAGAGGTTGTCATTTCATTGGGCTTAATTTTGTTTGATTGGCCGTTCCCTATTTGAGTATGCAGTTCATATGTTGAAATTTTTTTCTGGTACAGTTGAGAACTTGCCTAAGGAATGAATGTCCTCAGAATTAAGAGGAAACTTAATTGAGCCCTGTGGAATCATGATCCTGAACCATGGTGTGCTGTACTATGCGTTCTCTGGAAGAGGGCTCCCGAGTGGAGCAGTGGTCTGGCAATGCATCTCAGTGCATGAGGCGTCACTACAGACACCCTGGTTCGATTCCAGGCTGTATCACAACCTGTCCTGATTGAGAGTCCCATATGGTGTCACACTAAATTGGCCCAGCATTGTCTGGATTTGGCCGGTATAGGCCGTCATTGTAAATAAGAATTTGTTCTTAACTGACTTTCCCAGTGAAAATGATGATCACCATTATGCTGCAGACGTTACCATAACAGAGCTCATCACCATTATGCTGCAGACGTTACCATAACAGAGCTCATCACCATTATGCTGCAGACGTTACCATAACAGAGCTCATCACCATTATGCTGCAGACGTTACCATAACAGAGCTCATCACCATTATGCTGCAGACGTTACCATAACAGAGCTCATCACCGTTATGCTGCAGACGTTACCATAACAGAGCTCATCACCATTATGCTGCAGACGTTACCATAACAGAGCTCATCACCATTATGCTGCAGACGTTACCATAACAGAGCTCATCACCATTATGCTGCAGACGTTACCGTAACAGAGCTCATCGCCATTATGCTGTAGACGTTACCGTAACAGAGCTCATCACCATTATGCTGTAGACGTTACCGTAACAGAGCTCATCACCATTATGCTGCAGACATTACCATAACAGAGCTCATCACCATTATGCTGCAGACATTACCATAACAGAGCTCATCACCATTATGCTGCAGACATTGCCATAACAGAGCTCATCACCATTATGCTGCCGACATTACCATAACAGAGCTCATCACCATTATGCTGCAGACATTACCATAACAGAGCCCATCACCATTATACTGCAGAACTTACCGTAACAGAGCTCATCACCATTATGCTGTAGACGTTACCGTAACAGAGCTCATCACCATTATACTGCAGACATTACCATTACAGAGCTCATCACCATTATGCTGCAGACATTACCGTAACAGAGCCCATCACCATTATACTGCAGAACTTACCGTAACAGAGCTCATCACCATTATGCTGTAGACGTTACCGTAACAGAGCTCATCACCATTATGCTGCAGACCTTACCATAACAGAGCTCATCACCATTATGCTGCAGACCTATCACTAAAAGAGCACATCCCGATATCGTTGCAGAACTTTCTGTAACAGGCAATTTAATGGTTCAATGAAGTGAGGGCTAATTCTTTAGATCCCTTTAAGCTACATTTTATTAAACTAACACTCGTGTTAAAAAGGAACAAACCATAAAAAGAAACTGCCTATCTTCCAATTCTCTGTGCAATTGATTTCCTTGTAGGAGATATTAAAATCTGCCCTGAATCAGTAATTAAAATGCACTTTGTATCTTGGAAATGTTACCTATTTGGACAAATTAAGGTTTCCCATAAATAACAATCACATAGCCTAACAGTTGTATTGTCCCCCCCAAAAAATGTAATTAAGTATGTTCTTCCTCATAATGACATTCATTTTTGTATTTTGCATAGCTTTGTCACATGAACTCTGAGTACTTTTCTAGAATAATCCACTAAAAGGAACACATTATCAAAATGAATGCATTGCTGGAATTAATGTATTGTGACATGTTGTGACATGGAATCTACATGGAAAATACATTGGATTTGAAAAAAGTAATCAACGTAAACTGTTATTTTGAAGGTGACATTTCAACCACAGGATTGTGTCATCATGGTAACCACATTTCAACATAGACAAACCTTGTATAAAATATGTTGAATTTGTACCTTTAAAACATTGTAAAGGCTTCAACGTTATATCCACTATCAGAAGAAAAAAAACATTAGGCTGGGCAGAACCTCCTACTGGAGAGTTGATCTATCTACAGCACCTCCTACTGGAGAGATGATCTATCTACAGCACCTCCTACTGGAGAGATGATCTATCTACAGCACCTCCTACTGGAGAGATGATCTATCTACAGCACCTCCTACTGGAGAGATGATCTATCTACAGCACCTCCTACTGTAGAGATGATCTATCTACAGCACCTCCTACTGTAGAGATGATCTATCTACAGCACCTCCTACTGGAGAGATGATCTATCTACAGCACCTCCTACTGGAGAGATGATCTATCTACAGCACCTCCTACTGGAGAGATGATCTATCTACAGTGACTCTTTGGTCATTCAGGGCTCTAACCAAGCCCAGCCATGGTTAGCTATGATATGATATTTGTTACTGACTCTATTACCAATGTGCTATCGTGAGAATGATTGGTGGGCAAGCTACACTTAAAAACAAAAAAGATTCACTGTTGCTATCGAAGTCATTCCAAAAGGTGGGTTTAACTGAGCAAATTAAATGTGACCATACTTTATCATTCAGATATCATTTAAATTCATAATTGATATACTGGATTCACAACTCCTCCTCGACCAAAAATAGAGGATAAAGAACAGGACTAAATCAAATCAAACGTTTTGTTAAAGTGCATTTAACGTTTGATTTGATTTAGTCCTGTTCTTTAACTTTCATTCTTTCTCATTGATCAAAGTCTCAACCAAATACGACCCAGTTATCCAAGTTGGAATGATGTGGTGTTGCCCAGTGGGTTGGCATTGTATTTGCTGCAGTTAATATTTTTCAATGTGTGATAACTCTATGAAGGCTCTCTGGGGAATGTGGCCCAGTTCAAAATTAGCAACACGTCAGTCATATCTCAGCACTACTTATACGAACCCCCAAGCCTTTGACTCCGGAGAGCATCACATCATTTCCAAACAAACCACTTTGCTGTTCCACTTACCCCGACTCTCTGCACAGCCATGAAGACGGCTCTTTGGAAGGACTTCTCCCACACAGCGAGGTCAGTGGTCATCTCCACACTGAAGGTGTGACTCTGGCCGTGGCCGACCAGGATGCTGAAACAGAAAGGCTCTCCGTCCTGCAGCTCCTCATCCTGCTGGAGGCCAAGGTAGAACTTGGCCTGGATCCAGCAGTCCTCTGCCATCCATAGCTACAACATCACATCCAACATGAAGTCTCATCAGTTCAATTCACTGGGAACCATAACCAACTTGACATGTGTAGGCTACTATATGAGTAACTCCCATGTTAGTGCAGATCTAACATGGACATCAATGCATGATTCACGCAAAGTCCGGTAACAGTCGATCCTAATATCTTATTTTGCATGTGAACTTTGAACATACCTTGTGAACTTTGAACATACCTTATGAACCTTGAACATACCTTGTGAACGTTGAACATACCTTGTGAACTTTGAACAGAACCTCATAAAGGATATACATGGGTTCAGCTTGTCCCCAGTCAGTTGCACTAACCTGAGATGGGTGGACAAAAGTGCATATTTTTTTTAAAGCCTTCATTTATTTATTTTGTATCAATGTAATGTCTTACAGGCAGGATATAAGATACTTTGAACCAAAGTAAATTAACCAACATATAGTGTGCTTGACAAACATAATTTGGAAGCTCTGCATTAACCCATCTTACTCAACCAAATAACCTAACCTCTGAACTAGGGAAGACAATGAAAGGGTTTCATTACCCATGATTTGTTTGGTGGGTGGTTTGGGGTCTAGCTCAAAACTAATTTTAGACATAGATGATGTCATTGTAAAGTATGAATGAAAAGGTCCAGACGAACCACTATAACTACACACTGCATGTAGCCCACCAACATGCTCCCAGCTAATGGGCTATCATGGTGGAATAAAAGCTGCCCTTGGACTCTTAACAGTTAATGAATGAAGAGGAAATCAATGGGAGGTTCATACAGGAGGACTCCTGAAGATGTAGAGTGAAGGCCCTCTCAATGCCAGGAACTTGAAGGTACTTGATGGACCAGCATCATTAGCATGAGGGTTTTCACACACCCAACCCATGTGGACAATCTGCAGAGGCAAGGTTCAATGGATGAAGATCAATATTGTTGCATAAAAATAAAAAAAACAATTATGAACCTATATGTTCTGAGTGGATAAGTCTTAGTTAACCATAGCATTAGTTAAAGATAGTTATAGTTAAACATAGCTATAGATGAAGATAGTTATAGATGAACATAGTTATAGATGAACATAGTTATAGATGAACATAGTTATAGATGAACATAGTTATAGATGAAAATAGTTATAGATGAAGATAGTTATAGATGAAGATAGTTATAGATGAAGATAGTTATAGATGAAGATAGTTATAGATTAAGATAGTTATAGCTCCTTGCATGAGGACATACCTGATCATCCGGAGAACAATATCTGTTAATCATTTTCATCTGTTAGAGGAGAAAACAAGGGATTGTAATGGTGGAACAGTATCAGAGCTGTAATGGTGGAACAGTATCAGAGCTGTAATGGTGGAACAGTATCAGAGCTGTAATGGTGGAACAGTATCAGAGCTGTAATGGTGGAACAGTATCAGAGCTGTAATGGTGGAACAGTATCAGAGCTGTAATGGTGGAACAGTATCAGAGCTGTAATGGTGGAACAGTATCAGAGCTGTAATGGTGGAACAGTATCAGAGCTGTAATGGTGGAACAGTATCAGAGGTGTAATGGTGGAACAGTATCAGAGGTGTAATGGTGGAACAGTATCAGAGCTGTAATGGTGGAACAGTATCAGAGCTGTAATGGTGGAACAGTATCAGAGCTGTAATGGTGGAACAGTATCAGAGCTGTAATGGTGGAACAGTATCAGAGCTGTAATGGTGGAACAGTATCAGAGCTGTAATGGTGGAACAGTAATGGTGGAAACCAGCTCTAATACTTTACTGATACTGTGGCATGGTCAAACCAGCTCTAATACTTTACTGATACTGTGGCATGGTCAAACCAGCTCTAATACTTTACTGATACTGTGGCATGGTCAAACCAGCTCTAATACTTTACTGATACTGTGGCATGGTCAAACCAGCTCTAATACTTTACTGATACTGTGGCATGGTCAAACCAGCTCTAATACTTTACTGATACTGTGGCATGGTCAAACCAGCTCTAATACTTTACTGATACTGTGGCATGGTCAAACCAGCTCTAATACTTTACTGATACTGTGGCATGGTCAAACCAGCTCTAATACTTTACTGATACTGTGGCATGGTAAAACCAGCTCTAATACTTTACTGATACTGTGGCATGGTCAAACCAGCTCTAATACTTTACTGATACTGTGGCATGGTCAAACCAGCTCTAATACTTTACTGATACTGTGGCATGGTCAAACCAGCTCTAATACTTTACTGATACTGTGGCATGGTCAAACCAGCTCTAATACTTTACTGATACTGTGGCATGGTCAAACCAGCTCTAATACTTTACTGATACTGTGGCATGGTCAAACCAGCTCTAATACTTTACTGATACTGTGGCATGGTCAAACCAGCTCTAATACTTTACTGATACTGTGGCATGGTCAAACCAGCTCTAATACTTTACTGATACTGTGGCATGGTCAAACCAGCTCTAATACTTTACTGATACTGTGGCATGGTCAAACCAGCTCTAATACTTTACTGATACTGTGGCATGGTCAAACCAGCTCTAATACTTTACTGATACTGTGGCATGGTCAAACCAGCTCTAATACTTTACTGATACTGTGGCATGGTCAAACCAGCTCTAATACTTTACTGATACTGTGGCATGGTCAAACCAGCTCTAATACTTTACTGATACTGTGGCATGGTCAAACCAGCTCTAATACTTTACTGATACTGTGGCATGGTCAAACCAGCTCTAATACTTCAGGACCCAGAGGATGTCACAGTCTGAAGTCACTCTCTGTTGATGAACATGTCAGGACCCAGAGGATGTCACAGTCTGAAGTCACTCTCTGTTGATGAACATGTCAGAACCCAGAGGATGTCACAGTCTGAAGTCACTCTCTGTTGATGAACATGTCAGGACCCAGAGGATGTCACAGTCTAAAGTCACTCTCTGTTGATGAACATGTCAGGACCCAGAGGATGTCACAGTCTAAAGTCACTCTCTGTTGATGAACATGTCAGGACCCAGAGGATGTCACAGTCTAAAGTCACTCTCTGTTGATGAACATGTCAGGACCCAGAGGATGTCAGTCTAAAGTCACTCTCTGTTGATGAACATGTCAGGACCCAGAGGATGTCACAGTCTAAAGTCACTCTCTGTTGATGAACATGTCAGGACCCAGAGGATGTCACAGTCTGAAGTCACTCTCTGTTGATGAACATGTCAGGACCCAGAGGATGTCACAGTCTAAAGTCACTCTCTGTTGATGAACATGTCAGGACCCAGAGGATGTCAGTCTAAAGTCACTCTCTGTTGATGAACATGTCAGGACCCAGAGGATGTCACAGTCTAAAGTCACTCTCTGTTGATGAACATGTCAGGACCCAGAGGATGTCACAGTCTGAAGTCACTCTCTGTTGATGAACATGTCAGGACCCAGAGGATGTCACAGTCTGAAGTCACTCTCTGTTGATGAACATGTCAGGACCCAGAGGATGTCAGTCTATTTTAAGGTTGTTGGTCACCACAATAGAAGTCAAGAGTTCTACTTCACAAGCTCCTCTCACAGTCACATTCTGAATGAACGTTTCACTATCAGACTCCTCATCCATAATTAGGTGACGCACAACTGAATTAATCCTACTTAAAAAGCAGCTGTGTAGTTGTGCAGCTCAGAGCAGAATGTCTGGATCCTTAGCGACCCTTGCAGATAGATCATCAGTGTACTAATCAAAAGGGAATAATGGAAGTGAGATAGCTAAACACTTGTGAGCAGGTGAGAGTATTAATGATGGATTACTACTTAACAGTAATGCATTATGCCCATGAATACCTATTTCTAAAAGACAGGGAGAGGAGCATTATTATAGTTATCATATTCTAATAGGGGGAGGAGTATTATTATAGTTATCATATTCTAATAGGGGGAGGAGTATTATTATAGTTATCATATTCTAATAGGGGGAGGAGTATTATTATAGTTATCATATTCTAATAGGGGGAGGAGCATTATTATAGTTATCATATTCTAATAGGGGGAGGAGTATTATTATAGTTATCATATTCTAATAGGGGGAGGAGCATTATTATAGTTATCATATTCTAATAGGGGGAGGAGCATTATTATAGTTATCATATTCTAATAGGGGGAGGAGTATTATTATAGTTATCATATTCTAATAGGGGGAGGAGCATTATTATAGTTATCATATTCTAATAGGGGGAGGAGTATTATTATAGTTATCATATTCTAATAGGAGGAGGAGCATTCAAATACTCTTATGTCACTTGAGTTTTAACACACATATTCTGTTGAGTTACTTTGCGCATCTCAAGTTGGTATTTTGGCCCTTGGCAAATCCCAATCTGGATCCTGTCCATTCAATCTGGTTCTGTATTTGAAGCTTTTACCTGTTCATACTGTAGACTTACATTCTCCAGTGTCAAATCACTGATATTGGTTGATATTGCTTGAAGCCAGTCTGTGCTTTCTGCTGCAGTGCAAAACTGTAGAATATTGATGCTCGCTCCATCTAAGGCGTAGACTTCAAAGCTGTTCGACCTGGAGGGGTATGAACGTGCAGGTTACAGACGTACAGTACAGTTGGTTGAAAGCACGTTTTGAACTAGACTGGTCAGAGTGGAAAACTTGTTACCAAGCTGTTCTTTCATTGAAGTTAGGTCAGGCAGTGTTACAGTGCAAATTAACATTCCAGTTCTACTGCATTCACTAACCATAGCAACTAATATGTGTGTTCAAACACTCCTAAACAGATTCCACATTCTGTAGTGTTAGAGCCTTTATTTTGACTGATCTTTATAACCTACTCCACACTTTTGTGTGTAGAGAAAGTGTAGAGAAATACAAAATAATTATTTAGAAATATCATTCTGAGATATGTGATTGCATATGTAATGACCACAGCACACCCATACTACTTTAGGAGCAAGCTTAAAAATTACAGCTTGGTTTCAAAGTACATCATCATTTGTTGCATGTCTCAGATAATGACACTGCCACTGTAAAATGGCGTATACATGTACTGAATCCCTTTCATCACTTATATTTAATGTGATGCTTTTTGACATTTCATTTTTGTGCGTTTGAAACACGCTCCAGATTAATTACACTTAAGAGACAACTGTCAATAGTATTAAACAAAAAAAGCATTGATCATGACGATGCCATCAATTGTGGTTTGTCAATGACATTTATCACACAGATCTTGAAAAATGTCATATGTTAAGAAAATCCTCCATAGGCTGGGATGAAGTGTTGGACATCTAGCAGTGCATATGTTCTGTAGGGGAATGTTGAGAAACATGAAGATAATGTTCTGTATGGAGATGTTGAGAAACATGAAGATAATGTTCTGTAGGGGAATGTTGAGAAACATGAAGATAATGTTCTGTAGGGGAATGTTGAGAAACATGAAGATAATGTCATGTAGGGGAATGTTGAGAAACATGAAGATAATGTTCTGTAGGGGAATGTTGATAAACATGAATATAATGTCATGTAGGGGAATGTTGAGAAACATGAAGATAATGTTCTGTAGGGGAATGTTGAGAAACATGAAGATAATGTTCTGTAGGGGGATGTTGAGAAACATGAAGATAATGTTCTGTAGGGGAATGTTGAGAAACATGAAGATAATGTTCTGTAGGGGGATGTTGAGAAACATGAGGAGAATGTAGA
Source organism: Thymallus thymallus (assembly GCA_023634145.1). Lineage (NCBI taxonomy): Eukaryota > Metazoa > Chordata > Actinopteri > Salmoniformes > Salmonidae > Thymallus > Thymallus thymallus. Next base: position 4,235,357 of record CM042405.1, on the reverse strand, counting down.
GAATGATGAAAGCACTGCAATCAATGTCTGAAATTTCCAGAGCTTGCACACACACTCTCCTTGAAACTCAGACATCTTGTTACAATGTTACAAAGATCCTTTTGGGAACCTTGGTTCTTCTGTTGAAAATGCCAGACTGTCTCTGTCATGGTCCTCTAAAACCCAGACGTCTGTGTGAGTGACAGAGTACTATATAAATTCAGTTGCATTCTTATTGGGAATGGAGGAAAAACAAGGAGAGGAAGAGGTAGGGTTAACTAAGGCCACCCAGGAAAACACCCTGTCTGCTCCAAGAGGTACTGCAGGAGTATATCTGTTAGTGGAATACATATGGCTTTTCTGCTGACTAGTCACAGAGAGTATATTGAGATAAATAGAAACAGAAAAGAGTGTGCAAAGCTGTCATTAAGGCAAAGGGTGGATATCATTCAAGGATCTTTCTTTATTTTTACTATGTTCTACATTGTAGAATAAAAGTGAAGACATCAAAACTATGACATAACACATATGGAATCATGTAGTGTTAAACAAATCAAAATATATTTATTTTATATTTTATATTTGAGATTATTCAAATAGCCACCCTTTGCCTTGATGACAGCTTTGCACACTCTTGGCATTCTCTCAACCAGCTTCATGAGGTAGTGACCTGGAATGCTTTTCAATTAACAGGTATTCCTTGTTAAAAGTGAATTTGTGGAATTTCTTTCTTTCTTAATGCATTTGAGCCAATCAGTTCTGTTGTGACAAGGTAGGGGTGGTATACAGAAGATGGCCCTATTTGGTAAAAGACCAAGTCCATATTATGGCAAGAACAGCTCAAATAAGCAAAGAGAAACGACAGTCCATCATTACCTTAAGACATGAAGGCTAGTCAATATGTACAATTTCAAGAACTTTTAAAGTTTCTTCAAGTGCAGTCGCAAAAACAATAAGCGCTATGTCTTAACAATCAAGCAGACACGTCTTAACATCAACTGTTCAGAGGAGACTGCGTGAATCAGGCCTTCATGGTCGAATTGCTGCCAAGAAACCACTAGTAAAGGACACCAATAAGAAGAAGAGACTTGCTTGGTTAATACGTGATTCCATATGTGTTATTTTATAGTTTTGATGTCTTCACTATTATTCTACAATGAAAAACCCTTGAATGATTATGTGTACAAACTTTTGACTGATACTGTATATACAGTTGAAGTCGGAAGTTTACATACACCTTAGCCAAATACATTTAAACTCATTTTTTCACAATTCCTGACATTTAATCCTAGTAAAAACTCCCTGTCTAGGTCAGTTAGGATCACTGCTTTATTTTAAGAATGTGAAATGTCAGAATAACAGTAGAGAGAATCATTTATTTCAGCTTTTTTTTCTTTCATCACATTCCCAGTGGGTCAGAAGTTTACATACACTCAATTAGTATTTGGTAGCGTTGCCTTTAAATTGTTTAACTTGGGTCAAGCGTTTCGGGTAGCCTTCCACAAGCTTCCCACAATAAGTTGGGTGAATTCTGGCCCATTCCTCCTGACAGAACTGGTGTAACTGAGTCAGGTTTGTAGACCTCCTTGCTCGCACACACTTTTTCAGTTCTGCCCACAACTTTTCTATAGGATTGAGGTCAGGGCTTTGTGATGGCCACTCCAATACTTTGTTGTCCTTAAGCCATTTTGCCACAACTTTGGAAGTATGCTTGGGCTCGTTGTCCATTTGGAAGACCCATTTGCGACCAAGCTTTAACATCCTGACTGATGTCTTGAGATGTTGCTTCAATATATCCACATAATTTTCCTTCCTCATGATGCCACCTATTTTGTGCAGCAAAGCACCCCCACAACATGATGCTTCCACCACCGTGCTTCACGGTTGGGATAGTGTTCTTCGGCTTGCAAGCCTCCCCCTTTTTCCATCAAACATAACGATGGTCATTATGGTCAAACAGTTATATTTTTGTTTCATCAGACCAGAGGACATTTCTCCAAAAAGTAAGATCTTTGTCCCCATGTGCAGTTGCAAACCGTAGTCTGGATTTTTTATGTCGGTTTTGGAGCAGTGGCTTCTTCCTTGCTGAGCGGCCTTTCATGTCGATATAGGACCTGTGGATATAGATACTTTTGTACATGTGTCCTCCAGCATCTTCACAAGGTCCTTTGCTGTTGTTCTGGGATTGATTTGAACTTTTCACACCAAAGTACGTTCATCTCTAGGAGACAGAACGCGTCTCCTTCCTGAGCAGTATGACGGCTGCGTGGTCCCATGGTGTTTATACTTGCGTACTATTGTTTGTACAGATGAAAGTGGTACCTTCAGGCGTTTGGAAATTGCTCCCAAGAGTGAACCAGACTTGTGGAGGTCTACAATTCTTTTTCTTAGGTGTTGGCGGATTTCTTTTGATTTTCCCATGATGTCGAGCAAAGAGGCACTAAGTTTGAAATACATCCACAGGTACACCTCCAATTGACTCAAATGATGTCAATTAGCCTATAAACCCCTTGACATCTGTTTAAAGGCACAGTCAACTTAGTGTATGTAAACTTCTGACCCCCTGGAATTGTGATATAGTGAATTATAAGTGAAATAATCTGTCTGTAAACAATTGTTGGAAGAATTACTTGTGTCATGCACAAAGTAGATGTCCTAACCGACTTGCCAAAACTATAGATTGTTAACATGAAATCTGTGGAGTGGTTGAAAAATGAGTTTTAAGTACTTCAACCTAAGTGTATGTAAAATTCCGACTTCAACTGTATACTCTATATACACATATTAAATATTACTGCCCACTACAACGTCTGTGCCCAATGTGAAGGTTCTACATAGAACCAAAAAGGGTTCTTTTACAGGGTGCTCCTATAGGAACAGCATAATGTGCCCTATCTGCTTTGTAGTAAGGATCAGTACATGGAGAAAGAGCAGAAATAGAACCATGACGTAGGGTACTCAACTTCAGCATCCTTAATGTCAGAGATCTGTACTCAACTTCAGCATCCTTAATGTCAGAGATCTGTACTCAACTTCAGCATCCTTAATGTCAGAGATCTGTACTCAACTTCAGCATCCTTAATGTCAGAGATCTGTACTCAACTTCAGCATCCTTAATGTCAGAGATCTGTACTCAACTTCAGCATCCTTAATGTCAGAGATCTGTACTCAACTTCAGCATCCTTAATGTCAGAGATCTGTACTCAACTTCAGCATCCTTAATGTGAGAGATCTGTACTCAACTTCAGCATCCTTAATGTGAGAGATCTGTACTCAACTTCAGCATCCTTAATGTCGGAGATCTGTACTCAACTTCAGCATCATTAACGTCGGAGATTTGTACTCACTTTAAATTCCAGTCAATTGACTAAACTCATAGTATGAAGCTCATTTTGGATTCAGCATTCAAAAGCTATCAAACACATTTACTATAAAATGAGGTGATTATAGTTATCCTGAAAAAACTAAACAAACATTGACCACAACATTAATAAGAGCAATAGAGACAGGGAGCTGGTGGTGATAATGACGTAGATGGTGGGGATAATGAGGTAGATGGTGGGGATAATAATGTAGATGGTGGGGACAATGATGGAGATGGTGGGGATAATGATGATGATTGTGCGGATAATGATGGGTGTGTGGGGATAATTATGTATATGGTGGGGATAATTGTGTATTTGGTGGGGATAATGGTGTATTTGGCGGGGGTAATGGTGTATTTGGTGGGGATAATGGTGTATTTGGTTGGGATACTGATGAAGATGGTGGGGATAACGATGGAGATGGTGGTGATAATGATGTAGATGGTGTTGATAATGATGGAGGTGGTGGGGATAATGATGGAGACTGTGGGGATAATGATGGAGACTGTGGGGATAATGATGGAGACTGTGGGGATAATGATGGAGACTGTGGGGATAATGATGGCGATTGTGGGGATAATGATGGAGACTGTGGGGATAATGATGGAGATTGTGGGGATAATGACGGAGACTGTGGGGATAATGATGGAGACTGTGGGGATAATGATAGTGATTGTGGGGATAATGATGGCAATTGTTGGGATAATGATGGAGACTGTGGGGATAATGATGGCGATTGTGGGGATAATGATGGCGATTGTGGGGATAATGATAGAAAGAGAGATAAAGATCTTGTTCTCAGATTATTCATTTGTCATGTTTACATACATATTCTGCAAAAAGTGAATCATAACCAATCAGTTATTCAAAGTAAGTTATGCCATGTTGTTAACTCCAATAACACTAATAAGGTCTCATCCTTAATTAGATTGAGCTGATAAAATAGAATATCTGCAATCAAGAAGCTGTGTGCATCAGCCTGACTTGTGTTTATTTGAAGGATCTTACATCTTCCCATTAATATGTTGAAGCAGTGCTTTCATAGATTATTTTTGAGTGCCAGATAATTACTCATAAAATATGTCCACTCTCGTCTTCATTAATTAAGCATGAAAAGTGTGATTATTGGTATCAATAAAAATTCAAAAAAAATACTTTCACACTTTTCATACATGGTGTTATTTTTTGTTTTCTTCGGAATTCACAGAAACTAGCAACATAATGCATCATTTGGTATCAGGTTGTGACTAACAGCGATAATGTATTTGAGTAAGAAAGATACCCATTGATGTACTTCTAAATAACAGCTCAATAAGACGGCCATAATGTTTTATTTCTTCTTTATTTAAATAGGCAATATACAATGACGGCCTACCTACAGGGTCAGGCCCTGGAGAAAATTAGGGTTAAGTGCCTTGCTCAAGGACACATCGACTGGTTTTTCACCTTGTCAGCTCAGGTATTTGAACCAGCGACCTTTCGCTTACTAGCCCAACGCTAAAACTGCTAGGCTACCTGCCACCCCATATCTCTTACGTCATGTTTTCTAGCAGAGGAAGGAATGAAAATACAATTTCCTGGGATTTCCTGCCTTCATTTGATATTGTTTATATCTCTAAAAGAACCACTTCAGTGTGTTAAAGTTAAACCTTCCCATCCTATCATAGCTTCACCGTCTGGGCCCTGCAGCAGTGCTGACCTTTTAACACACTGCATGCCTGTGCATAGATATTGGAGTTAACAACCTTTCACCTAAATGAAAAATGCTTGCAAAACCAACAGCAGCGCTTGCTGAACTGTGCGCCTCAGAGGTGAATTTCATCACACAGGATTACCTTACCTTAATTTATCCGTTCCGGCTTTGTATCTGGAGACTCGGGCCATCAACAAGGGTAGGGACACTGCATCCAGCCAGCGCTTCTCATACTTTGATTCATTAGCCGAGGGTGAGGAGGGCGAGGATGGAGCCTACATGGTACAAGTGAAGAAGGCAGTGAGGGTCTCCTCTCAATCACTGGCTAGGTCACATCATTGTGCATTCAAAGTGCATTCAAAAACAACAATGTCCTAATTTCAGTTCCTTTTGCATATCCTTGTTACTTCCTAGATACTGTACGCTATTAATTATGAGTGATCACTATGGTTACCTAGTGAGCACACCTTTTACTTACTGTGTCCTGGGATTTCACAATGGCATTTCTCTACAAGTCAATCACAGCACCTGGCACATATTCTTGCACAAATCATTTGCTTTCCCTCCCCTCTAAGCAAATCAAAGCCTATAACCAATTATGGCTACTTTCCAGAACAAACGATTCTCCCTTTGTCAGTTTATGTAGAGACCAATTAGAGACCAATGCTTAATAATTACACTTGACTTTCAAGTTGTGCTGCAAGGGAGTGTAAAGATGACAAGAAATTGAATACTATCTGCACGTCAACACGGATTAGAGTGGTGAGGTGTCCGTTTTCACCAAGGACCAGGGAAACAAGAGCTAAGCTGCCACTCTTGTCCTTCATATCATTCACTCTTCCATAGCTTGTGATATTTCTGAGCCGACAAAAGACCAAAGCGTAATTATTTGGAGACATGTAAATGAATCAATAGGAAGCTGTCCTGGGGGCAATGAAAGGAAAACACTGTCAATCATTTCAAAGTCAACGCCAGCTACAGGAGATGACAAGCTTAGAGAATTATAATCACCTGCAGGCAAGCAAACAAGAATGCTAAAGAAGGGAAAATAGAGGCAAATATTGTCTGGGTTAAGCATTTTGTGTTAACTATGCAATTATGGGGCACTACTTTTCCCACCAGCAGTGTCATCTACACTCCAAAAGGTTCCAAAACAGTTATTTGGCTGTCCCCATAGGAGAACCCTTTTTGGTTCCAGGTAGAACCCTTTTGGTTCCAGGTAGAACCCTTTTGGTTCCAGGTAGGACTATTTTAGGATCCACGTAGAACCCTCCATGGAAAGGGTTCTACATGGAACCCAAAAGAATCCTACCCTGAACCAAAAGGGTTATACCTGGAACCAAAAAGGGTTCTCCTATGACCTCGTGAGGGTCTTTTTCTGGTGAGGACAGCCAATCATGTTCATCAGCCACCTGCCCTTTCAACATCCAAATTTACTGTAGATAAATCAGCCAGCTGATCCATTATGAGAACCCAGCCAGCTGATCCATTATGAGAACCCAGCCAGCTGATCCGTTATCAGAACCCAGCCAGCTGATCAATTATGTCACATTAAGTCAAACCTTACTTGTTTATGCATAGGTAAGCATGTGTCAGAGTATATTCTCCCACAGTTGAAATGAACACGTGATTGCAGTTATAATGCAGTTAATATAATGATAATGCAGTGAATACAGTGATAATGCAGGGATAGTTCAGTCAATGCAGAGACAATTCAGTGATAGCACAGTTAATGCAGCGATAATTCAGGGATAATGTAGTGGTACTGCGGTCAATGCAGCAATAATACAGTGATAAAACCGCAATAATGCAGTCAATACAATGGAAATGCCATTAATACAGTAATAATGCAGCGATAGCGAAGTTAATACGGTGATAATTCATGGGTAATGCAGCGACAATGCATTGCTAGTGTGGGTAATACATTTACAATGCAGAGAAAATGTTGAGATACTGCCGTTAAAACAGTGATAATGTGGTGATAATGCGGTGAATACAGTGATAATGAAGTCCACAGAGCTCAATGCCCACAGAGCTCAATGTTCTGGAAGATAACAAAAGACTGAACAGACACAGGGCTAGGTTTCCTCTGAAAAGTGGCCTTCTGACATCCTGTTCACTCATATAAAATATTTCATGTTCAAAGACTATCAGGAAATTACGTTTTTTGAGAATTGAATCCGTTGCACTCATTCATAATAACGCTTATGGTCAGTCAGGTATCCATACTGGACATTACAAAACACAATTGGAGTGTGCTTTTGGTTTCCATCAGGTGTATAGATGGCCTTTGCCAGAATGTCCATTTGCATAGCAGGAAATGTTTTAGACCAGGAACATTCAAATCACAGTGAATAATGTAGAATGGGAAACCACTCACAATCTAGCTGCATGGCAAGGATCAATTGGCCAGTAAAAATGATCTGATATGTGTTTCAGTAAACGGTGCATGTAGATTTACAGATGTTTGTGTAGCATGTGCCAACAGTCTCGGTTTCAATAGTACACTTAGTTTCACAGAGGTTCAAGATGTTGTTCAGGGAGACAGGTCCCAGGAGAGTGATGTTACTATGAAACGCTAAGCTAGTTGAAACTAGCTGACACTATCTGCTGCACCCACCTCTCTTCAAACACCCTGCCTTTACTGTGGAAACCTCTGCAGCTGAGAAACACCCTGCCTTTACTGTGGAAACCTCTGCAGCTGAGAAACACCCTGCCTTTACTGTGGAAACCTCTGCAGCTGAGAAACACCCTGCCTTTACTGTGGAAACCTCTGCAGCTGAGAAACACCCTGCCTTTACTGTGGAAACCTCTGCAGCTGAGAAACACCCTGCTTTTACTGTGGAAACCTCTGCAGCTGAGAAACACCCTGCTTTTACTGTGGAAACCTCTGCAGCTGAGAAACACCCTGCTTTTACTGTGGAAACCTCTGCAGCTGAGAAACACCCTGCTTTTACTGTGGAAACCTCTGCAGCTGAGAAACACCCTGCCTTTACTGTGGAAACCTCTGCAGCTGAGAAACACCCTGCTTTTACTGTGGAAACCTCTGCAGCTGGGAAACACCCTGCTTTTACTGTGGAAACCTCTGCAGCTGAGAAACACCCTGCCTTTACTGTGGAAACCTCTGCAGCTGAGAAACACCCTGCTTTTACTGTGGAAACCTCTGCAGCTGAGAAACACCCTGCCTTTACTGTGGAAACCTCTGCAGCTGAGAAACACCCTGCTTTTACTGTGGAAACCTCTGCAGCTGAGAAACACCCTGCCTTTACTGTGGAAACCTCTGCAGCTGAGAAACACCCTGCCTTTACTGTGGAAACCTCTGCAGCTGAGAAACACCCTGCCTTTACTGTGGAAACCTCTGCAGCTGAGAAACATCCTGCTTTTACTGTGGAAACCTCTGCAGCTGAGAAACACCCTGCTTTTACCGTGGAAACCTCTGCAGCTGAGAAACACCCTGCTTTTACCGTGGAAACCTCTGCAGCTGAGAAACATCCTGCTTTTACTGTGGAAACCTCTGCAGCTGAGAAACACCCTGCTTTTACCGTGGAAACCTCTGCAGCTGAGAAACACCCTGCTTTTACTGTGGAAACCTCTGCAGCTGAGAAACACCCTGCTTTTACTGTGGAAACCTCTGCAGCTGAGAAACATCCTGCTTTTACCGTGGAAACCTCTGCAGCTGAGAAACACCCTGCTTTTACTGTGGAAACCTCTGCAGCTGAGAAACACCCTGCTTTTACTGTGGAAACCTCTGCAGCTGAGAAACATCCTGCTTTTACCGTGGAAACCTCTGCAGCTGAGAAACATCCTGCTTTTACTGTGGAAACCTCTGCAGCTGAGAAACATCCTGCTTTTACTGTGGAAACCTCTGCAGCTGAGAAACACCCTGCTTTTACTGTGGAAACCTCTGCAGCTGAGAAACACCCTGCTTTTACTGTGGAAACCTCTGCAGCTGAGAAACACCCTGCTTTTACTGTGGAAACCTCTGCAGCTGAGAAACACCCTGCTTTTACTGTGGAAACCTCTGCAGCTGAGAAACACCCTGCTTTTACTGTGGAAACCTCTGCAGCTGAGAAACACCCTGCTTTTACTGTGGAAACCTCTGCAGCTGAGAAACATCCTGCTTTTACCGTGGAAACCTCTGCAGCTGAGAAACACCCTGCTTTTACTGTGGAAACCTCTGCAGCTGAGAAACACCCTGCTTTTACTGTGGAAACCTCTGCAGCTGAGAAACATCCTGCTTTTACCGTGGAAACCTCTGCAGCTGAGAAACACCCTGCTTTTACTGTGGAAACCTCTGCAGCTGAGAAACACCCTGCTTTTACTGTGGAAACCTCTGCAGCTGAGAAACATCCTGCTTTTACTGTGGAAACCTCTGCAGCTGAGAAACACCCTGCTTTTACTGTGGAAACCTCTGCAGCTGAGAAACATCCTGCTTTTACTGTGGAAACCTCTGCAGCTGAGAAACACCCTGCTTTTACTGTGGAAACCTCTGCAGCTGAGAAACACCCTGCTTTTACTGTGGAAACCTCTGCAGCTGAGAAACACCCTGCTTTTACTGTGGAAACCTCTGCAGCTGAGAAACACCCTGCTTTTACTGTGGAAACCTCTGCAGCTGAGAAACACCCTGCTTTTACTGTGGAAACCTCTGCAGCTGAGAAACACCCTGCTTTTACCGTGGAAACCTCTGCAGCTGAGAAACACCCTGCTTTTACTGTGGAAACCTCTGCAGCTGAGAAACACCCTGCTTTTACTGTGGAAACCTCTGCAGCTGAGAAACACCCTGCTTTTACTGTGGAAACCTCTGCAGCTGAGAAACACCCTGCTTTTACTGTGGAAACCTCTGCAGCTGAGAAACACCCTGCTTTTACTGTGGAAACCTCTGCAGCTGAGAAACACCCTGCTTTTACCGTGGAAACCTCTGCAGCTGAGAAACACCCTGCTTTTACTGTGGAAACCTCTGCAGCTGAGAAACACCCTGCTTTTACTGTGGAAACCTCTGCAGCTGAGAAACACCCTGCTTTTACTGTGGAAACCTCTGCAGCTGAGAAACACCCTGCTTTTACTGTGGAAACCTCTGCAGCTGAGAAACACCCTGCTTTTACTGTGGAAACCTCTGCAGCTGAGAAACACCCTGCTTTTACTGTGGAAACCTCTGCAGCTGAGAAACACCCTGCTTTTACTGTGGAAACCTCTGCAGCTGAGAAACACCCTGCTTTTACTGTGGAAACCTCTGCAGCTGAGAAACACCCTGCTTTTACTGTGGAAACCTCTGCAGCTGAGAAACACCCTGCTTTTACTGTGGAAACCTCTGCAGCTGAGAAACACCCTGCTTTTACTGTGGAAACCTCTGCAGCTGAGAAACACCCTGCTTTTACTGTGGAAACCTCTGCAGCTGAGAAACACCCTGCTTTTACTGTGGAAACCTCTGCAGCTGAGAAACACCCTGCTTTTACTGTGGAAACCTCTGCAGCTGAGAAACACCCTGCTTTTACTGTGGAAACCTCTGCAGCTGAGAAACATCCTGCTTTTACTGTGGAAACCTCTGCAGCTGAGAAACATCCTGCTTTTACCGTGGAAACCTCTGCAGCTGAGAAACATCCTGCCTTTACCATGGAAACCTCTACAGCTGAGAAACATCCTGCTTTTACCGTGGAAACCTCTACAGCTGAGAAACATCAGCTAAATGTTGTGATCCACATGACATCGCTGTAGCATGTAGGCTACCTATCCACTCTGGGATTCCATATGAGGGGCACAACAGTATCCTGTACTGTAAACTAGTCCCTGTCATATCCACTAATACTACAGAATCTGGAGCTGTTATGAACAGGGGCGACAGTACTTGAGGGCTGAGGAAGGCAATGTTACTTTGCCATGCTAAGATCACTCTGACTAGCTGCCATCTCCTTCATTGGCTCACTGCCAAGTGTTCTTTAATCTGGCTATGGGGTCACTGTAGGATTCCTTACACCTGTCAACTTCCAACTTCCAATCCAGTCTAAACCAGACATCAAATCCTCAAACCAGATATTGGGAGCTTTCTCAAATTGTCAATGTGTATTAGTGTGACATTAATACATACTACTGGAATCACAAGCACATTTAATGTAAGAAACACAATGCAGATTCATAAAGGTTTACTTACTGTGTTGCTAGAATTCCCATTTAAATGTAAACCACTGTCAAATAGTGGTGAAGATACTCTGCTACTTTGATCAGCGGGTGGTACAGGAGAGCCTGAAAACCATAAGAGCAAATGTTATATTGTTGAAACATGAAATACTTAATGTGCTCAGCCTCAGAATCAGCCTCAGAATCAGCCTCAGAATCATTCTCAGCCTCAGAATCAGCCTCAGCCTCAGAATCATTCTCAGCCTCATAATCAGTCTCAAACACCTTGACTGCCTCTCTGGGTACCTCAGGTATCAGAACACCATGACCTCTCTGGGTACCTCAGGTATCAGAACACCATGACCTCTCTGGGTACCTCAGGTATCAGAACACCATGACCAGTCAGTAGAGAATCTAAAGAGTGCCTTGTGCTAGTTTTACCCAGACCATGTTGTGCATTAGCCTAGCTAAGTATACCACTAGGTCTAATGGAGCTCTTTTTCAACTCTCTTATCCAACCAATCAGCATAAAGCTATACCAATTCATTGTTAACTCATCAAGCTGACAACTTCAAAGGTCCATTTCCAGACTCAATACATCTGCTAGGATTCTGGACACCAAGCTATTGGGTTCCAACCTTTTAATCACACTGGTAAAAACAGACCAAAAATAATCAATGTAAGAGGAGATTACACCAGCCTGTTGATTCACATTCACTTCATTCTGTCTCCTGCATGTTGTAGGCCAGGCAGGGAGGCCAACAGAGACAAATGCAGGTCTTTGATTTGATATTAGCTTGGCACTGAAGCCCCAGCTATTGTTTTAACCAATCTTCCAAAGAATACACCAACCCTAAGTTAGATCAGCTGCCACAGTAAGACAAAGGAGGGCTCATGAGCATGGGATGAGTCCAACATGAACAGATGACCTCATGAGCATGGGTTGAGTCCAACATGACCAGATTACCTTGTGAGCATGGGTTGAGTCCAACATGACCAGATGACCTCGTGAGCATGGGTTGAGTCCAACATGACCAGATTACCTTGTGAGCATGGGTTGAGTCCAACATGACCAGATGACCTCATGAGCATGGGTTGAGTCCAACATGACCAGATGACCTTGTGAGCATGGGTTGAGTCCAACATGACCAGATGACCTTGTGAGCATGGGTTGAGTCCAACATGACCAGATGACCTTGTGAGCATGGGTTGAGTCCAACATGACCAGATGACCTCGTGAGCATGGGTTGAGTCCAACATGACCAGATGACCTTGTGAGCATGGGTTGAGTCCAACATGACCAGATGACCTTGTGAGCATGGGTTGAGTCCAACATGACCAGATGACCTTGTGAGCATGGGTTGAGTCCAACATGACCAGATGACCTTGTGAGCATGGGTTGAGTCCAACATGACCAGATGACCTTGTGAGCATGGGTTGAGTCCAACATGAGAGTTTCCCTCTCCATTTTTGAAACTATAGTTACAGTAGAGAATACAACAGTAGAGAATACGACATGCCACATGTAATGGTACTGGTATATCTACTCAGAACTCTTACCCAATGGGAGCTTTAAAAAAGATGGAACTTCCCTGAGGTACCGAACAGTTATGGTGACTTCCTCCCCGGCATTACGCAGGAGATGAACCTGCCAGAGGAGAGAGAGAGAGGGAGGATGAGAGAGAGGATGAGAGCTTCCTCAACTGGCAGCTTCACTAAATAGTACCAGCAAAACACCAGTCTCAACGTCAACAGTGAAGAGGCGACTTCGGGATGCTGGCCTTCTAGGCAGAGTTGCAAAGAAAAAGCCAAATCTCAGACTGGCCAATAAAAAGAAAAGATTAAGATAGGCAAAAGAAAACAGACACTGGACAGAGGAAGATATGGCTTTTTCTTTGCAACTCTGCCTAGAAGGCCAGCATCCCAGAGTCGTCTCTTCACTAATGACATTTGAGACCGGGGCCTCCCACTCCTCTTTCTATTCTGGTTAGAGCCAGTTTGCGCTGTTCTGTGAAGGGAGTAGTACACAGCGTTGTACGAGATCTTCAGATTCTTGGCAATTTCTCGCATGGAATAGCCTTCATTTCTCAGAACAAGAATAGACTGACGAGTTTCAGAAGAAAGTTATTTGTTTCTGGACATTTTGAGCCTGTAATCGAACCCACAAATGCTGATGCTCCAGATACTCAACTAGTCTAAAGAAGGTCAGTTTTATTGCTTCTTTAATCAGCACAACAGTTTTCAGCTGTGCTAACATGATTGCAAAATGATTTTCTAATGATCAATTAGCCTTATACAATTCCATAAAAAATCTGCTGTTTATAGCTACAATAGTCAATGTCTACACTGTATTTCTGATCAATTTGATGTTATTTTAATGGACAGAAAATGTGCTTTTCTGGTAGTGTACAATACTATAACTTCAAATATAGCCTTTCATTCACAAACACAGTTGATGTGGCACAGACAGAGCCAAGTCATATATAAAAATGTTCATGCTTATTTTCAAATGAAAGCCTTTCCAACTACCCTAAGCTATTGTCAACAATTGATATATTCTACTTCTTCCCAACAACATCAGTTGTTACCCTTCTTGCTATAGCTTGTGACTATTGGGACAGCTTGGCTTTATACGCTTTTCGAAGGGAATTGCTCATGTCTCTGACGTTCTGGAGGTGAATGGAAGAGAACAGCTGTTGAGAGAGAGAGAGAGAGAGAGCGCGAGAGAGAGAGAGAGAGAGAGAGAGAGAGAGAGAGAGAGAGAGAGAGAGAGAGAGAGAGAGAGAGAGAGAGAGAGAGAGAGAGAGAGAGAGAGAGAGAGAGAGAGAGAGAGAGAGAGAGAGAGAGAGAGAGAGAGAGAGAGAGAGAGAGAGAGAGAGAGAGAGAGAGAGAGAGAGAGAGAGAGAGAGAGAGAGAGAGAGACTCAAGTTCAGTTTTGTCTAATGAATCTTCTCCATATCGACAGTCCAGACTAGAAAACAAGACAAACTAAATGAGTCTCCTGTATGAAATGACAGCTCTGCTCGCTTGACGAAGCATGCCTCAGCTTTGGCCAATTACAAGGAATGATTTTTCGTTCAAATCTGGGTAAAGATTACGTGACAATATCTGTGCAGCAGATAATTAAATTATACTCACAACTTCTTCATGACTACAATGTTCCACATTAATGCCATTGATCTAAACAGAGTAAAGGAGAAAATATGAAGTTAAAACAACACACTCATTTAAAAGTGTCATTGTAAATATTGTTCTGTAATTTACAACCATGTGTAGAATCTCATAAGAGAACATACAGTACATACCTAGAGTAATGTGAATACATATACACTTTTGTATATCGGTTGGTTCTATAATCAAATTCAAATATGTCCATATGTCAAAGTATTTTGTAGCAGTGTCAAATAGTGTCTTTTGAAATTACACGTCCCACTCCAATTGAAGAGGGCAGCTCAATTAAAATCCAAAGAGCATATATCTCTGTCTCTCGCCTCTGACCTCAGGCAGCTTTGACAGATAAAAGTTAAGAGCCAGTGCACTAACCTGTAACATAGTTAAGAGCCAGTACACTAACCTGTAACATAGTTAAGAGCCAGTACACTAACCTGTAACATAGTTAAGAGCCAGTACACTAACCTGTAACATAGTTAAGAGCCAGTACACTAACCTGTAACATAGTTAAGAGCCAGTACACTAACCTGTAACATAGTTAAGAGCCAGTACACTAACCTGTAACATAGTTAAGAGCCAGTACACTAACCTGTAACATAGTTAAGAGCCAGTACACTAACCTGTAACATAGTTAAGAGCCAGTACACTAACCTGTAACATAGTTAAGAGCCAGTACACTAACCTGTAACATAGTTAAGAGCCAGTACACTAACCTGTAACATAGTTAAGAGCCAGTACACTAACCTGTAACATAGTTAAGAGCCAGTACACTAACCTGTAACATAGCGTCCCCAACGAATAGCTTCCCAGTTTGGTCTGCTGCAGGCAGCAATCGTTGAGTGTCAAAGGTTAATGAAAACATTAGAAAATAATTACTAATTTAATTCATGATGGAAATAGCAATCAATGTTCCTGTTAATCTCCACTGACACCACAGAGCTCTCAGGAACACAGCTGCTTAATCTCCACTGACACCACAGAGCTCTCAGGAACACAGGAAACCATGAAATATGGAATTAATAACTAATTTGCAGCCATGTTTTACAAAACAATGAAACTTCTTAAGTGGTGAAAAGATGTCCATGGCTCTCTGAAGAAGGATGTTAACTTATTAAAGACATGTTCCTCTATGTGTTATTAAAGCCATGTTACTCTATGGGTTATTAAAGACATGTTCCTCTATGTGTTATTAAAGCCATGTTACTCTATCGGTTATTAAAGACATGTTCCTCTCTGGATTTTAGAGGCAGGATGTTACATTTCCTCTTTGGGTTATAGAGGCATGTTCCTCTCTGGGTTATTAAAGACATGTTTCTCTATGGGTTATTAGAGGCATGTTCCTCTATGGGTTATTAAACACACGTTTCTCTATGGGTTATTAGAGGCATGTTCCTCTATGGGTTATTAAACACACGTTTCTCTATGGGTTATTAGAGGTATGTTCCTCTCTGGACTATTAAAGACATATTCCTCTTTGGGTTATTAAAGACATGTTCCTCTCTGGATTTTAGAGACAGGATGTTACATTTCCTCTTTGGGTTATAGAGGCATGTTCCTCTCTGGGTTATTAAAGACATGTTTCTCTATAAGTTATTAAAGACATGTTTCTCTATGGGTTATTAGAGGCATGTACCTCTCTGGGTTATTAGAAGCATGATGTTAACTTCCTCTCTGGGATATTGGAGGTGTTTTCCTCTCTGGGTTATTAGAGACATGATGTTAACTTCCTCTCTGGGTTATTAGAGGCATGATGTTAACTTCCTCTCTGGGTTATTAGAGGCATGATGTTATCTTCCTCTCTGGGTTATTAGAGGGATGATGTTAACTTCCTCTCTGGGTTATTAGAGGGATGATGTTAACTTCCTCTCTGGGTTATTAGAGGCATGTACCTCTCTGGGTTATTAGACTTCATGATGTTAACTTACTCTCTGGGTTATTAGAGGGATGATGTTAACTTCCTCTCTGGGTTATTAGAGGCATGATGTTAACTTCCTCTCTGGGTTATTAGAGGGATGATGTTAACTTCCTCTCTGGGTTATTAGAGGCATGTACCTCTCTGGGTTATTAGACTTCATGATGTTAACTTCCTCTCTGGGTTATTAGAGGCATGATGTTAACTTCCTCTCTGGGTTATTAGAGGCATGATGTTAACTTCCTCTCTGGGTTATTAGAAGCATGCTGTTAACTTCCTCTCTGGGATATTGGAGGTGTTTTCCTCTCTGGGTTATTAGAGGCATGTTCCTCGTTGGGTTATTAGAGACATGATGTTAACTTCCTCTCTGGGTTATTAGAGGCATGATGTTAACTTCCTCTCTGGGTTATTAGAGGCATGATGTTAACTTCCTCTCTGGGTTATTAGAGGCATGATGTTAACTTCCTCTCTGGGTTATTAGAGGCATGATGTTAACTTCCTCTCTGGGTTATTAGAAGCATGATGTTAACTTCCTCTCTGGGATATTGGAGGTGTTTTCCTCTCTGGGTTATTAGAGGCATGTTCCTCGTTGGGTTATTAGAGACATGATGTTAACTTCCTCTCTGGGTTATTAGAGGCATGATGTTAACTTCCTCTCTGGGTTATTAGAGGCATGATGTTAACTTCCTCTCTGGGTTATTAGAGGCATGATGTTAACTTCCTCTCTGGGTTATTAGAGGCATGATGTTAACTTCCTCTCTGGGTTATTAGAGGCATGATGTTAACTTCCTCTCTGGGTTATTAGAGGCATGATGTTAACTTCCTCTCTGGGTTATTAGAGGGATGATGTTAACTTCCTCTCTGGGTTATTAGAGGCATGATTTTAACTTACTCTCTGGGTTATTAGAGGCATGATGTTAACTTCCTCTCTGGGTTATTAGAGGCATGATGTTAACTTCCTCTCTGGGTTATTAGACTTCATGATGTTAACTTTCCTCTCTGGGTTATTAGAGGGATGATGTTAACTTCCTCTCTGGGTTATTAGAGGGATGATGTTAACTTCCTCTCTGGGTTATTAGAGGGATGATGTTAACTTCCTCTCTGGGTTATTAGAGGCATGATGTTAACTTCCTCTCTGGGTTATTAGAGACATGATGTTAACTTTCCTCTCTGGGTTATTAGAGGCATGATGTTAACTTCCTCTCTGGGTTATTAGAGGCATGATGTTAACTTCCTCTCTGGGTTATTAGAGGCATGATGTTAACTTCCTCTCTGGGTTATTAGAGGGATGATGTTAACTTCCTCTCTGGGTTATTAGAGGCATGATTTTAACTTACTCTCTGGGTTATTAGAGGCATGATGTTAACTTCCTCTCTGGGTTATTAGAGGCATGATGTTAACTTCCTCTCTGGGTTATTAGACTTCATGATGTTAACTTTCCTCTCTGGGTTATTAGAGGGATGATGTTAACTTCCTCTCTGGGTTATTAGAGGGATGATGTTAACTTCCTCTCTGGGTTATTAGAGGCATGATGTTAACTTCCTCTCTGGGTTATTAGAGGCATGTACCTCTCTGGGTTATTAGACTTCATGATTTTAACTTACTCTCTGGGTTATTAGACTTCATGATGTTAACTTTCCTCTCTGGGTTATTAGAGACATGATGTTAACTTTCCTCTCTGGGTTATTAGAGGGATGATGTTAACTTCCTCTCTGGGTTATTAGAGGGATGATGTTAACTTCCTCTCTGGGTTATTAGAGGCATGTACCTCTCTGGGTTATTAGACTTCATGATGTTAACTTACTCTCTGGGTTATTAGAGACATGATGTTAACTTCCTCTCTGGGTTATTAGACTTCATGATGTTAACTTTCCTCTCTGGGTTATTAGAGACATGATGTTAACTTCCTCTCTGGGTTATTAGAGGCATGATGTTAACTTCCTCTCTGGGTTATTAGAGGCATGATGTTAACTTCCTCTCTGGGTTATTAGAGGCATGATGTTAACTTTCCTCTCTGGGTTATTAGAGGGATGATGTTAACTTCCTCTCTGGGTTATTAGAGGCATGATGTTAACTTTCCTCTCTGGGTTATTAGAGGCATGTTCCTATCTGGGTTATTAGACTTCATGATGTTAACTTTCCTCTCTGGGTTATTAGAGGCATAATAGCTAAGTTGAAACAGAATGTGTCTAGTTTCTATTCAATACAATTAAACCATTGCTTTAAACCTCATTAGCAGATTTCCATCTACAGCTGAGCAACTACATTCTGGTTTAGTAGTCATACATGACACAAAGGCAACTTAACCTAACATGTTGTACATTGATATCCTTCATAACAGTAGTGTAAATGTCAAATGTTTCAGTCCACATCACTGGCAGATGTTTCAGTCCACATCACTGGCAGATGTTTCAGTCCACATCACTGAGAGATGTTTCAGTCCACATCACCGGGAGAAACATTCAATACTTACCTACTTGATCTTTAAATATCTTTGAAATGACCACAGGCACTTTATGCTCAGCACCCCCCTGAGAGTCACAAGAGAAAGGTAATTATTAATCACAAAGTGTAACATTTATATAAATCTACTGAAAATATATCAGCTTTTATGCACTGAACAATCAAGCAGATCATCAAAGTTTAATTCCACAGAGAACTGTACCTTGATCTAGCAGACACAGTAACAGGTACCTCCTCATATATACCATGGTATGACTCACATGCATTCAAATCTCCTAATAACGGCCCAATAGCCTTTATATTTGTATTGATGAAAATGTAACACTTACTTTGATACTTAGACCCAGACCTCCAGCTGCCTGTCTTCGGAGTACGACTGTTCTGTGCTTTAGAAAATGGGAATTGACCTTGGTAAAATAGTATTGAAATGTTGAGTGTAACACTGTGGTGCTAATCTTCCAGTTCCAGTTAGTCTTTACTATCAAAACCATAACATTGAAAGATACACCATGCCTCCATAGATAAACATAAAGACGGCAGTAACATGGGTGGCAGGTACCCTAGTGGGTAGAGCGTTGGGCCAGTAATCAAAAGGTTGCTGGATTGAATCCCCGAGCTAACAAGGTGAAAACCTGTCAATGTGTCCTTGAGCAAGACACTTAACCCTAACTTGCTCCAGGGGCTGAACCTGTAGTTAAAGCCGTCATTGTAAATAAAAATGTGTTCTTAACTGACTTGCCTCATTAAATAAAAAACGTCTTATCAGGGGCGGACTGGGACAAGAATCCGGCCCTGGCATTTTGTCCACACTGACCCACATCACTGCGCACGCCGCCAACTCCCACCGTCTTTGTGTCCAATATGAAGGAAGTTAGAGGTAGTTTAGAATGCTAGTAGATACCCTAGACTTCCAGTCATTGTGCTAACGCTAGTTAGCATTGGCTGGCGAAACTACCTCAAATTTCCTTCATACTGGGCACAGAGACATAAAAATGGTATCCACACGTCTATGTCATCAATTTGGTATAATATGTTATGTCTTGCAAAAAATAAATAAATGTTATGATATGTTACAAATCCAACTTTAGTGTAATAAATAGACTACTGAGGTATTCAAGAAGCAGGAATGCATGATTCAATATATTTTGATGTGCAAACTTCTACAGTAATTGTCATGAACTGTGGGTTTATATCTATATTTTGTACAATAGTTATAAATGACATACATCTATATGTGGACTAACTAATATCATAGGCTAATTAATTTTGGGTTCAACACCTGAGAAAGTGCAAACTCAAAACACACTAACTAGATCTCAAACGCCAAATATAATACCAACTGCTAGTAGCCACGTATTCATCCAACAGTAAACGTTTAAAAAAAAAACGTTGCAATTGTAGGCTACTAGCCATGAGACCTATAGGCCTATGCCCTCGCAATGGCCTCTCCATATCTCAAAGCCATTTCAAATACCTTGGTTTTAAAATAGTTGCTATTGAGCTAAATAGAGAGTTGAGAAATATAAAGTATACTTCAGAAAGTATTCACACCACTTGACTTTTTCCACATTTTTGTCGTGTTACAAAAGTGGGATTAAAAATTGATTTGACAATGTATCTTGATGGTTGTACAGTCATCTCAAATAACACTGTGAAGGACCTTGGTTGTTACTCTGGATCCTGGTATCCCTTTTGACAAAGATATTACAAATATTTAAAGAGCAGTCTTTCTACATCTTCGTAAAATTGCAAAAATCTGAAGCTTTTTACCGAAAATGATGCAGAAAAACAAATCCATGCTATTGTCACATCAACATTAGACTACTGCAATGCTCTAATCTACCTGGATAAGGCACTAAATAAACTTCAGCTAAGTGCTAAATATTGCTGCTAGAATCTTGACTAGAACCAAAAAATGTGATCATATTACTCCAGTGCTAACCTCTGGCTTAATTTTAAACCTAGGGCTGATTTCAAGGTTTTACTGCTAACCTACAAAGCATTACATGGACTTGCTCTTACCTATCTTGCCGATTTGGTCCTGCCGTACATACCTACACGTATGCTACGGTCACAAGACGCAGGCCTCCTTAATGTTCCTAGAATTTCTAAGCAAACAGCTGGAGGCAGGGCTTTCTCCTATAGAGCTCAAATTTTATGGAATGGTCTGCCTATCCATGTGAGAGATGCAGACTCCGTCTCAACCTTTAAGTCTTTACTGTAGACTCATCTCTTCAGTAGGTCCTATGATTGAGTGTATTCTGGCCCAGGGGTGTGAAGGTGAACGGCAAGGCACTGGAGTGACGAACCGCCCTTGATGTCTCTGCCTCTGACGGGGGCTGAGTCACTGGCCTGCTCGTGCTCTCTCATGCCGTCCCTGGGAGGGGTGCATCACGTTGTGCCAGGCTTCTTTCACTATACTCGACATGAGTGGGTTGAGTCACTGATGGGATCTTCCTTCATGTCCTCGGGAGGGGGGGCGATCTTCTTGGGCTATACTCCCTTGTCTCACGGTAGTAAGTTGGTGGTCTGTTGATATCCTTTTGGTGGTGTGGGGGATGCGCTTTGGCAAAGTGGGTGAGTTTTCCCTCTCCGGGGGTAACTTTGGACGGGGCCACAGTGTCCCCAACCCCCCCTGTCTCAGTCTCCATTTTCTATGCTGTTGATCCAGTGTCTACTGTTCTGCCTGCGGCTATGGAATCCTGACCTGTTCACCGGTCGTGCTACTTTGTCCCGGACCAACTCTCTCTCTCTCTCTCTCTCTCTCTCTCTCTCTCTCTCTCTCTCGCTCTCTCTCTGTCTCTCTCTCTGTCTCTCTCTCTGTCTCTCTCTCTCTCTCTACCATACCTGCTGCCTCGACCTCTGAATGCTTGGCTTTGAAAAGCCAACTGACATTTACTCCTGAGGCGCTGACCTGTTGCACCCTCTATATCCACTGTTATTATCATTTGACCCTGCTGGTCATCTTTGAACATTTGAACATCTCAAAGAATGATCTAGGGAGTTTTTCCTAGCCACTGTGCTTCTACATCTGCATTGCTTACTCTCTGGGCTTTTAGGCTTGGTTTCTGTATAAGCACCTTGTGACAACTGCTGATGTAAAAAGGGCTTTATAAATACATTTGTTCGATTTGATTTTATTGATACACCATCTAAAGTGTAATTAACAAATTTACCATTAATAACATCTACCAATAGGTGCCCTTCTTGGCGAGGCATTGGAAAACCTCCCTGGTTTTATGGTTGAATCTGTGTAGAAATTCACTGCTCGACAGAGACCTTACAGATAATTATGTGTGGGGTACAGAGATGAGGTAGTCATTCAAAAATCATGTTAAACACTATTATTGCACAAAGAGGGAGTCAAAGCAAATTATTATATAACTTGTTAAGCAAATGTTTACTCCTGAACTTATTTAGGCTTGCCATAATGAAGAGGTTAAATACACAAAAACATAATTCCACTTTGACATTTTAAATCAAACCAAATCAAATTGTATTGGTCACATAAACATATTTAGCAGATATTATTGAGGATGTGTTCCGAGCTCCAACAGTGCAGTAGCATCTAACAATTCACAAAAATCTAAAGTAGAAGAATGGAATTAAGAAATCTATAATAGTGGGACGAGCAATGTAGGAGTTCTGAGTTTTGGATAGCCTTCCACAAGCTTCCCACAATAAGTTGGGTGAATTTTGGCCAATTCCTCCTGACAGAACTGGTATAACTGAGTCAGGTTTGTAGGCCTCCTTGCTCGCACAAGCTTTTTCAGTTCTGCCCACAAATTTTCTATAGGATTGAGGTCAGGGCTTTGTGATGGCCACTCCAATACCTTGACTTTGTTGTCCTTAAACCATTTTGCCACAACTTTGGAAGTATGCTTGGGGTCATTGTCCATTTGGAAGACCCATTTGCGACCAAGCAGATGTTGCTTCAATATATCCACATCATTTTCCTTCCTCATGATGCCATCTATTTTGTGAAGTGCACCAGTCCCCCCTCCAGAAAAGCACCCCCACAACATGATGCTGCCACCCCTGTGCTTCACGCTTGGGATGATGTTCTTTGGCTTGCAAGCCTCCCCCTTTTTCCTCCAAACATAACGATGGTCATTATGGCCAAACTGTTCTATATTTGTTTCATCAGACCAGAGGACATTTCTCCAAAAGGTACGATCTTTGTCCCCATGTGCAGTTGCAAACCGTAGTCTGGCTTTTTTATGGCAGTTTTGGAGCAGTGGCTTCTTCCTTGCCGAGCGGCCTTTCAGGTTATGTTGATATAGGACTCGTTTTACTGTGGATGTAGATACTTTTGTACCTGTTTCCTCCAGCATCTTCACAAGGTCCTTCGCTGTTGTTCTGGGATTGATTTGCACTTTTCGCACCAAAGTACGTTCATCTCTAGGAGACAGAACACGTCTCCTACCTGAGCGGTATAATGGCTGCGTGGTCCCATGGTGTTTATACTTGCATACTATTGTTTGTACAGATGAACGTGGTACCTTCAGGTGTTTAGAAATTGCTCCCAAGGATGAACCAGACAAAAAAATCTTCTGAGGTCTTGGCTGATTTCTTCACATTTTCCCATGATGTCGAGGCACTGAGTTTGAAGGTAGGCCTTGTAATACATCCACAGGTACACCTCCAAATGACTCAATTGATGTCAATTAGCCTATCAGAAGCTTCTAAAGCCATGACATAATTTTCTGGAATTTTCCATGCTGTTTAAAGGCACAGTCAATTTAGTGTATGTAAACTTCTGACCCACTGGAATTGTGATATAGTGAATTATAAGTGAAATAATCTGTTTGTAAACATTTGTTGGAAGAATTACTTCTGTCATGCACAAACTGGATGTCCTAACCGACTTGCCAAAACTATAGATTGTTAACATGAAATCTGTGGAGTGGTTGAAAAATGAGTTTTAATGACTTCAACCTAAGTGACTTCAAACCCCCTCTTTCTTAAATTACAGCCTTATTCTAAAATGGATTAAAAAACAAAATTGTTGAAGCACCTTTGGCAGCGATAACAGCCTCAAGTCTTCTTGGGTATGACGCTACAAGCTTGGCACACCTGTATTTTAGGAGTTTCTCCCATTATTCTCTGCAGATCTTCTCAAGCACTGTCAGGTTAGATGGGGAGCGTCGTTGCACAGCTATATTCAGGTCTCTCCAGAGATGTTCGATCGGGGTTCAAGTTCGGGCCATTCAGAGACTTGTCCCAAAGCCACTCCTGTGTTGTCTTGGCTGTGTGCTTAGGGTAGTTCCTGTTGGAAGGTGAACCTTCACCCCAGTCTGAGGCCCTGAGCATTCTGGAGCAGGTTTTCATCAAATATCTCTCTGTATTTTGCTCTGTTCATCTTTCCCTCAATCCTGACTAGTCTCCCAGTCCCTGCCTCTGAAAAACATCCGCACAGCATGATGCTGCCACCACCATGCTTCACGATAGGGATGGTGCCAGGTTTTCTCCAGACGTGACGCTTGGCATTCCGGCCAAAGAGTTTAATCTTGGTTTCATCAGACCAGAGAATCCTGTTTCTCATGGTCGGAGAGTCCTTTAGGTGCCTTTTGGCAAACTCCAAGCGGGCTGTCATGTGGCTTTTACTGAGGAGTGTCTTCCATCTGGTGGAGTGCTGCAGGTGGAGTGCTGCAGAGATGGTTGTCCTTCTGGAAGGTTCTCCAATCTCCACAGAGGAACTCTGGAGCTCTGTCAGAGTGACCATTGGGTTCTTGGACACCTCCTTGACCAAGGCCCTTCTCCTCCGATTGCTCAGTTTGGCCGGGAGGCCAGCTCTAGGAACAGTCTTGGTGGTTCCAAACTTCTTCCATTTAAGAATGATGGAGGCCACTGTGTTTTTGGGGACCTTCAATGCTGCAGACATTTTTTTGGTACACTTCTCCAGATCTGTGCCTCAACACAATCCTGTCTCGGAACTCTACGGACAATTCCTTCGACCACATGGCTTGGTTTTTGCTCTGACATGCAACATGTCAACTGTGGGACCTTATATAAACAGGTGTGCCTTTCCAAATCATGTCCAATCAATTTAATTTACCACAGGTGAACTCCAATCAAGATGTAAAAACATCTCAAGGATTATCAATGGAAACAGGATGCAACTGAGCTCAATTTCAAGCCTCATAGCAAAGGGTCTGAATACTAATGTAAATAAGGTATTTCTGTTTTAAATTTTTATAAATTTGCAAAAATTTTAAATAAACAGTTTTCACTTTGTCATTATGCGGTATCGTGTGTAGATTGATGAGGATATATTTTTTTATTTAATCAATTTTAGAATACAGCTCTAACGTAACAAAATGTGGAAAAAGGGAAGGGGTCTGAATACTTACTGAATGCACTGTATATGGAGACTGTTTAGTGCCAACAATAAGCAGTCAAAAACAATTCCTCATCTTTCTTCTATCTCTCAGATATAGCATAGACACTTCAGAGCAAACTTCCTTTTCATATTGTTTGGGACTATCTGTTGCTCCATGTAGTAAATATGTTACTCAATGCCTTTGAAGAGACTAATAGCAGTAAGGCCAAAAATAATGTTTAATCAAATTATTTTTTATATATTTTTTTTGATACTTCAATGGGTCTTACAATTCAAAATCAAATAGATACATCATTGGTATGACCTTCTTAAAACAATTCCATATAGCTTAGTAGAGTCATGAGAATAATGCATTTTACTGTTTGACCAAATCCTGGTTTTATCCCCCAATAAATAGGACATTGGTGACAATGCAGAATGCTATTTCTACATTTATAGACACCCTTTACTTGTTTTACTATCCATAATCTATTTCTACATTTATAGGCACCCTTGTTTTACTATCCATAATCTATTTCTACATTTATAGGCACCCTTGTTTTACTATCCATAATCTATTTCTACATTTATAGGCACCCTTGTTTTATTATCCATAATCTAACTGAATGACCTCAGCTCAGCCTATCAGAAAACTGGGCAGATCCATCTTACCACGGTTCATCCAAAGGCTCGTTATAGATTTGTATAACAGAGACATTTAGCAAAAATATTTATACAAAATCTTAACAGAACCAACAAAAAAAGAGTCCAGCTCATCTGGCATTTGCCAGAATTTTACATATGGCCAATCCAACCCTGCTTCTTATAGAGTCATTTTAGAGACTTTTAGAGACTTTCAATACAGTATATTAAAGCATTTGTACACTAGAGGGCATGGGTTGTGACTTTTCTAGCAGGTAAGACGCAAAGCATCTGAGGTCTCGTCATCACCAGGGATAGGTATTAATGTGAACGGAACTTCAGGATGTCAAAAGCTTGAGTCAGCTGAGGTCTCGTCATCACCAGAGATAGGTATTAATGTGAACGGAACTTCAGGATGTCAAAAGCTTGAGTCAGCTGAGGTCTCGTCATCACCAGGGATAGGTATTAATGTGAACGGAACTTCAGGATGAGAAAAGCTTGAGTCAGCTGAGGTCTCGTCATCACCAGAGATAGGTATTAATGTGAACGGAACTTCAGGATGAGAAAAGCTTGAGTCAGCTGAGGTCTCGTCATCACCAGGGATAGGTATTAATGTGAACGGAACTTCAGGATGAGAAAAGCTTGAGTCAGCTGAGGTCTCGTCATCACCAGGGATAGGTATTAATGTGAACGGAACTTCAGGATGAGAAAAGCTTGAGTCAGCTGAGGTCTCGTCATCACCAGGGATAGGTATTAATGTGAACGGAACTTCAGGATGAGAAAAGCTTGAGTCAGCTGAGGTCTCGTCATCACCAGGGATAGGTATTAATGTGAACGGAACTTCAGGATGAGAAAAGCTTGAGTCAGCTGAGGTCTCGTCATCACCAGGGATAGGTATTAATGTGAACGGAACTTCAGGTCACCTTCAGTGCACGATGAATAACAGCAGCACAAAAACATTCACACACAAATACAAGTTTGAGTTTAAAGTGTTAGTTATGTGTGTTAGTTATGTGTGTTAGTTATGTGTGTTAGTTATGTGTGTTAGTTATGTGTGTTAGTTATGTGTGTTAGTTATGTGTGTTAGTTATGTGTGTTAGTTATGTGTGCCCGGTTAACCCAAGTACGGGCAAACCCACTTTGGCGCCCACCCCCCTAATGTCAAGGTACTTACATTTAATTGTGGGTCACCCCCTCTTGTGCAAACCACATCCAGCTTCTGTATGGTTAACACTTCTTTTGTCAGCTTTAGATGGACATCATAAGTATTACTGGTCTCCTTGTTATACAGCAGGGCAATTCCAGATTTTGTCTGTTGAGATAGACAGAAAAAAAACAAAAAACATTTTACCTGCCTGAGTTACTGTCTTGCAGCAGTGGCCTAGTTCTCTCACTAACAACAGGAGCTCCAAGAGCTGCTTCACAAAAAATGCTTTTGTATTTTTTTTTTTTTACACTTTTTTTTCTTCCCCTCTAATGTTTTGTGTTTTTTCTTCTGTTCACATGATATCCTCCATGGATTTTTTATACGCCTTCTTTTTCGTTCCCTCTCTTGCTTTTGCCCTAATGGACTAGAAAAAAAAAATGCAAGGATGAAAAATGAACAGAATGCACATTCACGGGCAAATTATTTTAATCTTTGAGAATTCTACAACACTGGATTTTTTTTACTAAAGCTCCCCCACACTTATCAGATTTGATCAGAGGTAATACAGGTACAACTAAACAATACGTTTGAATTCAAATAATGCTTACCTTAGCAGCATTTTTGTTGAAGCACTAAGTACCATACATTGCATTCGGAAAGTGTTCAGACCCCTTGACTTTTTCCCAAAACATTTAAGTTGCAGCCTTATTTGAAAACACCCCATAATGACAAAGTAAAAAAGTAAAAGTAAAAAACAATACAAAACAGAAATACCTTATTTACATAAGTATTCAGACCCTTTACTCAATAATTTGTTGAGGCACCTTTGGCAGCAATTACAACCTCGAGTCAAGGGGTCTGAATGAGTATTTTTCTCTAGTGAACACTTCCCAAGAACTTTACAATAGGGCCTTCATGTCTGCCTTAGAGGAGCCAAAGCCCTCAAGAAAACAACAGCACAGAGCACCCTGTCCATCATTCAATGAGTTCACACCCTGGTTTTAATGTCTATGGGTCTCAAAAACCTAACATTGTAAACGTAAAATTGTGGGCTCAAATTAGTATGATGTTAAAGCGACCAAATGAAGTTGCAGCTGTGTAAAAAACATACTTCAAAAAATCCAATACTCTCTCTTGTAGAAAAGTTAAAAAGCCTTTATACAATATCTGCTAAAATAAAGGTTTTTAAACTTTACCACAAGAGAGTGCCTTGGATTTTTTTAATGATTATGTTTTTACAGAGCTGCAACTTCATCAGGTCGCTTTAAGTTATACCCTGTTCTCCAATGAGCACCTCTCTCTTATAGATATCTTGCAACTACTTAGCATGTTAGCTAACCCTTCCCTTAACCCTTTCACCTAACATCTAACCCTAGCTTTAAACCCTAACCTTAACCCTAACCACTAACCCTAACTCCTAACCATTACCTTAACCAACTAACCTTAACCCCTAACCTTAACCCTAACCTTAACCTTTAACCACTAACCCTAACCCCTAGCCTAGCTAACATTAGCCACTTAGTTACCTAGCTAAAGTTAGACACAACAAGTTGGAATTCATGACATATCATATTGTATGAATTCCAATTCGTAACATATCATACAAATTGTAATTCGCAAGATATCATACGAAATGTGATTCGTAAGATATCATACAAAATGGTTGATGGACATCCACAAATTAATACATATAATAACATATAATAATAATTTGAGTGTCACAGATTTACGGTTACTATGTTCCGTCTACCCCTGTGTCCAGGTTGGTTCACAACAATATATAGTTGTACTGAAGTCTGCCTTCACTTCACACATCACAAGACCCAGTACCCAGCTCCCTGGTGATAGAAGAGAGACGTGGCGTGCAGCCTGGTGATGGGAGAAGAGAGACATGGCGTGCAGCCTGGTGATGGGAGAAGAGAGACATGGCGTGCAGCCTGGTGATGGGAGAAGAGAGACATGGCGTGCAGCCTGGTGATGGGAGAATAGAGACATGGCTTGCAGCGTGGTGATGGGAGAAGAGAGACATGGCGTGCAGCCTGGTGATGGGAGAAGAGAGACATGGCTTGCAGCCTGGTGATGGGAGAATAGAGACATGGCTTGCAGCCTGGTGATGGGAGAAGAGAGACATGGCGTGCAGCCTGATGATGGGAGAATAGAGACATGGCTTGCAGCCTGGTGATGGGAGAAGAGAGACATGGCGTGCAGCCTGGTGATGGGAGAAGAGAGACATGGCTTGCAGCCTGGTGATGGGAGAAGAGAGACATGGCGTGCAGCCTGGTGATGGGAGAAGAGAGACATGGCGTGCAGCCTGGTGATGGGAGAAGAGAGACATGGCGTGCAGCCTGGTGATGGGAGAAGAGAGACATGGCTTGCAGCCTGGTGATGGGAGAAGAGAGACATGGCGTGCAGCCTGGTGATGGGAGAAGAGAGACATGGCTTGCAGCCTGGTGATGGGAGAAGAGAGACATGGCTTGCAGCCTGGTGATGGGAGAAGAGAGACATGGCTTGCAGCCTGTCTTCCCATCTTGTCAGAGCTCTTTGTCATGTTTCTTAATCTCCCCTGCTGAGAGGGGGTTCTCAACTGTAGGTGATAATACAATATAGTGTTATATTATTTAGGTTTTCAAACATTTGTTAAACCTTTAGGTTTTCAACAACATGATACTTCATAAGAATCAACTTTGTGTAAAGTCTTATCCAAACCTCAATTATTTAGAATTGCAAAAATAGACTTCTAATCAAAATCTCTGTTAACCCAATAATCTTTCTCATAGTGTAGCATCATCCCTTCCATGACTTTATAAGGTACTATGTTTGATTCCCATACCGCTTTAGGAAGTAGATGGGATGTAATCTCTAGATAGGACGAACGTTTGATCCATGCCTCTTTAAAGTTGTAGAGAAGGGTCCCATTCTTTTTCAAAGACCGTTTAGAATTTAGGTCATGCATTTTCCCTTGACTTACAGAAGGAGAGAACTATTATTCAAAGCTTTATGTAGAGACTAAGGTAAAACCCATCTGGACAATATACATGAGAGGGGACACAACACAATAATTATATCTGGCATTCTCTATGTATGGGATGCAGATGGGGTGTAAAAAAGGCATCTTATTAGTGCAATAAAGCCATGACTGCAAATAATATCTACTTAATGGGGTTTTCCACTATGTTTGTCCTTGGATGTTTTTTGGTAGTAATGTACTACCAAACATGATGTTAACTGTCACACCCTGATCTGTTTCACCGGTCTGTGTTCTTGTCTCCACCTCCTCCAGGTGTCTCCATCTTCCTCATTATCCCCAGTGTATTTATCCCTGTGTTCTATGTTTGGCTGTTGCCAGTTCGTTTTGTTCATCAAGCCTACCAGCGTTTCCTCCTTTACTCCTGTCTCTCTAAAGTGCCTGTTTTCTTGGTTTCCCGGTTTCAACCTTTCCTTGCCTGCTCCGACCCTGGATTACCGACCTCTGCTTGCCCCTGACCTGTCTTGCCTGCCCCCTGTTGGTATAATAAACATGTGTTATTCCATATGTTGTCTGTGCCTGGGTCTCACCTGTACTCTGTAGTTAACCTACCTGAAACACCCACACATTGAAAACCACAGGAAAGTGGTTCAGTGCTATAATGGTACCATCGTGTGTGAATGGGTTAGGGTTACTGAATGGACACTAAGAACACTTACTGAATGGACACTAAGAACACTTACTGAATGGACACTAAGAACACTTACTGAATGGACACTAAGAACACTTACTGAATGGACACTAAGAACACTTACTGAATGGACACTAAGAACACTTACTGAATGGACACTAAGAACACTTACTGAATGGACACTAAGAACACTTACTGAATGGACACTAAGAACACTGCCACAATCTGTAAAAATAAATAAGTATAAATTAAGTTCTCACCCCAATAGTTAATAAAGTTCTCAACCAAATAGAAACAGATGTTATAATAATAATTTGGTGGGTGCTAATATTTGTTCTATTTCACACGTGTAGAAGTATGTATTAATATGCATGTGTAAATTGGAAAAGTGTTTTTTGCATATCCCAACTCCCTCTGAGACACCCTCGGAGAGTGGAGTCAAGGTCAGGGTCACCATTGTACAGTTCCTTGCACAAGGCCACATCGACAGATTGTTCACATTGTCGGCTTGGGGATTCAAACTAGCAACCTTTCGGTTACTGGCTCAACGCTCTTACCAAAGGCTACAATAACAAAATTATGAACTGGGAGGAAGCAGAGCTGGGCGGTGAAACAAAATATACTGTACATTCAATATTCATTTCAGGTAACACTGGTCTTGTGAGTCTTATTTTGACATAGAACTAATCTCTTCTGGTAAACAGTCCCACACCAGTGTCACAAATGAATACAGTGTTGAATAAATATTTCAAATAATGCATTATTTCAATGAAGTGTTTATGTAAGATGTCTTAAACGCATCTGCATTATGGGGCAGCTCATTAGGGTAAATACACTAACACTATTTTACAAACCACTACTTAGAATGCTTCTTAGAAAGTACTTATTAAAATGCTAATTACCTAATAACTGCACAGTAATTACACTTCATTTTACAAAAACCTCACCATGTTACATTTGGTTCCAGGTAGGTAGTTTGGTTCCTACCAATTATTTTTAATTATTAAAAAAATTCCATCATTACAGAATACAGAATGATTATAGGGTTCAGGTTTAGTGGGATAGCCTCTTAAAACAGAACTGGAGTGCAGTTCATAGCTGTGATCAGAGTCTAAAGGAACAATTCATACACCCTATTTCACCATATTCCCTATACACACACCCTATTTCACCATATTCCCTATACACACACCCTATTTCACCATATTCCCTATACACACACCCTATTTCACCATATTCCCTATACACACACCCTATTTCACCATATTCCCTATACACACACCCTATTTCACCATATTCCCTATACACACACCCTATTTCACCATATTCCCTATACACACACCCTATTTCACCATATTCCCTATACACACACCCTATTTCACCATATTCCCTATACACACACCCTATTTCACCATATTCCCTATACACACACCCTATTTCAGCATATTCCCTATACACACACCCTATTTCACCATATTCCCTATACACACACCCTATTTCAGCATATTCCCTATACACACACCCTATTTCACCATATTCCCTATACACACACCCTATTTCACCATATTCCCTATACACACACCCTATTTCACCATATTCCCTATACACACACCCTATTTCACCATATTCCCTATACACACACCCTATTTCACCATATTCCCTATACACACACCCTATTTCACCATATTCCCTATACACACACCCTATTTCACCATATTCCCTATACACACACCCTATTTCACCATATTCCCTATACACACACCCTATTTCACCATATTCCCTATACACACACACTATTTCAGCATATTCCCTATACATACACCCTATTTCACCATATTCCCTATACACACACCCTATTTCACCATATTCCCTATACACACACCCTATTTCACCATATTCCCTATACACACACCCTATTTCACCATATTCCCCATGAATACACACTATTCCCCATGAATACACACTATTCCCCATGAATACACACTATTCTCCATGAATACACACTATTCCCCATGCATACACCCTATTTCACAATGGATGGATATGTTCAGTTCCAAAAGGATATGGATACATGGCAAGTAATGGGTGTTCTTGGCAGGTGTCACAATCAGTGCTTTTGTCAGGCTTGGTCTTTCATCTGCTTCCCTTTATGATCTCAGTCTGGAATCATATGAAACTCAGTAGAATACAGATAAAACTCAGTAGAATACAGATGAAACTCAGTAGAATACAGATAAAACTCAGTAGAATACAGATGAAACTCAGTAGAATACAGATAAAACTCAGTAGAATACAGATAAAACTCAGTAGAATACAGATGAAACTCAGTAGAATACAGATGAAACTCAGTAGAATACAATTTAACCTCAGTAGAATACAGATGAAACTCAGTAGAATACAGATGAAACTCAGTAGAATACAGATGAAACTCAGTAGAATACAGATAAAACTCAGTAGAATACAGATAAAACTCAGTAGAATACAGATGAAACTCAGTAGAATACAGATGAAACTCAGTAGAATACAATTTAACCTCAGTAGAATACAGATGAAACTCAGTAGAGTACAGATGAAACTCAGTAGAATACAGTTGAACCTCAGTAGAATACAGGCAGAGGATGAGAAACAACACAGATTAAGTACTCATGGCACCTTCCCTCTAGTTGGAGGTCATTTAAACCTTCCCTCTGGTTGGAGGTCATTTAAACCTTCCCTCTGGTTGGAGGTCATTTAAACCTTCCCTCTGGTTTTATCTGCCTTGCCTTCTCTAAAATCGGATATTTCCTGATTCTACTGATTTGCATAAACCCTGTTTAACTTTGCAGTCATACTGCTGATGATGTGTAATTAATATTTATACTATATTTACTATGTATCATTATGCTGGATTGTATTCCCGTTGAATTCCTGAAGGATTAAAAATTGGTGTACTTCATTTAAACCTTCCGTCTGGTTGGAGGTCATTTAAACTTTCGTCTGGTTGGAGGTCATTTAAACTTTCGTCTGGTTGGAGATCATTTAAACCTTCCCTCTGGTTGGAGGTCATTTAAACCTTCCCTCTGGTTGGAGGTCATTTAAACCTTCCCTCTGGTTGGAGGTCATTTAAACCTTCCCTCTGGTTGGAGGTCATTTAAACCTTCGTCTGGTTGGAGGTCATTTAAACCTTCCCTCTGGTTGGAGGTCATTTAAACCTTCCCTCTGGTTGGAGTTCATTTAAACCTTCCCTCTGGTTGGAGGTCATTTAAACCTTCCCTCTGGTTGGAGTTCATTTAAACCTTCCCTCTGGTTGGAGGTCATTTAAACCTTCCCTCTGGTTGGAGGTCATTTAAACCTTTCCTATGGTTGGAGGTCATTTAAACCTTCCGTCTGGTTGTGTCAGGTCCTGATGGTAGGGATGCCTAGTGATGGCTCTATGGTTGGGTTTGGTTTACTATCGGGGCCTGACGGTAGGGTTGTCAGGGCAACTCTGAGTTTAAGTTTTGTTGGTCCCCAATTAGAGGCAGCTGCCGTACGTTGTCTCTAGTTGGGATCCTATTTAAGTTGGTTATTTTTCCCACCCACCTGTGTGGTTCTTTGTTTGTTGCTTTAGAACATCAGTTCTTGGTTTTGTTCTCTCCTTTGTTGTTTTGGTCACAAATAAAAAGGAATGTCTTCATTCTACTGCTCAGCGCCTCGGGTCCTTTATAAGAACCATGACAAGTTGGAGGTCATTTAAACCTTCCCTCTGGTTGGAGGTCATTTAAACCTTCCCTCTGGTTGGAGGTCATTTAAACCTTCCCTCTGGTTGGAGGAAATTTAAACCTTCCCCCTGGTTGGAGGTCATTTAAACCTTCCCCCTGGTTGGAGGTAATTTAAACCTTCCGTCTGGTTGGAGGTCATTTAAACCTTCCGTCTGGTTGGAGGTTATTTAAACCTTCCATCTGGTTGGAGAACATGTAAACCTTCCCTCTGGTTGGAAGTCATTTAAACCTTTCCTCTGGTTGGAAGTCATTTAAACCTTCCCTCTGGTTGGAAGCCATTTAAACCTTCCCTCTGGTTGGAAGTCATTTAAACCTGTCCTCTGGTTGGAAGTCATTTAAACCTTCCCTCTGTTTGGAAGTCATTCAAACCTGTCCTCTGTTTGGAAGTCATTCAAACCTATCCTCAAGGGACAATGTCAGCAAAGTGATGCTCAGTTGATGGCCAAGCATTATCTTCTTACAATTTTCAAAAATTGTAAGCAGAAGTACACCAATTTTTAATCCTTCAGGAATTCAACGGGAATACAATCCAGCATAATGATACATAGTAAATATAGTATAAATATTAATTACACATCATCAGCAGTATGACTGCAAAGTTAAACAGGGTTTATGCAAATCAGTAGAATCAGGAAATATCCGATTTTAGAGAAGGCAAGGCAGATAAAACCCATCTCATTTTGAAATGCATGGGATATCATTAAAATGCATGAGGTCCCTGTCTTAGGATCACAATGTTGTGGTCACTAATAATAATGCAGTGGAGAAGTTGCATTTTTATTTGCTAAGTAAACATCTCAGGGCAGGATTTAAATCGGTATCAGCCTAGCTGATCTTATAGGAATCAGATATAGGAGAATCATTATCTGGTTGAGTTTGCATTGCTTACAGCCAGTACAATAGAGAGTCAGGTTAAAAGCCACCAAGGTGGCTCTGAATATGACATTTTCCAAACAGAAACACCAACAGGACTCACATGGTTTAATATTAAGCCTGATTGATTTCCTGGCTACAACTCCATGGACTTTCACACTCCACTGGGGTGGAATCATATTGCTGCTGCCCATGCTAACAGGAAACTCCAGGCCTTTGACCAGGGGGTGCATTCTTTTTTTCCATGTACCTCATAGTTTTCATTACAGTATAAATCAAAGGAGGTGTTTCATTAATAATAATAACCAAAAAGATCCAATCCTGAAGGCAGATTAGAAAATGGTTTGATAGTACAGGCTTCTGGTACTACAGCCAGGAATGTTAACGTTTAATATACCTCAGAATGGATGATCAGTCCTTGGAGAATGGAACTGAAGTGATGTGACTTAATGAGCGCCAGGTTGGCCCACCCCATGCTACTTTAGACCTAACTAATCTACATGACTAGATCAGATAGTATCTTTCCCATTCATTGGGCTTGTGCCTTATGGCTGAATCTAAAGCTATATGCCGTGGGACATGGAGTCATCTCTGAAAAGAGTATAAACATCATTCTAAAAAGACAAAAGACCAGGGCAGTTTAGAGGCTCACATTGCAAAGCAATAGAACATCAAAACAAATTTAGTGGACAAAAAGGGATACAGATATCAAATTCTCTCTGTAATCATCCCAAAAATCTGACCATCTGTAGAAATAGGGGCTGTTGATCCCGTGGGAAGAAGATGAACAGTTAAACACATTGTGAAAAATGCTCTTGAATCATTACTGAGATTCACAACAGAAGACAATGCTTCTGTTATTCACTTGTGTTTTTATGAATGTTGTATTGTCTATG
Source organism: Thymallus thymallus (assembly GCA_023634145.1). Taxonomy (NCBI): domain Eukaryota; kingdom Metazoa; phylum Chordata; class Actinopteri; order Salmoniformes; family Salmonidae; genus Thymallus; species Thymallus thymallus. The sequence continues at coordinate 4,199,387 of CM042405.1, read as the reverse complement.
TTTCATAAGATACACTCTTTGTTTGTGTCTGCAGTTACCACTCTACATATGATTACGTCAGATCTACCTTTAAAGCTAGAATCCGCAGTTGAAACAATAACAAAGTGCCAATCCCGCCTTTGTTTTGGGTAAAAAGCTGAGGGATGGGCCTGGAGAAATGTAACCACTCTCAAAATCCTAGGCAGAGCTATGGATGCAAGGACTGACCATCTATGATATCAAAATTATGTTTAATTTATAAGTCAAAAAAATGTATGTAGGAACTGTGGATTCTAGATTTAACATCAAAGATTCAACTTTCATAACTGCAGGTCTGTCTGACATTGGAGGGTTGTTATATAGAAAAAAGAAATTGGGGAAATTCGCTTTCAATAATGTAAGAATATCAGGGGCGTTATTAACAAGTTAAAAACATGTATTGCATGATGCATTAAGGTCCCGTTAGTGTGATTTGTTTAGATGGGAAGGAGAGCGGGACTGAAACATCAGACTGATGGATTAAACCTTGATCTCAGGGGACAATCGATCCTATATTATATAGTGTGTTGTCAACAATTCAATCATATTTTGGACTAAAATAAGTATTTGTTATAACACATGTACCCTTTCCTTAGTCTAAAGGACTGAGACATGAACCGCCTGGTTGAGCACATCTTTTGAAAATTCTTGCTTTTTTGCCTTTTTACACTTGATTTGCATATTCCTACTCTTCAAGGTCTCTCCTAGCAGGAATAGTGCAACATTAATCCCTCACCAACTGAATTCCTGCCTTTTATCCCAGCTTTGATTTTTTTTACAGCCCTCTGATTGGGCTAAATTAGAGTGCCACAGCCCTGACTTAACTGCAGCTTTGAGTTTTTTTACAGCCCTCTGATTGGGCTAAATTAGAGTGCCACAGTCCTGACTTAACTGCAGCTTTGGGTTTTTTTACAGCCCTCTGATTGGGCTAAATTAGAGTGCCACAGTCCTGACTTAACTGCAGCTTTGGGTTTTTTTACAGCCCTCTGATTGGGCTAAATTAGAGCGCCACAGTCCTGACTTAACTGCAGCTTTGAGTTTTTTTACAGCCCTCTGATTGGGCTAAATTAGAGTGCCACAGCCCTGACTTAACTGCAGCTTTGGGTTTTTTTACAGCCCTCTGATTGGGCTAAATTAGAGCGCCACAGTCCTGACTTAACTGCAGCTTTGAGTTTTTTTACAGCCCTCTGATTGGGCTAAATTAGAGTGCCACAGTCCTGACTTAACTGCAGCTTTGAGTTTTTTTACAGCCCTCTGATTGGGCTAAATTAGAGTGCCACAGTCCTGACTTAACTGCAGCTTTGAGTTTTTTTACAGCCCTCTGATTGGGCTAAATTAGAGTGCCACAGTCCTGACTTAACTGCAGCTTTGAGTTTTTTTACAGCCCTCTGATTGGGCTAAATTAGAGTGCCACAGCCCTGACTTAACTGCAGCTTTGAGTTTTTTTACAGCCCTCTGATTGGGCTAAATTAGAGTGCCACAGTCCTGACTTAACTGCAGCTTTGAGTTTTTTTACAGCCCTCTGATTGGGCTAAATTACACTCAAAAAAAATTTAACCAGAAAGCTGTTTGTATTAAATAATATTTATATATTGCAATTACGAAATAAACACACTTTCGACATTTTAATTAAACCAGTTGCATTATACTTAGATAATATAGTCGCATGTCAGGATTACTTCCATGACATTACTAGAATTGACGTAATTTCATTATTTAAATCGCAAAACACAAATAAAGAATGTCCAATACACTTTCCGTAAAAAAGGAAGTGGATCGCAATCATTGCTTTTGGCTCTTTACTAATTGCATTCGATTAATCCCTGGCCATCTTCCTAACTTTTGTTTAGTCGTCCGCTTATAGTGACGACCACATTATATAACCACCTTTTTGATAACACTATTTTACAGAACAACAATAGTGATTAAACAATATATAGTTATACATTTAGGATACCTTGTGTGTGAATAATATTTGTCTGTGCTTTGTGTTCAATTAGACTAGCTGTCGTTCCAACGGCTACATAGCATAACATGCTAGTTTAACGGCCTCTCTTATCTAGGTAGCTAGATTAATGTTAATGTCGTTTTGTTAATTTCTTGGCATCTTCTTTGACTGACTCGTCAATTTTAGGCACATTTTAGTTGTTAAAGGGTTGAGAGATATAAGTTGCATAATATTACATGTTCAAACATACTGTGCTAGCTATTGTTTTGGCACTAAAGCCTTCAGTAAAGGTTGAGGAAAGAACATGTTTTTAATATTTTCAAATGTTATGGATTTCTGAATTTTTTCTATTTCAGTAATGTGAATGTGGGACTGCAAAGAGTGTGCTGGATCTGCATCTACAAGGTGTCAGTTACTAAATCATTGGCTGTCCTGAGTTGAGCATCAATTCCCTCAAGCGAAAACATGGTGCCGGAAGCTCAGGTCCAAACCAAGTGAAGAATCCGTGGAAAGCAGAAGTTAACTACTGTCCTACTTATCCAGTTGGGGAAACGAAGGACAGTCTTGAAGAAGATAGGCAGGCACTGCTGTCTGAGGTCAAAAAAAAAGAATAACCACTAGGTGGGAAAATAAGAAATGCATAAAAACTTTGCCTACTGGAGGCAAGAAGTAATTCAAGACATGCCCTTCATTTCAGAGTTCAAAGGCAGATGGCCAGCTCTTTTCTTCTCAGACTGAGGTAAACCATTACTTTTTTAGTTTAAAAATAAATGTTTATAATCTTTTATAATCTTGTTTTTAATATCTCTAAATGTTTGAGGTAAATACAGAATTTACTCGCATCACCACAGTACCATTGCAGTCGACTTTCATGTCCCAACTGGATCACTTCTCAATTAAACTGATGAATGTGTTCAGAAAGAAACGGGGAGAATCAGGGTGTGAAATCAGCCGCATAACGGAAACAATGGACAAGGTGTGTACTCAACCTGGTTGTTTAAAGTTGTGATAGTTGTGTACAGACTAGTAACTATTTGTCCCTGTGGTCTTTTACAGAACGCCAGCATCGAAACAAGACTGGAATGCATTCTAAAAGGCACTGATTGTGTACCTCGACGAAGAACCTGCAAGTCTTGTAAAGGAGTACTTGGTAACTAGTGATGCACTACTCAGCTTTTGATTTGCTACTTTTGCTAATTACTTTTTACTTTTTGTAAGGACATTGATTGACCTTGGTGCAAATAAAAAAATGGAGGACACTGTCATTGGAATATACATCATCAGAAAGGAAGGAGCAGAGGCTATGGATCCCCCAGAGGATGTTGGTATCATAGTTGAGGGTGTTGAAGTGCTGCAAGAGCTGGGAGATGTTGCTGGTGCATCGTTGCTTGGCCTGATTGACTACTTGAACATGAGCTACCCAAAAGCCCTGAAGTACACACTTGAGGTGGTGGAGTTCGACGGGAACAAGCTCTCAACAAAAGTGCAAGTTCTGAAAAACAAACTAATGCAATGAGAATGACATCATACATGGATAAAGGTCATTTGGACTGTCAGAAGTACCGAGCAATGGTGGACCTTCTTTTGCAGCGCTACGTCAAACATTCATGCACCAAACCGGACTGACTGAGTTCAATTTTGTTTACAACTGTATATTGTATTTTTGGAGTAGAGAGAAAATATGACATATTTTTTTGGAATGGGATTAGAGTGCAAGGCTTGACTTGAGTTAATATAAATTACTTTATTTTCAAGACACATATTTCAAGGCAGAGTGCCACAGTCCTGACTTAACTGCAGCTTTGAGTTTTTTTACAGCCCTCTGATTGGGCTAAATTAGAGTGCCACAGTCCTGACTTAACTGCAGCTTTGAGTTTTTTTACAGCCCTCTGATTGGGCTAAATTAGAGTGCCACAGTCCTGACTTAACTGCAGCTTTGAGTTTTTTTACAGCCCTCTGATTGGGCTAAATTAGAGCGCCACAGTCCTGACTTAACTGCAGCAACCCACATGGATACAAACGATTTAACTTGATGCAGGAGGGCTGAGTTGACCAATCATATCCCCTTTTAAATCCACTGTCAAAACATGCTCTACCAGCAGGTTGAGAATTGGGTAAAGGGTTCATATGAACTTTTTAATCACAACTTCAACTACTTTGATAATCTTATTTACCTATAGCGTTGCAGGAAGACAAATAGGTACGTATTAATAACCACAAGCCTTGTAGGAACAGAAGTATTCATCCAATACCAATATGGGAACGCGATGAACGTGTGAATGCAGAACAGATTGTGTCAAGGTAAAATAAAAACAACTTTCTTTAAGGTCATGCTGCATAGCTAGCTACATGATGGAATATTTCTTCAAATCCTGTTTCCTGCTTCTCAAGCATCCATGGGGCAACGATCTACTGCTGTGATATTTTTGTTTTAACCCGTTTTCTTTCTAGCAGAACTTGGGCATATCTGATTAAACAAACTACACAACCTATATCTTTAGTAGAATGAAGAAACCTAGAGAGAGAGCCTCTACTTGCCCAAGTTGGAACCAAGAGGCTGGCTGGACGCTCTATCTGTTCCGGTAGCTGTTTCCCGGCCACATTCATTTCCCATACAGCCGCTGGCTCTGTCCACAGACCTCGAAGAGACTTTCATGAGTGAGTAATTTATCCAACAATAGTCGATTAATGCCGTTCAACAACGTCCCATTCACCGGGAGGTACACGGACGGGCAGACGGACCGAGCATATAGCCAGTGCGCGACGGGGTAATGTACTTCAAATGTACTGTAGGCAGGCAGGCAGGCTACTGCGCTCAACGCCGCACTGTCTAGTCGCTATGTGACATTTCCTCACGGCGTTTCTAGATCTGATAGATAGTCACGCAATAAATTGCAACTATTTGAAAATAAATGCACAGCTCAAAGTGTCAGATAGATTATTCCATAACTGAGGTTGAAACAGCTGCCGCTGCTACTCGCTGCATTATCTGTGTCGTTGTGATCGGTGAGGCGTGGGACACAGTCTGTATGTTGTCTCCACCTGTTGTCATTGTAAGAAATGTAATTCATTGTATTACACATGGATTCCCATGATTAAAAATAGTTAGGAAGACCTTATTTGTCTAATCAACGGCACTACGGCCATAGGGCTATGACATATTCCTCTCAATAATAAAGGACATGATTAACATTTACATTTGAATAAATTATTGTTGATTTTATCATATTTCACAGGGAGCAAACTTCAAACTTCAAAAGTCCAAGACTCTCAGCAACAGACCTAGAAATTCATCTTACACATTTAATCCATGAACCAGATCTGTTGTTGTTGTTGAAAACATTGTTAAGAATGTATTTGGGAGAGAGCACAACGCTGTATTCACTCATTATGAAAGCGGACTCACTAAACACAAATGCTTCTTTTTAAAATAATATCCGAGTGTTCGAGTGTGCCCCGGGCTATCCATCAATAAAAATAAATACAATAATATTGTGCCGTCTGGTTTGCTTAATATAAAGAATTTGAAATGGTTTATACTTTTATTTTTACTTTTGATACTTAAGTACCTTTTAGTAATTCCATTCACTTTAAAAAACAAATACTTTAGACTTTTACTCAAGGAGAAGTTCACTTGGGGACTTTTACTTTTACTTGAGTCATTTTCTAAGGTATCTTTACTTTTACTCAAGTATGACCATTGAGTACTTTTTTCACCACTGTATAGTTTCACATTTTATTAGTCATATGTACAGGATACACATGGTATACACCGTCCAATGGAATGCTTACTTGCAGGATCCTTCTGGACAATTCAACAGCAATAATAAATAATAAAAGATAAGAACATCATGTAAATGGTGTTCTTATCATGTAAACATTTGAACATCATTATAATACAGGAGGATATAACTTGCAATATATTGTTTGTAGTCTACAGTTTTCAGAATACCCTGGAGGTTAGAATATGTGTGATTCTGCAGAGGGCCTTTTCACTTATTCCACATTTCCATCACCCTCAAATGGAAAAAGATCCCTCTTCTCCAGCCTAACTGTCCATGATATGGATTACTCTCATTTCAACCAATGTAGTACTATTTTTAGCATGTCTCTCCTCGTACTCAAGACAGTGATGCCATCTCAGATTCTATATGTTTGATTCAGCCAGGGATTCTGAAATTGGGGGATTCATTTGCACTGCCAGCTGGAGGCCTGTTTACATGGGGCAAGCGAAATGTTGCACAAAAATAAATCAATGCACCTGATGAGATGAAGTACTTGAGGTGTCATTTCAATTATTGAGCTGAAAATGAAACACTGCAGTCTAACATGTCAACTCTGAAAATGTTTCCATGATTGCAAAGAGTAAAATCTTTCTATGGAAGAGGAATCCTACTACGCTGGATCTGATGGTCTTTCTCCGCAGGAGGCTGAAAAGATTTGGCATGGCTCCTCAGATCAGAACAGCTGCACCATTGAGAGCATCTTGACTGCATGCATCACTGCTTGGTATGGCAACTGCTTGGCATCCGACCGCAAGGTGCAGTTTTTGCCATGATGCTCCTATGCTGTCAGCGTCTGATTGATGGAAGCGGGGAGAACAGGCTGTGGCGGCTGACAACCCTGGTGATCTTCTTGGCCTTCCTGCAACACCTGGTGTTGTAGGTGTCCTGGATGGTAGGCAGTGTGCACCCAGTGGTGCGTTCGGCTGAGCGAACAACCCTCTGTAGAGCCATGTGGTCAAAGGCGGGGGAGTTAACGTACCAGGCTGTGATGGAAGCCAACAGTATGCTCTCGATGGTGCTCCTGTAGAACAAAGGACACATTTCTTCAGCCTTCACCACGGTGTCCGTGTGATTTGACCAGTCCTCTGAGATGTTTAAGCTGAGAAACTTGACGTTTTCGACCGTCTCCAAGGCAGCCCCGTTGATGAGGATGGGGGCATGCCCAGCCTGGTTCCTCCTGAAGTCCACAATCACCTCCTTTGTTTTGCTGACGTTGAGGGAGAGGTTGTTTACCTGGCACCATGCCGTCAGAGTGCCCACCTCCTCCCTGGAGGCTGTCTCATTGTTGTTGGTAATCAGGCCTACTACTGTTGTGTCGTCAGCGAACTTGATGATGGAGATGGAACTGTGTGAGGCCACACAGTCGTTGGTATACAGGGAATACAGGAGGGGAATGAGGACGCACCCTTTTGTGTTGAGGATCAGTGTGGGGGAGGTAATGTTTCCTACATTCACCACCTGAGGACGGCCTGTCTACAAAATTACTGTCTTTTCTAAACGGTTTAGAAATACCCTCAAATTAAAGCTCACACTCATAGTAATTGGTTTATTTCAAGTCGAAAAGTTTGGGGTATAGAAGCCAAAAGAAGAAAAAAATGTCCCCATCATTGTTGCAGGCACTGTATGTGAGAATGCTGTTTATTGACTACAGCTCAGCCTTCAACACCAAAGTGCCCTCAAAGCTCATCACTAAGCTCAGGACCCTGGGACTAAACACCGCCCTCTGCAACTGGGTCCTGGACTTCCTGACGTGCCGCCCCCCAGGTGGTGAAGTTAGGCAACAACACATCCGCCACGACAACAGTGGTTGGCCGGATCACCAACAACGATGAGACATCCTATAAGGTGAAGGTCAGTGACCTGGCAGTGTGGTGCCAGGATAACAACCTCTCCCTTAACGTCAGCAGGACAAAGGAGCTGATCGTGGACTACAGGAAACAGAGGGCCGAACACGCCCCCATCCACATTGACGGGGCTGTAGTGCAGTGGGTCAAGAGCTTCAATTTCCTAGGTGTCCATATCACTAAGGATCTAACATGTTCCCCACACACCAAGACAGTCGTGAAGAGGACACAACAATGCCTCTTCCCCCTCAGGAGACTCAAAAGATTTGGCATGGCTCCTCAGATCTTCAAAAGGTTCTACAGCTGCACCATTGAGAGCATCTTGACTGGCTGCATCATCGCTTGGTATGGCAACTGCCTGGCATCCGACCACAAGGCGCTACAGAGGGTAGTCACTGGGGCTGGACTGGGGCTGAGCTCCCTGCCATCCAGGACCTCTATACCAGGCGGTCTTGTCAAAGACTCCAGCCACCTAACTCATAGACTATTCTCTCTGCTACCGCACGGCAAGCGTTACCGATGCCTGGAAGTCTGGAACCAACAGGTCCGTGAACAGCTTCTACCCCAAAGCCATAAGACTGCTAAATAGTTTGTACGGGTAGCTATTTGGTTAAGTATTTAACTATCTGCATTGACCCTTTTTATACAAACTCTTTTGACTCTTCACATACGCTGCTGCTACTTTTTATTATCTATCCTGATTGCCTAGTCACTTTGCCCTTACCTATGTACATATCTACCTCAACTACCTCAACTACCTCAACTACCTCAACTACCTCAACTACCTCAACTACCTCAACTACCTGGTACCCCTGAACATGGACTTGGTACCCCATCGTTATCATGTTATTATTTATATTATTTATCTTTTGTTCTCTCTGCGTTGTTGGGAAGGTTCCGTCATTAAGCATTTCACTGTTCGTCTACACGTGTTGTTTACATGTGACAAATACAATTAGATTTAATTTGAATTCCGGCTCTTTGCTGAATAACTATTTTTGAATGAGCATTTTTGTAACTCATAATTCATAATGTACATCCCATTGCAGTTGTCATCAAATGCATTGTTAGAAATGTGACAGTTTCCTTTATATGACCATATTAACATTAGTAAGCTTTCTCTCAGTGTTATTAAGATAATGATACTGTTCAATGACTAGTAAGCAGACTAAACAGAAGTATATATGTCCTGATGAATAACATATCAAAGCCCTTGTCATAATTCAAGCAGTAGTTTAATTATGACAAGGTTTAATTATGATAAATGTTTTTTTTACAAAACATGTGTCTGTAACCCCAGCCTTTTGCCCAGACCCCTCACCTCCTCTTGGGTTTGGCTGTGTGTGTGGCCCCGGTGGGATCGTTGGTGTGTGTGTGAGTTCAGGGTGTGTGTGTGTCTGTAGGGTTCCCCCGGTGGTGAAGGTTATGTTGCAGGCTGAGGTCCAGTAGGTCCTACAGCAGGCTGCTCTCCTTCAGCAATCTCCCCAGCAGCAGCTCTCTTCTGGCCCTCACAGTAGACCGGACAAGGTCTGCCCCCTCCTGGAGAAACAGTACAACTACATAGTTACAGTACTCCACTACACAGTGGCGGTGGTGTGTGTGTGTGTCTACCTGTGTGTCCAGTCTGTAGTCCTGCGGTATATCCAGTCTGACCTCTGACCCCGTGACCCCTCCTCCTATAGTGTGTATAGTGTGTATAGTGTGTGTAGTGTGTGTGTGTAGTGTGTATACGGAGCACCATACTGGCTCCAGGCCACAGGATCTATAGCAGCTTAGTCACTCTCTAGAGAGCAGCACCCACGTCACTCTCATAATCTACCTGTGTGTGTGTGTGTGTGTGTGTGTGTGTGTGTGTGTGTGTGTGTGTGTGTGTGTGTGTGTGTGTGTGTGTGTGTGTGTGTGTGTGTGTGTGTGTGTGTGTGTGTGTGTGTGCCTGTAATTAGCAACAGAGGGATTGAGGTTACTTTACATCACAGCCAAATCTGAGCCGTAGCCTCACAGACACAAGGCAGAAACAGACGGCAATATAAACTACAGTACAGGTTACATTAGTATAACAGACACTGTCAATATAAGCTACAGTACAGGTTACATTAGTATAACAGACACTGTCAATATAAGCTACAGTACAGGTTACATTAGTATAACAGACACTGTCAATATAAGCTACAGTACAGGTTACATTAGTATAACAGACACTGTCAATATAAGCTACAGCATCTGGACGCTCCTTATTAATCACATCAGACCTAGACATATTTTTAATATCACCCACATACAGTGGGGAGAACAAGTATTTGATACACTGCCGATTTTGCAGGTTTTCCCACTTACAAAGCATGTAGAAGTCTGTAATTTTTATCATAGGTACTCTTCAACTGTGAGTGACGGAATCTAAAACAAAAATCCAGAAAATCACATTGTATGATTTTTAAGTAATTAATTTGCATTTTATTGCATGACATAAGTATTTGATACATCAGAAAAGCAGAACTTAATATTTGGTACAGAAACCTTTGTTTGCAATTACAGAGATCATACGTTTCCTGTAGTTCTTGACCAGGTTTGCACACACTGCAGCAGGGATTTTGGCCCACTCCTCCATACAGACCTTCTCCAGATCCTTCAGGTTTCGGGGCTGTCGCTGGGCAATACGGACTTTCAGCTCCCTCCAAAGATTTTCTATTGGGTTCAGGTCTGGAGACTGGCTAGGCCACTCCAGGACCTTGAGATGCTTCTTACGGAGCCACTCCTTAGTTGCCCTGGCTGTGTGTTTCGGGTCGTTGTCATGCTGGAAGACCCAGCCACGACCCATCTTCAATGCTCTTACTGAGGGAAGGAGGTTGTTGGCCAAGATCTCGCGATACATGGCCCCATCCATCCTCCCCTCAATACGGTGCAGTCGTCCTGTCCCCTTTGCAGAAAAGCATCCCCAAAGAATGATGTTTCCACCTCCACGCTTCACGGTTGGGATGGTGTTCTTGGGGTTGTACTCATCCTTGTTCTTCCTCCAAACACGGCGAGTGGAGTTTAGACCAAAAAGCTCTATTTTTGTCTCATCAGACCACATGACCTTCTCCCATTCCTCCTCTGGATCATGCAGATGGTCATTGGCAAACTTCAGACGGGCCTGGACATGCGCTGGCTTGAGCAGGGGGACCTTGCGTGCGCTGCAGGATTTTAATCCATGACGGCGTAGTGTGTTACTAATGGTTTTCTTTGAGACTGTGGTCCCAGCTCTCTTCAGGTAATTGACCAGGTCCTGCCGTGTAGTTCTGGGCTGATCCCTCACCTCATGATCATTGATGCCCCACGAGGTGAGATCTTGCATGGTGCCCCAGACCGAGGGAGATTGACCGTCATCTTGAACTTCTTCCATTTTCTAATAATTGCGCCAACAGTTGTTGCCTTCTCACCAAGCTGCTTGCCTATTGTTCTGTAGCCCATCCCAGCCTTGTGCAGGTCTACAATTTTATCCCTGATGTCCTTACACAGCTCTCTGGTCTTGGCCATTGTGGAGAGGTTGGAGTCTGTTTGATTGAGTGTGTGGACAGGTGTCTTTTATACAGGTAACGAGTGGAGAACAGGAGGGCTTCTTAAAGAAAAATTAACAGGTCTGTGAGAGCCGGAATTCTTACTGGATGGTAGGTGATCAAATACTTATGTCATGCAATAAAATGCAGATTTATTATTTAAAAATCATACAATGTGATTTTCTGGATTTTTGTAAGTAGGAAAACCTGCAAAATCGGCAGTGTATCAAATACTTGTTCTCCCCACTGTAAGAGTCACAGCTAAATCTTTTGTATGATCTCTTATACACTATTTTAGGCCCAGCTTTTGGAACTTTGGCTTTCCTGGATATAGCCACTATATTGTGATCACTGCATCCAATGGGTACGGAAACAGCTTTTGAACAAAGTTCTACAGTATTTGTAAAAATGTGATCAATGCATGTGGATGATCTTGTTCCTGTAGTGTTTGTAAACACCCTGGTAGGTTGATTAATAACCTGAACCAGATTACAGGCAATAGTTGCAGTGAGAAGTTTCCTCTTGAGTGGACAGCTTGATGAAAACCAGTCAATATTCAGGTCTCCAAGAAAGTAGACCTCTATGTTTACATCACATACACTATCAAGCATTTCACTCACATATTATTTAGATACTGACTGTTAGCACTTGGTGGCCTATAGCAACACCCCAAAAGAAAAGGCACTTCAATAAAACTTGACATAAGATATTCTATAAGCATTACAGGGATATGGCTCTGAATATATACAGCAACTCCTCACCTATAAGCCTTCCTGTCTCTTCTATAGATGTTATATCCTTGTATTGCTACTGCTGTATCATCAAATGAATTATCTGTGAGTCTCAGACATGGATAATATATTAATGTTATCTGATGTCAGCAAGTTATTGATACTCCCTAGCCGGCCCACAAGAATGGAATGGTCTACCGTATCAAAATCTTGTTTTAGGACTTATTTGCATGCACAATTCAACAATTAGCTTGAACTTGAAATTAGTATTCTACAAAGAGACTTATAAAAAAGTATATGTTTGTTGGCTCTGTAGTGTGTGGATGTGATGATTGCAACAGTACAAAGTTAGCTGACTACATTTTAAAGACTACAAGCCCCAAGATCCGAAAGTAGGTTAGAAGGACTCTGACGTCACGCTCCAGGAAATTGCAGTATGTACACAATGGACCTTAGACGAAGTTAGTAAGAGCTATCTCTTGAACGACAACTTAGTTGATATACATGTACTTTGTTCAGTAGCTTTTACATTTCAGCAAACGAATTGGCGTAATTTACTATTTGTTTTCTCCTAAATACTGACCGCTAGATAGTTGCGCTGACGTTATATGATTCGTTTCCATCTGACCAATTTCTCTCTATAGTTCACTGTGTTTTAATAGTTATCTAGCTAATTATGTTCTCCGTTTGACTAACGAGTTAGAATTGCAAACTAAGTCAGCCAGTCCCCGCATATTTAGCTAGCTAACTAACCGTAACGTCAGTGTGTTTGATGGCACTGAAACTTGTGCTTTTGTCCGTTAGAGGAAGATGACTGAGGCACCAGACCACAGCGGGAACTGACGGACCGACGGACGGACGGACGGACGGCGAGGCAATGCCGAGGAGAAAACAGTCGAACCCACAGCCCGTGAAATGTGAGTAACATGTAACAGCCTAGTTAGAGAAGTTACCAGTCATCTAGCGACTGGTTAGTGAGGGAGTTATCACAAAACTAACTGTCTGGATGTCCTTTGAGTCTTGCTTACATCTTCCAATGTCAGGAGATATTTCGCGACGTGAAAAAAAACATCTAATCCATATTTGTACTGATTTGAAGTCTTGGGTTTGGATAGTAACATTTTTATTTATATCTAACTTGGATACAGGATTAGGTAATTTAGTGACCGAGTTGAGGTGTAGCCCTCGCCAGTTTACACAACTGATTACACTTCATGTGTGCATGATTATATGTTGAGTCACCCGGTGTCATCCTCCTCTTTCCTCTCACGGGTGTGTTTATCTCATCCTGGTCTTCCTCTCTTCCTCCTTTCTACTTCCTGTCTCCATTTCCTCTACAGGCCCCTCCCCCTCTTTCCCACAGTGTAGTGTAATGATGATGTGTATTATAGTAGACAGTGTAGTGTAATGATGATGTGTATTATAGTAGACAGTGTAGTGTAATGATGATGTGTGTATTATAGTAGACAGTGTAGTGTAATGATGATGTGTGTATTATAGTAGACAGTGTAATGATGTGTATTATAGTAGACAGTGTAATGATGTGTATTATAGTAGACAGTGTAGTGTAATGATGTGTATTATAGTAGACAGTGTAGTGTAATGATGATGTGTATTATAGTAGACAGTGTAGTGTAATGATGATGTGTATTATAGTAGACAGTGTAGTGTAATGATGATGATGTGTATTATAGTAGACAGTGTAGTGTAATGATGATGATGTGTATTATAGTAGACAGTGTAGTGTAATGATGATGATGTGTATTATAGTAGACAGTGTAGTGTAATGATGATGTGTATTATAGTAGACAGTGTAGTGTAATGATGATGTGTATTATAGTAGACAGTGTAGTGTAATGATGATGTGTATTATAGTAGACAGTGTAGTGTAATGATGATGTGTATTATAGTAGACAGTGTAGTGTAATGATGATGTGTATTATAGTAGACAGTGTAATGATGTGTATTATAGTACAGTGTAGTGTAATGATGATGTATGTATTATAGTAGACAGTGTAGTGTAATGATGATGTGTATTATAGTAGACAGTGTAATGATGTGTATTATAGTAGACAGTGTAATGATGTGTATTATAGTAGACAGTGTAGTGTAATGATGATGTGTGTATTATAGTAGACAGTGTAGTGTAATGATGATGTGTGTATTATAGTAGACAGTGTAGTGTAGTGTAATGATGATGTGTATTATAGTAGACAGTGTAATGATGTGTATTATAGTAGACAGTGTAGTGTAATGATGATGTGTGTATTATAGTAGACAGTGTAGTGTAATGATGATGTGTATTATAGTAGACAGTGTAGTGTATTGATGATGTGTATTATAGTAGACAGTGTAGTGTAATGATGATGTGTGTATTATAGTAGACAGTGTAGTGTATTGATGATGTGTATTATAGTAGACAGTGTAGTATATTGATGATGTGTATTATAGTAGACAGTGTAGTGTAATGATGATGTGTATTATAGTAGACAGTGTAATGATGTGTATTATAGTAGACAGTGTAATGATGTGTATTATAGTAGACAGTGTAGTGTAATGATGATGTGTATTATAGTAGACAGTGTAATGATGTGTATTATAGTAGACAGTGTAATGACGTGTATTATAGTAGACAGTGTAGTGTAATGATGATGTGTATTATAGTAGACAGTGTAGTGTAATGATGATGTGTGTATTATAGTAGACAGTGTAATGATGTGTATTATAGTACAGTGTAGTGTAATGATGATGTGTGTATTATAGTAGACAGTGTAATGTGTGTATTATAGTAGACAGTGTAATGATGTGTATTATAGTAGACAGTGTAGTGTAATGATGATGTGTATTATAGTAGACAGTGTAGTGTAATGATGATGTGTATTATAGTAGACAGTGTAATGATGATGTGTATTATAGTAGACAGTGTAGTGTAATGATGATGTGTATTATAGTAGACAGTGTAATGATGTGTATTATAGTAGACAGTGTAGTGTAATGATGATGTGTATTATAGTAGACAGTGTAATGATGTGTATTATAGTAGACAGTGTAGTGTATTGATGATGTGTATTATAGTATACAGTGTAGTGTAATGATGATGATGTGTATTATAGTAGACAGTGTAGTGTAATGATGATGTGTATTATAGTAGACAGTGTAGTGTAATTATGATGTGTATTATAGTAGACAGTGTAGTGTAATGATGATGTGTATTATAGTAGACAGTGTAGTGTAATGATGATGTGTATTATAGTAGACAGTGTAGTCTAATGATGTTGTCTGTGTTTCAGTAGACGGTGTGGAGTGTGATCCAGGATGCCTGGTTCTGGATAGTGACTTCCTGCTTAGTGGAGAGCTCTGTGAGTTTGGAGACACAGAGATCATGGGATTGGACAGAGACACAGGTCACACACACACACACACACACACACACACACACACACACACACACACACACAGATTTCCGAGTCCTTGAGTAAATGCTGTTCTGTCCTCTCACCCTCTACAAGGTATGACAGTGTTCTCTCTGAGTGATGACGGCTCTAGCCTTCCAGCTCCGGATGACTCCACCTTCCCAGCATTCCCCTCCTGTAAGGGGTGTGGTCAACTGATTGGGGCCGACCTTGACCTAGGAGCGGGACTACACTTGGGGGCGGGACTCTGCTGCATGACCTGTGAGGAGGGGGTCCAATCAGAATCGCACACAGCCTTGGAGGAAACCTTCCAAGAGGAGGAGTCAACCCCAGCCGTCCAATCCCGTGGGGGGAAAGACAGGAAGAGGAAGAGCAGTAAGGCGGGTGATGAAGAAGCCTGTATGAAGCTGTACACGTGTTCTCTGTGTAGTTTCTCATCTCGCTACTCCAACCATCTTAAACGCCACATGAGGACCCATGATGGAGAGAAGCCCTACGGCTGTCCCCACTGTCCCTATGCCTCTACACAGAGGGTCAACCTGCAGAGACACGCACGCACACACACTGGGGAGAAGCCCTACCTCTGCAACGCCTGCAGCTATGCCTGTAGTTCCCTGGGGAACCTGCGGAGGCACCAACGCTCACACAGCCAGGAGCCCCGGCCCCAACGCACACACACACTGAAGAGACGCAGCAGACGAAAACACACACACCGGGATAACGGGGAAGGTAAGGGCACACAGTCGGGCGCATGCAAACACATACAGGTTTGTATGGCTCAGTTGGTAGAGCATGGCACTTGCAACGCCAGGATTGCAAGGGGCCACCCATATGTGAAATATATGCACGCATGACAGTAAGTCACTTTGACCAAAAGTATGTGGACACCTGCTCGTCAAACATCTCATTCCAAAATCATGGGCATTAATATGGAGTTGGTCCCACCTTTGCTGCTATAACAGCCTCCACTCTTCTGGGAAGGCTTTCCACTAGATGTTGAAATATTTATACGGGGACTTGCTTCCTTTCAGCCACAAGAGCATTAGTGAGGTCGGGCACTGATGTTGGGCGATTAGGCCTGGCTCGCAATGTGCGTTCCAATTCATCCCAAAGGTGTTAGATGGGGTTGAGGTCAGGGCTCTGTGCAGGCCAATCAAGTTCTTCCACACCGATCTCGACAAACCATTTCTGTATGAACCTCGCTTTGTGCACGGGGGCATTGTCGTGCTGAAACAGGAAAGGGCCTTAAACAAACTGTTGCCACAAAGTTGGAAGCACAGAATCATCTAGAATGTAATTGTATTCTGTAGTGTTAGGATATTCCTTCACTGGAACTAAGGGGCCTGAACCATGAAAAACAGCCCAGACCAGTATTCCTCCTCTACCAAACTTTACATTTGTAGATTAATAGTGAAGAGTTCAAAACTATGAAATAACAATATGGAATAATTTAGTAACCAAAAAAGTGTTAAACAAATCAAAATATATTCTTCAAAGTAGCCACCCTTTGCCTTGATGACAGCTTTGCACAATCTTGGCATTCTCTCAAATACTCCTCAGTTTCACCAGATGTCCTGGTGACTGGTCTCAGACGATCCCGCAGGTGAAGCCGGATGTGGAGGTCCTTGGCTGGCGTGGTTACACGTGGTGTGCAGTTGTGAGGCCGATTGGACGTACTGCCAAATTCTCTAAAACAACGTTGGAAATGCCTTATGGTAGAGAAATTAACATTCAATTATCTGGCAACAGCTCTGGTGGACATTCCTGCAGTCAGCATGCCAATTGTCCACAGCACAAGGTGCACCTGTGTAATGATCATGCTGTTTAATCAGCTTCTTGATGTGCCACACCTGTCAGGTGGATGGATTATCTTGGAAAAGGAGACATTTTCACTAACAGGGATGTAAACAAATGTGTGAACAACGTTGAGTGAAATAAGCTTTTTGTGCGTCTGGAACATTTCTGGGATCTTTTATTTCAGCTCATGAAACATGGGACCATTACTTTACATGTTGCATTTATATTTTTCTTCAGTGTGTGTGTATATATACGTATACAGTTCAAGTCGGAAGTTTACATACACTTAGGTTTAATTTTTAAACTCATTTTTCAACCACTCCACAGATTTCATGTTAACAAACTATAGTTTTGGCAAGTCGGTTAGGACATCTACTTTGTGCATGACACAAGTAATTCTTCCAACAATTGTTTACAGACAGATTATTTCACTTATAATTCACTATATCACAATTCCAGTGGGTCAGAAGTTTACATACACTAAGTTGACTGTGCCTTTAAACAGCATGGAAAATTCCAGAAAATGATGTCATGGCTTTAGAAGCTTCTGATAGGCTTATTGACATCAATTCAGTCAATTGGAGGTGTACCTACCTGTGGATGTATTTCAAGGCCTACCTTCAAACTCAGTGCCTCTTTGCTCGACATCATGGGAAAATCAAAAGAAATCACCTCAGAAAAAGAATTGTAGACCTCCACAAGTCTGGTTTATCCTTGGGAGCAATTTCCAAATGCCTGAAGGTACCACATTCATCTGTACAAACAATAGTATAAACACCATGGGACCACGCAGCCGTCATACCGCTCCTAGAGATGAACGTACTTTGGTGCGAAAAGTGTAAATCAATCCCAGAACAACAGCAAAGGACCTAGTATCTATATCCACATTTAAACGAGTCCTATATCGACATAACCTGAAAGGCCGCTCAGCTTGGAAGAAGCCACTGCTCCAAAACCGCCATAAAAAAGCCAGACTACGGTTTGCAACTGCACATGGGGACAAAGATCGTACTTTTTGGAGAAATGTCCTCTGGTCTGATGAAACATAAATAGAACTGTTTGGGCATAATGACCATCGTTATGTTTGGAAGAAAAAGGGGGAGGCTTGCAAGCTGAAGAACACCATCCCAACCGTGAAGCACGGGGGTGGCAGGATCATGTTGTGGGGGTGCTTTGCTGCAGGAGGGTCTGGTGCACTTCACAAAATAGATGACTTCATGAGGAAGGAAAATTATGTGGATATTGAAGCAACATCAAGACATCAGTCAGGAAGTTAAAGCTTGGTCGCAAATGGGTCTTCCAAATGGACAATGACCCCAAGCATACTTCCAAAGTTGTGGCAAAATGGCTTAAGGACAACAAAGTCAATGTATTGGAGTGGCCATCACAAAGCCCTGACCTCAATCCTTGTAGATGTCCTAACCGACTTGCCAAAACTATAGTTTGTTAACATTAAATCTGTGGAGTGGTTGAAAAATGAGTTTTAATGACTTCAACCTAAGTGTATATAAACTTCTGACTTCAACTATATATATATATATATATATATATATATATATATATATATATATATATATATATATATATATATATATATATATATATATAGTGTGTGTGTGTCACTCACACTCGGAGTGACATGTTAGCACAGCTCAGAGTGAAAGGAGAAGTGTTGGTTAACTTCCTGAAACTGTCATAAAAGAGGAAGCAGCTCTGTTTGGTTGACTGGTTACTGAACTAGAGGGTGTGTGGGTGAAGGATGTGAGTGAGCATGTTCGCGCTGGAAATAGAATGCAAATGAGAGAACAGACTGCTCGCGAGCATCAATGGATTCTACGGCTTTGTAGCGTTTTAAATTAGAAGGTGTATATTTCTCATGTCTACGCGGAGCAATGCTTTTAAAACGGGGGTATCGAGCTCATTTCATGGACTGCCGAGTGTTTGCGGATTTTAGTTTTTTCCTTCCAATTAAGACCTAGACAACCAGGTGAGGGGAGTTCCTTACTAATCAGTGATCTTAATCCATCAATTAGGTACAAGGAGGAGCAACAACCTGCTGACACTCAGCCCTCCGTGGAATGAGTTTGACACCTGCTTTAAAATAAGCTGATAAATTGCGAATAAATTGATGTTGGTTGATTTAGAAAAGGAATTAGAGGAATTCTTATGATCTTCCCTAAATAAAAATGTAGTTTATAATGTATTCACCTGTAAAGCAGGCTACGGTTGAAAAACTTTAGGACTCAGATTTCAAGAGAGATTAAAGTTACTCTTTGTAGAAGAACGAGACTTGTTTGTGTGTATTTTACCCCCTTTTTCGATCTTGTCTCATCGCTGCAACTCACCAACGTGCTCGGGAGGCCAAGGTTGAGTCATGCGTCCTCCGAAACATGACCCGCCAAACCGCGCTTCTTAACACCCACACGCTTAACCCGGAAGCCAGCCGCACCAATGTGTCGGAGGAAACAGCGTTCAGCTGACGACCAAAGTCAGCCTGCAGGCGCCCAGACCGCCACAAGGAGTAAAGCGCTATGAGCCAAGTAACTCAGGCTAATCTCGCACGTACATTTCACGCTGTTGACGGGTGTCTCTCAGGTTCACCAAACCCACGGTCCGGTATGTGTTGCAGTTTTTGGGGTCACAGGTCGGTTTTGGTGCAGCACAGCTTGTTGGCTTATGGTCATAAACTAAAAGTACCGTCATCATGCTTGTAAACAAATGATAGTGTTCAAAAACCTTATTAATAAAATAGCACTATTTTTATAAATAGTGCTTTGTTACCTTTAACTGCCTAAAATGCTGTTATAGAGGACGTTTCCTGAGTAGGTGACCAAGGTCCCTGTACTGAACAGTCCGTCACACCCCTAGTTGTGTGTTAATGTGTGTGTACTGTTCTCTCCTCCTGACCTGACAGTGTGTGTGTTAATGTGTGTGTACTGTTCTCTCCTCCAGACCTGACAGTGTGTGTTAATGTGTGTGTACTGTTCTCTCCTCCAGACCTGACAGTGTGTGTTAATGTGTGTGTGTACTGTTCTCTCCTCCAGACCTGACAGTGTGTGTTAATGTGTGTGTACTGTTCTCTCCTCCTGACCTGACAGTGTGTGTTAATGTGTGTGTACTGTTCTCTCCTCCAGACCTGACAGTGTGTGTTAATGTGTGTGTACTGTTCTCTCCTCCAGATTCCGTGGTGTCAGACCTGACAGTGTGTGTGAGGGAGGACACTGATTTCCTCCAGACCCTAGGGGTAGCCTCTCCCTCCTCCCCTCTCCTCCCCCGTCTCCCCCCCTCTGTCCCCCTCCCTGACCTCCTCTTCCCCCTCTGCTGTTGCTCCTGTGGCCTCACCCTGCAGGGAGAAGGGGGAGAGACTGAGGAGGAGGGTGGAGGGCAGGTGTGTAATCAATGTTCTGAGTCTCTCATCTCCAAGAAACCAGGCTCCCCCAGCCCCAGCCCCACTGACACACACAGTAACACACTCCAGCCAGGGGCCAGCAAGCTGTACCACTGCCCTCTCTGCCCCTTCCTTTCCCTCTACCCCAACCACCTGGCCCGGCACGCCCATACCCACAGCGGGGAGAAGCCCCACCACTGCCCCCAGTGCCCCTACGCCTCAGCCCACCTAGACAACCTGAAACGCCACCTACGGGTCCACACGGGGGAGAAGCCCTACCACTGTCCCCAGTGCTCGTACGCCTGTGGGAACCTGGCCAACCTGAGACGCCATGAGAGGATTCACTCTGGAGCCAAGCCGTTCCACTGCTCTGTGTGTGGCTACAGCTGTAACCAGAGTATGAACTTGAAGAGACACATGCTGAGACACACAGGGAAGAAGCCTTATGGCTGTGCTGAGTGTGGTTACACCACGGGACACTGGGACAACTACAAACGCCACCAGAGGAAACACGGACACAACACCGACAGCTGGGACAAACACACCCACCAGGACACTACAGCAGCAGACAGCTTGGACAAACACACCCACCAGGACACCACAGCAGCAGACAGCTTGGACAAACACACCCACCAGGACACTACAGCAGTCAGCTGGGACAAACACACCCACCAGGACACTACAGCAGCAGACAGCTGGGACAAACACACCCACCAGGACACTACAGCAGTCAGCTGGGACAAACACACCCACCAGGACACTACAGCAGTCAGCTGGTACAAACACACCCACCAGGACACTACAGCAGCAGACAGCTGGGACAAACACACCCACCAGGACACCACAGCAGCAGACAGCTGGGACAAACACACCCACCAGGACACTACAGCAGTCAGCTGGGACAAACACACCCACCAGGACACTACAGCAGAGAGCGAGGACTGGAACACACAGGAGAAAACTGAGACACACGCAGTACAACATACCAGAGACCAACACTGGGTTCAAGAGACAGGGAACCATAGCCAGGGAGAGGGAGAGATGTAGCTGGGGGGGATGTATGTGTGTGTTACACTGGTGACCACTTCCTCTGCTCTCAGGCCTCAGAGGTGTGGGGCTTTATCTCAGGTGCCTTTAGAGGCGGAGCTACATGAACTGAATGCTGCACTGACCTTTACCTTGGGCATTAAAGGGTGTGTGGGCACTGACCTTTACCTTGGGCATTAAAGGGTGTGTGGGCACTGACCTTTACCTTGGGCATTAAAGGGTGTGTGGGCACTGACCTTTACCTTGGGCATTAAAGGGTGTGTGGGGGTGTCATTCAAGTATGTTGTTTTTAATTCAGTACAATGTTTGAAATTGTTTTGATTGAGTTGTAGCCCATTTTAAAATGATGTATTTCATGTTTGTGTGATGAAAATTTTTTCTGTAAACTGCAATGAACCTAATTGTGAAAGTGTTTATTTTTTATGAAATATTTGAGTTATTTTGTTAATAATCAT
Organism: Thymallus thymallus; assembly: GCA_023634145.1. NCBI lineage: Eukaryota > Metazoa > Chordata > Actinopteri > Salmoniformes > Salmonidae > Thymallus > Thymallus thymallus. Next base: position 4,177,428 of record CM042405.1, on the reverse strand, counting down.
TATTTCAACAATGTTTCACAGCTGAGGGCAAGGCTACTCAGAGAATAGACAGGGCCAAAGTAACTGTCTGTCTGCACACGCTGCCTTGTACATCTCTCCAATACTGAAATAAAGACCTTTAACTGTTTCCCCTTTGTGGGTTTGTGCTTGTAATATGAGTGTTTTGCAGATTGGTTTAGGTGGGATGTGTGATGCAGATCATCCATCTTTCTTTCTCTCTAGTTTAGGGTGCGTGGCAGTGTCAACAGGTGTTTCCTGACCGAGAGGGGGGGTCATAAGATCAGGGTCCCTTATGCAAAACGTGACAGATAGTAGTAGGATTGTAGATGCTCTCAGAACATCTATGCATGCACTTTTCAGTGTCTCTCTAAATTGTGCCACCTGAGTTTTGAAGCAAACAGAAGAGAAGCACCAACACCCATGGGCCTGGTAGGATTATACTTCATCATCTTGTTGTTATATTCTCTGGTCATTACTACCTGGTAGGATTATACTTCATCATCTTGTTGTTATATTCTCTGGTCATTACTACCTGGTAGGATTATACTTCATCATCTTGTTGTTATATTCTCTGGACATTACTACCTGGTAGGATTATACTTAATCATCTTGTTATATTCTCTGGTCATTACTACCTGGTAGGATTATACTTAATCATCTTGTTATATTCTCTGGTCATTACTACCTGGTAGGATTATACTTCATCATCTTGTTGTTATATTCTCTGGTCATTACTACCTGGTAGGATTATACTTCATCATCTTGTTGTTATATTCTCTGGTCATTACTACCTGGTAGGATTATACTTCATCATCTTGTTGTTATATTCTCTGGACATTACTACCTGGTAGGATTATACTTAATCATCTTGTTATATTCTCTGGTCATTACTACCTGGTAGGATTATACTTCATCATCTTGTTGTTATATTCTCTGGTCATTACTACCTGGTAGGATTATACTTCATCATCTTGTTGTTATATTCTCTGGTCATTACTACCTGGTAGGATTATACTTCATCATCTTGTTGTTATATTCTCTGGTCATTACTACCTGGTAGGATTATACTTAATCATCTTGTTGTTATATTCTCTGGTCATTACTACCTGGTAGGATTATACTTCATCATCTTGTTGTTATATTCTCTGGTCATTACTACCTGGTAGGATTATATTTAATCATCTTGTTATATTCTCTGGTCATTACTACCTGGTAGGATTATACTTAATCATCTTGTTGTTATATTCTCTGGTCATTACTACCTGGTAGGATTATACTTAATCATCTTGTTGTTATATTCTCTGGTCATTGCTACCTGGTAGGATTATACTTAATCATCTTGTTGTTATATTCTCTGGTCATTACTACCTGGTAGGATTATACTTAATCATCTTGTTATATTCTCTGGTCATTACTACCTGGTAGGATTATACTTAATCATCTTGTTGTTATATTCTCTGGTCATTACTACCTGGTAGGATTATACTTAATCATCTTGTTGTTATATTCTCTGGTCATTGCTACCTGGTAGGATTATACTTAATCATCTTGTTGTTATATTCTCTGGTCATTACTACCTGGTAGGATTATACTTAATCATCTTGTTGTTATATTCTCTGGTCATTGCTACCTGGTAGGATTATACTTAATCATCTTGTTGTTATATTCTCTGGTCATTACTACCTGGTAGGATTATACTTCATCATCTTGTTGTTATATTCTCTGGTCATTACTACCTGGTAGGATTATACTTCATCATGACCAGTTTTCCTCTGCCTTGTAGGGGAGTTCCCATCCGAAGCCGTTCCCAGGAGACATCCTGGAGTTTCCTCTCAATAAATACTTCTCCCATTTTGGAATTTATTATGGAGAGAAAGATGGAGTGCCATCTGTAGCACATCTTACCTGCAGAGGTCTGTGTCCACACACACACACACACACACACACACACACACACACACACACACACACACAGGGCCATATCCAGGGTTTGAGTTTTAGTGAGTCCCCCCACAGCCATTATCACATTGGTTGCTGTAGCTTCATTCACCGATCTACAAACACATAGCCTTTTACCTATACAATTAGCCGCTTTTCGTAGCTTCTTGATGAAGAAATTTCCCCCTCGGGGATCAATAAAGTATCTATCTATCTATCTATCTATCTATCTATCTATCTATCTATCTATCTATCTATCTATCTATCTATCTATCTATCTATCTATCTATCTATCTATCTATCTATCTATCTATCTATCTATCTATCTATCTATCTATCTATCTATCTACAAATGAACTCACATTAACTCAGCACCGGGATTAAAAACAAATAAGTACAGCAGGATCTGTTAGCAGAAAAAGTATTTTGTTAACAAAGGTAAACAAAAACGTTGCTTTACATAACTTTTTTTTTATTGCAGTTTTACAGCTAATTTCCTGCAATTCTGAAGGTCAGGGGCCTCATTTATAACCGTTGTGTACATTTCACACTAAATATCTGCGTGCGCCATTTCTGATAACTATGTACAAAAATATAGAGATTTATAAACTTGGTGCGTGCCATACATACACACTTTCCCAATATAAATCTGTCCCGCCCTGAAACTGCACGCGTGAACGAGCATTAAAACACCTGAAAAACGCCCATCATTCACCCTTTGTGGTTGCAATATTAGATAGATAGATAGATAGATAGATAGATAGATAGATAGATTACGCCCTTATTTGCTGTATACTGTGGAATTATTGGAATTAGGCCAGGGAAGTAAAATAAATAGCATGATTCAATGTCTGTTGGGCGTAATGTTTAAAATGTTTACATTTGCTTTATCTGCAGTAAAATAACAAATGCTAATAGTTGTACACAGATCATTTGATTTCAATCATTTTTTGCGTTTACTTTTCCCCCAACCAAAATATGCTCCCCTGCCCGCTAATTCTGAAGCATTGTCTACAAGCCTACTGTATGTCTACTCAGATTTATTTTAACTACAGTAGGCCTACTTATAGCAAAAGCCTACACACTTCAAAGCAAAAGATCAATTGTCTGTTCATCATTTAAATTCGACTAACTGTTACCCTATAAGCCGCGCTCCCTTTCGGATGTATAGAGCAAAATACTTCTAGGCCCAAATAAAATTAGATGTTCATTCATGTTTCTCAAACGTCAAATTTCACATTTTGAAGTGTTTAAGGTTAAGCATTAACTCTGAATGGTTAAGGTAAGGGTTATTGTTTGGGATAGGCTTAAAACAAAAACAATTGTCTATTACTGGATTTTTTTTAATGTAACCTTTATTTACCTAGGCAAGTCATTTAAGAACAAATTCTTATTTACAATGACTGCATAGGAACAGTGGGTTAATTGCCTTGTTCAGAGGCAGAACGACATTTGATGGGGATTTGGTCTAGCAACCTTTGGGTTACGGGCCCAACGCTCGACTACCTACATCCACATGCATGACCATGCAATCTTTCAAATAAGAGATTAAATAATTTCCATGTCATTTCCAGACGTCCTCACACATGGATAGCCATTTGCACGACATACTTACTTGCCAGCTTGCAATACAATATTTCAACCACTGACAGACGCATGGTCTAACGTTTGTGGGGTGGCAAGCAAATTCCTACTTCAAGTAAATTAGTTATAAATGCCAACTACATTTAGGGGTATGTTTTGTATGTACACACGGTTTATAAACGAGGCCCCTAAAAATGCTGCACTGTCCGCGAATTCAGAAACATTGTCAACTCTAGAATGTAAGAAAACTACAGTAGACACCTGTTTCTGATTCCGCGGACAGTGCAAAATATTTAGGTTCTTGGGAAAGTAAAACCTTATGGAATTCAAACGATCTGTTTACAGGTCCACAACAATTTGGAATTGTTTTTGTGTTACTATACAGTTGAAGTTGGAAGTTTACATACACTCAGGTTGAAATCATTAAAACTCATTGTTCAACCCCTCCACAGATTTCATGTTAACAAACTATAGTTTTGGCAAGTCGGTTAGGACATCTACTTTGTGCATGACACAAGTAATTCTTCCAACAATTGTTTACAGACAGATTATTTAACTTATAATTCACTATATCACAATTCCAGTGGGTCAGAAGTTTACATACACTAAGTTGACTATGCCTTTAAACAGCTTGGAAAATTCCAGAAAAGGATGTCATGGCTTTAGAAGCTTCTGATAGGCTAATTGACATCATTTGAGTCAATTGGAGGTGTACCTGTGGATGTATTTCAAGGCCTACCTTCAAACTCTTTGCTCGACATCATGGGAAAATCAAAAGAAATCAGCCAAGACCTCAGAAAAAATATTGTAGACCTCCACAAGTCTGGTTCATCCTTGGGAGCAATTTCCAAATGCCTGAAGGTACCATGTCATACCGCTCAGGAAGGAGACGCGTTCTGTCTCCTAGAGATGAACGTACTTTGGTGGGAAAAAGTGCAAATCAATCCCAGAACAACAGCAAAGGACCTTGTGAAGATTCTGGAGGAAACAGGTACAAAATAATCTATAACCACAGTAAAACAAGTCCTATATCGACATAAACTGAAAGGCTGCTCAGCAAGGAAGAAGCCACTGCTCCAAAACCGACATAAAAAAGCCAGACTACGGTTTGCAACTGCACATGGGGACAAAATAGGATTAAATGTCAGGAATTGTGAAAAACTGAGTTTAAATGTATTTGGCTAAAGTGTATGTAAACTTCTGACTTCAAATGTACCTGTGAAGCCTTTTTGGGGACCAACAATTGATTCCTATTCAAAAACCTATTTTCCCTAACTCCTAACCCTGAAGCCTAAAATAGCTTTTTACAAGTGAGGACCAGCAAATTGTCCCCACTTTTCTGAATTTTTGTTGGTTTACTCTTCTTGTGATGACTTCAAGTATACACTTGTTGCTAGCTTGGAAACGTGTACACACATACACACTGACTTAATATGCTGTACTGACTGTGTGCGTAGACTCAGAGAAGAAGCTGCTGCTATTTGGTCGAGCCATGAAGTCAGAGGTGAAACTGGACCCAGTGGAGCTTGTGGGACGGAGGTACAAGGTAGCACACAATCACACAGATACAGTAAATATTTACATTACCGTTGGTTGTGTTTGTGAGGTCATAGTTCCTCTATGTGCATAGGTGAGGAACATGCTGGATAAGGTCCATCCTCCCAGGGACTTCTACTCTGTGGTGAAGCCTGATATAGACGACATAATGGATAAAGAAATCACCTTCGACATCTTGTTTCATAACTCTGAACACCAGGCCACGCTCTTCAGATACGGAGTCAAGACGTCCACACAGGTAAGGGTAGGGATGCTGAGAGTGTGTGTGAGTGTCTTTGAGTGGGGTATGATGTGCAACAATGTCTGATGTGATTGGTTGTAGATTGAGAAGCTTGGTTGTGATTGGTTACAGATTGAAAAGGTTTACGCCCACATCCTGCCCACCTGGAAGAAGCCATTTAAGATGAATAAGCTGTAACCATGACGACAACCATGACTGTGTTCTAGATTGGAACTCTGTCTACAGTTAAATTCCCTCCAGTTTGGTGTGGATCAGCCTACAGATACCTACTAATGAGGTACAACAAGGAGAATCATAACAGATGAGAATTTAAGAGTATAAAAAAAATAATCATATTCAGTGCAGGATGTTGATATAGGGTCATTACTATTTTTATTTGAGTTTTTAGGTTCAGGGTTACATTATGCATAATTATTTTTTTTACACGTAAATAAAATACAGTAAAATAATTTCCCACTCCTCTGTGTGTCTCAGATGTGGGGGGGGGGGGGTAAGGATCTGACTTCTTCAGCTTAATCGATCAGCATGAGGTAATTGAGGGGTCCATTCAATCTGTATTGCCAAAGCGTTACAGAACTGTAAAGGTAATTTCTGATTGAGCCGACATATGCAGCGTTTACTGTGAATGCAGACTCCACTAGACCAGGATCATTGCCTTTAAATTTCAATCATGCTGTACTTCCGTGATGCGGATTGAATAGAGCCCTGAATTCCATCTCATATTGTTGTTATTGCGATGTGGGACATGAAACGATGGAGAATATATGAATTTGCTCTTTGTGTTCTGGGGAATGAAAAGGCACGGCACAATGAAGGAAAACACTTAGAAACATCATTACATCTCCAAAGATCTTTCTCCTACTGTGTGAATGAGTTTTAATATGAATGTGTACAGCATCGTCAAGGAAAGCTGTTAAGCTGATAACCCACTCCTCCACTCTCTCCCACTCCTCCACTCTCTCCCACTCCTATGGTAGGAACCAGTTAGCTAGTAGTAGGCATAATATTAGTTATGTTATCCCTGATAGTGTGTGACAGTTTACCCTAAACTCAGCGTAGCCTAACCCAAACATATCAAAGAAACAGGATGCATCAATTATTGCAAAATTATAATGGAATATTTCTGCTCACAACTGTTTATATCTGTATATACACAGTGTACCAAACATTAACAACACCTTCCTAATATTGAGTTACACCCCCTTTTCCCTCAGAACAGCCTTAGGTCGTCGGGGCGTGGACTCTACAAGGTGTTGAAAGCGTTCCACAGGGATGCTGGCCCATGTTGACTCCAATGCAGTTGTGTCAAGTTGGCTGGATGTCCTTTGGGTGGTGGACCATTTTTGATACACACAGGAAACTGTTGAGCGTGAAAAACCCAGCAGTGTTGCAGTTCTTGACACACCTGGCACCTACAAATATACCGTTCAAAGGCACCTGAAAATTTTGTGTTGCCCATTCACCCTCAATGGCACACATACATAATCCATGTCTCAATCGTCTCCAGGCTGAAACATTATTTAGCCCTAGCATCACTATAGAACGTCAGTTATAGCATTATTACCCCAGCATGTCCGTTTCTCCAGTGGACGATTCGGACGGGATTAGTTTTACCAAACTGCCCCTGTAATTATTCACAATGGACCGCTATGACGGAAGCCTGGAGGTTCTTCTCTGGCGTGAAGATATTTAAAATGTTTAGGGATAGCCTAATACTGGCCTAATGGCCTTCAGTTCAGAGAAAGTCAAAATAGTCATGCATACTAATAAGAACCATGAACTGTAACCCATGCAGACATTTAATTAACTGACGCATTTGGCATCAGTTCATTGGCACAGTATCGTCCACTTCCTCTTTTAAAAGTAAGGCAGTAGGAAATATGATATGTGACAAAACAGATTCATCTGTAGGCTACCTGCATAGCAATTTGTTTTATTCTCATTTTCTGACCCAAACTGGAAAATAATTCTGAATTAACAGATTATTCCACAGTGCATTACAAAGTGCCCTTCAAAAGTAGTAACTGATCACAGTTTGGGTGTCATGACAACCCCAGTGTTGTAGTGAGTGTCTTTCAGCCAGGAGATCAGAATGGTGTTCAGCTCGGACGGCCTGGAAAACACACACACACCCAAGTTATGCCACATACAGTATGTCTGCCAATATACACAGCTGTTTTAACCGATACACTGTACACACAGTTTCTACCACAAAAAGCACCAACTAACTTAGACACAGCTTTAACAGAGTAGAAATGACACTATAATCTTAGACACAGCTTTAACAGAGTAGAAATGACACTATAATCTTAGACACAGCTTTAACAGAGTAGAAATGACACTATAATCTTAGACACAGCTTTAACAGAGTAGAAATGACACTATAATCTTAGACACAGCTTTAACAGAGTAGAAATGACACTATAATCTTAGACACAGCTTTAACAGAGTAGAAATGACACTATAATCTTAGACACAGCTTTAACAGAGTAGAAATGACACTATAACCTTTATTTACCTCCTTTTCTCCCCAGTTTCGCCATTGGTAGTTACAGTCTTATCCTATTGGTAGTTACAGTCTTATCCTATTGGTAGTTACAGTCTTATCCTATTGGTAGTTACAGTCTCATCCTATTGGTACTTACAGTCTTATCCTATTGGTACTTACAGTCTTATCCTATTGGTACTTACAGTCTTATCCTATTGGTAGTTACAGTCTTATCCTATTGGTAGTTACAATCTTATCCTATTGGTAGTTACAGTCTTATCCTATTGGTAGTTACAATCTTATCCTATTGGTAGTTACAGTCTTATCCTATTGGTAGTTACAGTCTTATCCTATTGGTAGTTACAGTCTTATCCTATTGGTAGTTACAGTCTTATCCTATTGGTAGTTACAGTCTTATCCTATTGGTAGTTACAGTCTTATCCGATTGGTAGTTACAGTCTTATCCGATTGGTAGTTACAGTCTTATCCGATTGGTAGTTACAGTCTTATTCTATTGGTAGTTACAGTCTTATTCTATTGGTAGTTACAGTCTTATCCTATTGGTAGTTACAGTCTTATCCTATTGGTAGTTACAATCTTATCCTATTGGTAGTTACAGTCTTATCCTATTGGTAGTTGAAATCTTATCCTATTGGTAGTTACAATCTTATCCTATTTGGTAGTTACAGTCTTATCCTATTAATAGTTAGTCTCGTCCTATTGGTAGTTACAGTCTTATCCTATTGATAGTTATTCTTGTCCTATTGGTCGTTACAGTCTTATCCTATTTGTAGTTACAGTCTTGTCCTATTGGTAGTTACAGTCTTGCCCTATTGGTAGTTAAAATCTTATCCTATTGGTAGTTGGTCTTGTCCTATTGGTAGTTACAGTCTGGTCCTATTTGTAGTTACAGTCTTATCCTATTGGTAGTTAGTCTTATCCTATTAGTAGTTACAGTCTTGTCCCATTGGTACTTACAATCTTATCCCGTTGGTACTTACAATCTTATCCTGTTGGTAGTTACAATCTTATCCTATTGGTAGTTACAGTCTTATCCTATTGGTAGTTACAGTCTTATCCTATTGGTAGTTACAATCTTATCCTATTGGTAGTTACAGTCTTATCCTATTGGTAGTTACAGTCTTATCCTATTGGTAGTTACAGTCTTATCCTGTTGGTAGTTACAGTCTTATCCTGTTGGTAGTTACAGTCTTATCCTGTTGGTAGTTACAGTCTTATCCTGTTGGTAGTTACAATCTTATCCTGTTGGTAGTTACAATCTTATCCTGTTGGTAGTTACAATCTTATCCTGTTGGTAGTTACAGTCTTATCCTATTGGTAGTTACAGTCTTATCCTATTGGTAGTTACAGTCTTATCCTATTGGTAGTTACAGTCTTATCCTATTGGTAGTTACAGTCTTATCCTATTGGTAGTTACAGTCTTATCCTGTTGGTAGTTACAGTCTTATCCTGTTGGTAGTTACAGTCTTATCCTGTTGGTAGTTACAATCTTATCCTGTTGGTAGTTACAGTCTTATCCTATTGGTAGTTACAGTCTTATCCTATTGGTAGTTACAGTCTTATCCTATTGGTAGTTACAGTCTTATCCTATTGGTAGTTACAGTCTTATCCTATTGGTAGTTACAGTCTTATCCTATTGGTAGTTACAATCTTATCCTATTGGTAGTTACAGTCTTATCCTATTGGTAGTTACAGTCTTATCCTATTGGTAGTTACAGTCTTATTCTATTGGTAGTTACAGTCTTGTCCTATTGGCAGTTACAGTCTTGTCCTATTGGCAGTTACAGTCTTGTCCTATTGGCAGTTACAGTCTTGTCCTATTGGCAGTTACAGTCTTGTCCTATTGGCAGTTACAGTCTTGTCCTATTGGCAGTTACAGTCTTGTCCTATTGGTAGTTACAGTCTAGTCCCATCGATGCAACTCCCATATGGACTCGTGAGAGGCGAAGGTCGAGAGCCTTGCGTCCTCCGAAACACGACCCTGCCAAGCCGCACAGCCCAATGTGCCAGAGGAAACACCGTACAACTGGCGACACGAGTCAGCGTGCATTCGCCCGGCCCGCCACAACGAGTTGCTAGGGCGTGATGGGACATCTCTGTTGGCCAAACCCTCTAACCCGGACAATGCTGGACCAATTGTGCGCCACCTAATGGGTCTCCCAGTCGCAGCCGGCTGCGACACAGCCTGGGATGGAACCTGAGTCTGTAGTGACACCTTTAGACGGCTCTGCCACTCGGGAGGTCCAACCCTATAACTCCTACCTGACCCGTCTCCCTCAGCAGGGGAGTGGTCAGTGGTCAGGGGTCCAGTCAGTCATTCTGGTAACTAACTGGAGCTGACTGCAGAGTTCACACAGTCAGCCTCCTCTCTATTGATCTGTTCAAGTACAAACACACAAAGGTACACAAAGGTGTGTACCTTTCCATCTGGGTCCAGTGTCCACACTCCTCAATGTGTCCTCTTGTTAGGTTGGGGATCTGTCACACAGAGATGACACAGTCACATATGTCAATTATATGTATACATGTGTGTGAATATGTGTGTGTATGTGTGTTCTCACCATGTTTTCCATTCCCTTGGAGAAGACAGGCAGCAGAACAGGATCTTTACCAGCGGTCACCATGAGAGCTGGCATCAAGAGCTACAGACACACAGGAAAGTGCATCATTCCTCAACATATACTGTAACTGTGTTAACATAGAACACACATACACACACCCCCCCCCCTACCTTAGCCCTGGGCCGGGAGCAGAGCCATTTCCAGTTGCTCACAACATTACGGTACCAGTTCAACGGCCCTCTGGAAAACACAACACTTTGTCACTCTCTTCCTGCTGCTACCAGTGTGTGTGTGTGTGTGTGTGTGTGTGTGTGTGTGTGTGTGTGTGTGTGTGTGTGTGTGTGTGTGTGTGTGTGTGTGTGTGTGTGTGTGTGTGTGTGTGTACCTGAATCCCTTGTCTTTGAACTGAGTGATGTAGAACTGCAGATCAGTCTCACTGAGGATAGAACTTCTGGGTATCTCCTCTGGTAGTCCTACAAACAGACCACCTACACACACACACACACACTAGTGCTGTGTAGTCTGCAGTGTGAAGATTGATTGACAGCACAGTATTGTCAATCCAGTCAGTTGGTTAGTTGAATACCATAGGTCAAACCTTGTACGTTTGACTTCTTGACTCACCTCTGGCACAAACTCCAGCAGTGCTGATCTCAGGAACATTATCCTGGAGAACAACACAATAGAGATCATTCACAAGAGAGAGTGTGTGGGTGGGTCTGCGTGTGTGTGTGGGTCTGCGTGTGTGGGTGGGTCTGCGTGTGTGGGTGGGTCTGCGTGTGTGGGTGGGTCTGCGTGTGTGGGTGGGTCTGCGTGTGTGGGTGGGTCTGCGTGTGTGTGTGGGTCTGCGTGTGTGGGTGTCACCTTATCTCCACTGCCATAGAAGAAGATCTTGAAGGTCCTTGCCAGGTCTTTCTCCATCTCAGTCTCTGCTACACCCTGCAGATGAGTTACATAAGGAAAGGTCTCTGCTACAGTACATCCTGTTTATGAGTTACATAAGGAAAGGTCTCTGTTACGTCCTGTTGATAAGTTACATAAGGAAAGGTCTCTGTTACGTCCTGTTGATGAGTTACATAAGGAAAGGTTTCTGTTACGTCCTGTTGATGAGTTACATAAGGAAAGGTTTCTGTTACGTCCTGTTGATGAGTTACATAAGGAAAGGTCTCTGTTACGTCCTGTTGATGAGTTACATAAGGAAAGGTCTCTGCTACAGTGCATCCTGTTTATGAGTTACATAAGGAAAGGTCTCTGTTACGTCCTGTTGATGAGTAACATAAGGAAAGGTCTCTGTTACGTCCTGTTGATTTAGTTTTTTTAAATAAAAGCTAGTTAGCAATTGCTTCTACGCTAATTTGCTAGCGCTGCCGTGTCAATAATAACCTGTCTCCAAAAATGAAGAGGTGTCTCCAGTTGTGTTTACATTTGACTATTGTGACATGCAGGCATGCGTGGTAACTTTCTATGCTGCAGCTTAACTACAAGGGGCAGTCTGGGGCATTGATTCATAGTCCCAAGCAACCATCAACAAATAGACTATCAAAAACCTGAGTGGTGTATACCCCTAGTGACGTGCAGACAACTTAGGTTCAAACCCAGCTGGTCACACTAACAGGGATCTAACACCGGCAAATGGTGAACACACACACACACACACACACACACACACACACACACACACACACACTCTCTTACGGGGTCCTGGAAGTAGAGCTGGTAGTCAAAGATGGGCACAGTCTTCATGAACTCCATCGGATCCTTGGAAGGGTCCACAGGGAACAGAGGGGTGTTCAGAGAAGCTACCGCTCTGCACACACACACACACACACACACCAGGTATTGGTTTCATTTTTTACTTTACGTGCGTAGGTGTGTGCATAGATAGATAGATTGGTACTTTATTGATCCCAGAGGGGAAATTTCTTTGTCAAGCAGCTACGAAAAAACACAGGGCAGGTGCAAATTACGTGTGTGTGTGTGCATATGTGTGTGCATACATGTGTGTGTTAAGGTTTCTCCCTGGTAAATATTATTATACTTGCCAGTGTTACCTACAACATTATCACAGTTTAATATGTTGCTTGAATTTTTTCACTCACATATCAGCTAAAAATAGAATGCAAAACATTTGCTCAAAGAGAAAAAGCCCATGGCTTGGGGCTGTCTTTAGGTGCAGTGACACTACAACAAGTCCGTAACAATTACAACAAGTCTGTAACAATTACAACAAGTCCGTAACAATTACATCAAGTCCGTAACAATTACAACAAGTCCGTAACAATTACAACAAGTCCGTAACAATTACAACAAGTCCGTAACAATATTTGAGCGGAATAAAACAAAACTCTGTAGCAGGACTACGCAAGAAGCTTACATACTACAAGGAGCCTACATACTACAAGAAGCCTACATACTACAAGGAGCCTACATACTACAATGAGCCTACATACTACAATGAGCCTACATACTACAAGGAGCCTACATACTACAAGGAGCCTACATACTACAAGGAGCCTATATACTACAAGGAGCCTATATACTACAAGGAGCCTACATACTACAAGGAGCCTACATACTACAATGAGCCTACATACTACAAGAAGCCTACATACTACAAGAAGCCTACATACTACAAGAAGCCTATATACTACAAGGAGCCTATATACTACAAGGAGCCTACATACTACAAGGAGCCTACATACTACAAGGAGCCTACATACTACAAGGAGCCTACATACTACAAGGAGCCTACATACTACAAGGAGCCTACATACTACAAGGAGCCTACATACTACAAGAAGCCTACATACTACAAGGAGCCTACATACTACAAGGAGCCTACATACTACAAGGAGCCTACATACTACAAGAAGCCTATATACTACAAGGAGCCTACATACTACAAGGAGCCGCCCATTTTGTGACATAAAACAACATTCACATACTACGTTGCGCTGCGTTTGCATAAGGTGTGTAGACCCCTTTAGTGTACCTGACTCTCTCTGGATGACACTGTGCCATGTTCCAGACCACAGCTCCACCCCAATCATGACCAACCAGAGTCACCTGGGGAATACCCTGAGAGAGAGAGAGAGAGAGAGAGAGAGAGAGAGAGAGAGAGAGAGAGAGAGAGAGAGAGAGAGAGAGAGACAGAGAGAGAGAGAGAGAGAGAGAGAGAGAGAGAGAGAGAGAGAGAGAGAGAAGGGAGCGAGTGGTGACTAATACTTCACCCTGATAGCTTAACATACAGGGCTGATTACTGGGAGTGGACTCACCATTTTATCCATGAAAGTCACAAGATCCTACAACAGAGATCAGAACATACAGAAAACCATTACAATCATGTCAAGGATAGACAGAGGATGTTTTGGATGGATGGATGTCCCTTACCTGGCAGATATGTTCCTGTGAGTACTCCTCTATGTCTTGAGAGAGAAAGTGTGGAGAGAAAAGAGGAAGAGAGTGTTATTGAACTTAAATAAATATATATTGTCTGTAATAATGATGGTGTTCCTATTGTGTTTCATTTATACTACAATCCCCCAACAGAGGCAGACGGGTTAACCAGGCTTAAAACGGTTCAACTAACAGCAGGGAGATGGGGAAACCAGGCTTAAAACGGTTCAACTAACAGCAGGGAGATGGGGAAACCAGGCTTAAAACGGTTCAACTAACAGCAGGGAGATGGGGAAACCAGGCTTAAAACGGTTCAACTAACAGCAGGGAGATGGGGAAACCAGGCTTAAAACGGTTCAACTAACAGCAGGGAGATGGGGAAACCAGGCTTAAAACGGTTCAACTAACAGCAGGGAGATGGGGAAACCAGGCTTAAAACGGTTCAACTAACAGCAGGGAGATGGGGAAACCAGGCTTAAAACGGTTCAACTAACAGCAGGGAGATGGGGAAACCAGGCTTAAAACTGTTCAACTAACAGCAGGGAGATGGGGAAACCAGGCTTAAAACGGTTCAACTAACAGCAGGGAGATGGGGAAACCAGGCTTAAAACTGTTCAACTAACAGCAGACTAAACTTAAAACTGTAAAACCATGTAAAGAGACAGTGTCAGTAAACCCTGTACGTGTCTACAGTCACAACTATAATCTCTAAATTGAGAAAGGAACGATAGAGGGTATAAATAAAAAGGAAGGAAGTGGTGGTCACTCCAGACCCTGCTCCAGCCAGGTCACTCCAGACCCTGCTCCAGCCAGGTCACTCCAGACCCTGCTCCAGCCAGGTCACTCCAGACCCTGCTCCAGCCAGGTCACTCCAGACCCAGTGCTAGGCACTTATTTATACATATTTTGTTTCAACCTCAACCCTTACTTCAACCCTTAGGAATTAATGCCTAAACTTAACCTTCGAAATTCAGTAGACACACTATACACATATGTACAATGTGCAAACACACACACTCTAACCTGGTGGAGCTGTAGACTCTCCATAGCCCTTCATGTCCAGAGATAAGACTCTAAACCCTGCACCAGCTAGAGCTGGAATCTGAGAGAGAGAGAGAGAGAGAGAGAGAGCGAGAGAGAGATATGTAAGTGAGTGAGTGAGTGAGTGAGTGAGTGAGTGAGTGAGTGAGTGAGTGAGTGAGTGAGTGAGTGAGTGAGTGAGTGAGTGAGTGAGTATTTACCTGGTATCTCCATGAGTACCAGCTCTCAGGGAAGCCATGACACAGCATGACTGGAGGTCCTGCCCCCATCTCCACATAGTGCAGCTTTACACTGGGCTAGAGAGAGAGAGAGAGAGACAGACAGAGGCGGGTGAGGGAGTTCTTCATTAAAGCCATGTGTAATGCCCAGTCCGGGACCGGTCGTCCGCCCCGCTCCAGCGTGCACACACTTTCTGCTACATACAGCATTGTGTGTGTGTGTGTGTGTGTGTGTGTGTGTGTTGTTACCTTGATAGTGATATATCCATGAGATACTTCCTCTGGGTTGCAAGAGGCTGGGAAGCTTTCCCCTGTTACTGCCTGGAAAACACACACACACACACACACACACACTTCTCCTCCATAACAAAACCAACATTGAATAGTAAGCTACTTGATTGATTCCCAGAGGAAATGTAAATTATAGACATAAAGGGAGATATTATCTGCTAATCAGCCCTCAGTACGGAGTTTCCTGAAATCACCATAACATTTGAAATACAAGACTTAGTTAAAAAAGTGTCTTGGAATGCTGGCGAATGTATCAGGGAAGTCAGAGACAACATGTTTACTTTAAATCAGAAAAATAACCATCACATTCTCAAAGACATTGTTACGGACAAGAAAAGTTACAGCACATCATTGGTGGTGTGTGTGTGTGTGTGTGTGTGTGTGTGTGTGTGTGTGTGTGTTACCTGTACTCCAGTGAAGGCCTCTACTTGTTTCAGAGCTTCAGGCAGGTCCTTCACCAGAACAGCTGTCATCCCTACGGCCTCTGCTGCTCCCACCCCCTCCTTATCATCAGCCAACCATAGAGCCTGAAATACAGACCGACAGGTCAACTGTCCACTCACAACACCTGGAACACAGTGGTCTAGGGAAGGTTTGAAGAAGGAGAGGAGAGACCAGGGCCGGCTCAAGGCACTTAGGGCCCCAGGCCGCTAGGGGGCCCCTGAACCCCTCACAAAAAATATGTTTTTTTTTGTTTTAGTATTGAGAGTTAGTTGCAAGTTAGTTTCAAGTTCAAAATGATAGCATCAGCTATTTTTATCTTGTTGTGTCAGTCACTGACAGTCACTCAATTAGCCATGTCAGCTAATAATTTTTAGATTGGCAAGTTAGCTAACTAGTAATGGCCAAATACTGACCGGGCACGCAGAGCATGTGCACAGGGGCCCTGACCTCCAAGGGGCCCCATTGATTTTGTTAGTCACCCTCACTCAGATATCATTAACATGGCATAAGAGTGGCTTTATGTGCTAGTGGGAAATGGGAAACTGGGAATTCATAAGTCCGACATGATTGTGTTCACCTGCTATTGCTAATAATAACGTTTTGCTAGCATGCTTAACATTAACATATGGTCAAACTAGCTACATTCTCCATATTGTTAAGGTTGTAATTGTCAAAAACGGATTTTCTTGTAATCCTTTGATTGAAAAGGTAAATGGTCAGAGGTGAAACGTCCTAACTCGCCAATTCGGGTAACAACATCCGAGGGTCGTTGAAGTGAAATTTCCCACTGAGAACTAGGAGCTGCCAATAACTCTGATAGCAGGAGAACGGCATCGGGCAAAATGCATAGAATTGAAAGAAATGTGTTATAAAGAGAGAAGGAAGTATGACCAACGTCTAAACACACTACTGTGAATGGCCCTGCCTCCATGAAGCTGCCTCTGACTGGGATTCAACCAGGGTCCGCTACTTCGCCAACACACGTGACCACCCGCTTGACAAAGTACAAACCAGCTAAGCTATAGAAAATAATCCAATTCGATAGAACCATTGGCAACATTTCAGGTTAGCTGTGGAGTGAGCTTACATCACATTCTTAACTCTGTTACACAGATAACGTTCCTGTTGTTAATGACACAGTAGCTGAGAGAAACTACACAGGCAGGTCAGAGAAGGATCTCTAGTGCCATGTGTAAACTGAGATAAAGGCAGGTGTGTGTCTTGTTTTAGGAATATGCATGTAAGGAATCAAACAACCTTTTCACGGGAGGTGGAAGCAGTGACTCCAAGACGTTGATATCAGGAGTCGTTGCAAATATGATCAAATATGACAGGTCACCTCTACCTTCTCTGGGAGAACTACTGTTAGGCATTAGTGTGTCTGTGTGTGTATGCACGCAGTGTGTGTGTGTGTGCCGTAGTGTGTGTAAGCGTGCCCGTGTATGTGTGTGAGTACCTGTTTTGGAGGCACTCCCAGCTGTGCGAGAGCGGAGGTGAACAGGTCGGTCTCTGGGACCCTGAGGCCTGTACGACAGGACTGTAGCACCACATCAAAATGGCCGCCCAGCAGAGAGAGGAGCCGGCCAGAGCCATCTCCACACCCACTGTCATCCACCCACTGATTGGCCAACACACCTGTCAATAACCCTGAGAGACAACACAAGGAGGCGGGACTTGGCATGTGACCTTAGACTGTACAATGTCAAATCACATTTTATTTGATACAACAGGTGTAGACCTTACCGTGAAATGCTTACTCACGTGCCCTTAACCCATAATGCAGTTCAATATAAACTCTGTGTCAGGTGTGTGTGTTACCTTGTCTACGGAGCGTTGCTACGGTCTGCAGAATGTGTTTGTTGATGGTGGTCGAGTCTCTGAGTTCCTCCAGCAGGCTCTTAACAGAGAATCCAGCAGGAAGACTAACCTTCTGTTCTGAGGCTGCACTTAAACACTCTGTATCAAGCTCTGGGATCATCTACACAGTAGTAGACACACACACATACATAATGACTTGTCGTCACCTGTCACTTGTCATGTAAGGTGATACAAGAATTTCCATGGAAGGCACTTCCAATAGAAGGCACATTCCCATGGATTATAATATACATAGACTATACTATTTCTGCTGTGTCGTTATTTGTCTGTGTAGGCTTCCTGTTGGTAGTTTGAACGTGACGTTATTTGTCTGTGTAGGCTACCTGTTGGTAGTTTGAACGTGACGTTATTTGTCTGTGTAGGCTACCTGTTGGTAGTTTGAACGTGACGTTATTTGTCTGTGTAGGCTACCTGAGGGCTCCTTATAGCTCTGCATTGACATGATTGGTTGATGGTAGGGGAGGGTGGGAGGTCCTGTATAAACACAAACTCACTTCTCCGCGAAGCGCAATAAGTATGAATGCCCTGACTTCTGCAGAGGCCATATCACTGTAAATGCTGCACGGCCATTGCAGACGTTGGATTGACCATGAGGCGCCTTTAACTCACCTGAGAGAGTGTGAGTTTGCCCCGCTCTGCACGTTGCATGGCGCTGTGCTTGTCGGTCACCACCTTCTCCAGAAAACCCCTAAAACAGAACAACCATACATTTACACACCACACACACATTGCATGCACCATACTACTCTATTGCGGCACTGACCTATCAGTTGTTAGTTTAATATTACATTTTACAATCGAGGTATAGATGCGTACAATTCCTCATACCACACACACACACAATATGTCTGTCTGGGAGCTAGGATGGATGGATTTAGGATGGATTTAAGGGATCAATATTCCCTTCCATTCAGTCCATGTAGAAATGTTGCCCATGCTTTTAGCTTGCAGAATGATTGGGGACTAGTAAAAAGGTCTGCAATATGAGGCTATGCAGGACGTAGGGTAGTAGGGGGTAACTAGCCCCCGGGGGTAACTGCCACCTCCCCCCGTAACTCACATAATGTCACGGTGCATGTGTACAGAACGAGGCACAGAGCTGGAGTGAACAGACATTCCTTTATTTATCCAAAAACTCGAGACAGCTGCCTCTAATTGGGGATTGAAATGAACTAGAAGTAAAAACACCCCAGTCCATTGTCAGGTCCCAACTGTGGACCTACAGCTCCCCCTAGAGGGAGCCAGAGACCTGGCCTCAGTCAGAAACTGACAGTACCCCCCCCCCCAAGGCGCGGGCTCACGACCAACAAAACACAAGAGGGGGAAGGGGGGACAGAGCAGACCACTGGGGCGGTTGTTGTTGGGGGTTCTGGACCCGGTACCGGACGTGGCACCAGATCAGGCGGGGGCTCAGGGGCAGGACTGTAGCCCCTACCCGGACTGGGCATCAGTGGAATGGACCGCTCCGGCACTGGATCGGGGCTGACGATCGGTCCCGGACTGGGACCCGGAGGAGTGGACTGCTCCGGCGCTGGAGCGGGGCAGACGACCGGTTCCGGACTGGGCACTGGTAGAGCGGATAGCACCGGTGTTGGAGCGGGGCAGACAACCGGTCCCGGACTGGGCACTGGTAGAGCGGACTACTTCGGCACTGTAGCGGGGCGGACGACCGGTCCCGGACTGGGCACAGGTGGAGTGGACTGCTCCGGCACTGTAGTGGAGCGGACCAAAGCGGGACTGCACGCCGTGCCCAGCCTGGGCACCAGCGCAGAGAAAACTTCCAGCCACGTAGCTGAGCTGGCTGCCGGCCGTGGACTGGGCACCGGCACGCTGAGGAGCTCCGGCTCCCGAGCGGGACTGAACACCAGCGCCGAAAAGCTCTTCCTCTGCGTAGCTGGGCTGGCTACCGGCCCCGGACTGGGCAGCGGCACGCTGAGGAGCTCCGACTCCCCAGCGGGACTGAACGCCGTGCCCAGCCTGGGCACCAGCACAGAGAAACTCTCCAGCCACGTATCTGGGCTGGCTACCGGCCCCGGACTGGGCACCGGTGGAGTGGACTGCTCCGGCCTGCGAGCCGTCACCGGAGGCTCCGGGCTGCGGGCCGGCACTGGAGGCTCCGGGCTCATAAGTTGTGCTCCAATTTTAGTGGGGATAGCTTTACTTGTGACCTACAGGTACAAATTAGAATTGTGCAAAAGCAGAGCATATAAGTCTTTGCTAGGTAAATCCCTGCCTTCTCAGCTCGCTGGTCACCATAGCAACACCCACCCGTAGCATGTGCTCCAGCAGGTATATTTCACAGGTCACCCCCAAAGCCAACACCTCCTTTGGCCGCCATTCCTTCCAGTTCCCTGCTGCCAATGACTGGAACGAATTGCAAAAATCTTTGAAGCTGGAGACTACCATCTCCCTCAATAACTTTTAGCGTCAGCTGTCAAAGCTGCTTACCGATCACTGCACCTGTACACAGCCCAGTATCTCTATTTGCACATCATCATCTGCACATCTGTCACTCCAGTGTTAATGCTAAATTGTAATTATTTCGCCACTATGGCCTATTTATTGCCTTACCTTCCTAATCTTACTACATTTGCACACACTGTATATAGATGTTCTATTGTGTTATTGACTGTACGTTTGTTTATCCCATGTGTAACTCTGTGTTGTTGTTGTTTTTGTCGCACTGCTTTGCTTTATCTTGGCCAGGTCGCAGTTGTAAATAAGAACTTGTTCTCAACTGGCCTACCTGGCCTACCTGGTTAAATAAAGGTTAAATAAAATATATATATAAAAAATAAGACAGTTGCCACATCAATGTTACTTAGTTAAGTTATTGTTATTAAATGTTATATTCCAATGTTATGTAATGTAATTTTTACAATTATGAATTAAAAACAACTATTGAAAACCATTTGCTCCTGACTGCTGGGATTTAATATCTTGCTTTATTCAAATCCTATTTAGTTCAATTGTACATAATGGATTGTATGGAAAAGGAACAACAAAGAAAGTGGTGTGTTAATGTGTTAAGTGTTTAGTGTTAAACAACGTATGTGAGTTAAAAAGAGGGACTTTATATCAAATCTCCTCATAGTTAATGCTGACATATGCAACAACATCCCCCCCACACACACACACGTTATTTAAATCATTAAAATAAGACAACTAGACTTAGCTTTTAAGAATTACTTATAAAGAAGAAGGTGCAACACAGCCTCTTCAACCTCAGGAGGCTGAAGAAATTTGGCTTGGCACCTAAAACCCTCACACACTTTTACAGATGTACAATTGAAAGCATCATGTCGGGCTGTATCACCGCCTGGTACGGCAACTGCACTGCCTGCAACCGCAAGGCTCTCCAGAGGGTGGTGCGGTCTGCCCAACGCATTACCGGGGGCAAACTACCCGCCCTCCTGGACACCTACAGCACCCGATGTCACAGGAAGGCCAAAAAGATAATCAAGGACATCAACCACCCGAGCCACTGCCTGTTCACCCCGCTATCATCCAGAAGGCGAGGTCAGTACAGGTGCATTAAAGCTGGGACCGAGAGACTGAAAAACAGCTTCTATCTCAAGGCAATCAGACTGTTAAACAGCCATCACTAGCACATAAGAGGCTGCTGCCTATAGACATAGACTAGAAATCACTGGCCACTTCGAAATGAAACACTAGTCACTTTGATAATGCTTACATATCTTGCAATACTCATCTCATATGTATATACTGTATTCTATAATATTATACTGTATCTTAGTCACTTTAATAATATTTATAAATCTTGCATTACTCATCTCATATGTACAGCTGGAAGTTGAAGTCGGAAGTTTACATGCACTTAGGTTGAAGTTTTGGCAAGTCGGTTAGGACATCTACTTTGTGCATGACACAAGTAATTCTTCAACAATTGTTTACAGACAGATTATTTCACTTATGATTCACTATATCACAATTCCAGTGGGTCAGACGTTTACATACACTAAGTTGACTGTGCCTTTAAACAGCTTGGAAAATTCCAGAAAATGATGTCATGGCTTTAGAAGCTTCTGATAGGCTAATTTACATACTTTGAGTCAATTGGAGGTGTACCTGTGGATTTATTTCAAGGCCTACCTTCAAACTCAGTGCCTCTTTGCTCGACATCATGGGAAAATCAAAAGAAATCAGCCAAGACCTCAGAAAAAAAATTGTAGACCTCCAAAAGTCTGGTTCATCCTTGTGTGGGGACCTGACCTTTTAGTTAATAACCTATTCATGCTTTGTTAACATAATATCAGGGTGTTGCTGTAGGTGTACTTGGCTGCTCGAAACAACAACTTTGCCCGGAGACAGAGCGCCAAGGGGTTGGGACCAACCCGTGCGCCAACGGATAGGCTGAGTAAGTCTAAACCACACTCAGCCTCTACCCTGACTGGTCTGTTCGGAAACCGGAACTAACTCTGTCTGGGGTATTTAAAGAAGAACACGTGAAACTGTAGTCAGTTCTCTGTCTGCCCTGCGTGGTGTTACAGTGAGCCCGTATACGAACCTTCATACTTATCATCTATACATTTGCATTTAATAAACTTAGCTTAGTTTGAAACAGCTCCTGATGTCTTCTCTTATTCCAATACCAGATTTGAATTGACGCAACTCTATCAATTGGGAGCAATTTCCAAACGACTGAAGATACCACGTTCATCTGTTTCAAACAATAGTACGCAAGTATAAACACCATGGGACCACGCAGCAGTCATACCACTCAGGAAGGAGATGCGTTCTGTCTCCTAGAGATGAACGTATTTTGGTGCGAAAAGTGCAAATTAATCTCAGAACAACAGCAAAGGACCTTGTGAAGATGCTGGAGGAAACAGGTACAAAAGTATCTATATCCACAGTAAAACACGTCCTATATCGACATAACCTGAAAGGCCGCTCAGCAAGGAAGAAGCCACTGCTCCAAAACCGACATATAAAACCCAGACTACGGTTTGCAACTGCACATGGGGACAAAGATCGTACCTTTTGGAGAAATGTCCTCTGGTCTGATGAAACAAAAATAGAACTGTTTGGCCATAATGACCATCGTTATGTTTGGATGAAAAAGGGGGAGGCTTGCAAGCCGAAGAACACCATCCCAACCGTGAAGAATGGGGGTGGCAGCATCATGTTGTGGGGGTGCTTTGCTGCAGGAGAGACTGGTGCACTTCACAAAATAGATGGCATCATGAGGAAGGAAAATGATGTGGATATATTGAAGCAACATCTCAAGGCATCAGTCAGGAAGTTAAAGTTTGGTCGCAAATGGGTCTTCCAAATGGACAACGAGCCCAAGCATACTTCCAAAGTTGTGACAAAATGGCTTAAGGACAACAAAGTCAATGTATTGGAGTGGCCATCACAAAGCCCAGACCTCAATCCTATAGAAACTTTGAGGGCAGAACTAAAAAAAGTGTGTGCGAGCAAGGAGGCCTACAGACCTGACTCTGTTAGACAAGTTCAATCAGGAGGAATTGGCCAAAATTCACCCAACTTATTGTGGGAAGCTTGTGGAAGGCTACCCGAAACATTTGACCCAAGTTAAACAATTTAAAGGCAATGCTACCAAATACTAATTGAGTGTATGTAAACGTCTAACCCACTGGGAATGTGATGAAAGAAATAAAAGCTGAAATAAATCATTCTCTCTACTATTATTCTGACATTTCACATTCTTAAAATAAAGTGTTGATCCTAACAGGGAATTTTTACTAGGATAAAATGTCAAGAATTGTGAAAAACTGAGTTTAAATGTATTTGGCTAAAGTGTACGTACATTTCCGACTTCAACTGTATATGCATATATTCTTAATTCCATTCCTTACTTAGATGTGTGTGTATTGGGTATATGTTGTGTAATTGTTAGATATTACTTGTTAGATATTACTGCACTGTCAGAGCTAGAAGAACAAGCATTTCACTACACCCGCAATAACATATGCTAAACACGTCAATACAATTTGATTTGGTCCCGAAGTACTTTTAAAAAAAACACCCCTTTTCTAAAAACATAATTTCATGAAATAACAAAGAAAAGTGTAAACTGCAGCCATTTATTCTCCTAAACATGACCTTCATCCACATACCAATTTTCCCAAACAGCAATTAGACATTGTTCTTTTTGCCACCTACTGGGCTTTAAAGGGTCGAATCAACACGTAATTTAAAAAAATACAAAATAATAATAATAATGTGATGACGTTGAATCAACGTGGAAAACTGATTGGATTTCCAAAAAGTACTCAATATTAGAGTTGTCTTTTCTTCACCCAAGTTAACCTAAAGCCAATGACATGGTGAAATGTTTTGTTGATTTCACATTGAATTCATGTTAGCTGACAACTGGAATAGACTATAGTCAAAATGTAATTTCAGTAACAAAATCACCGTGCTGTTGTGTTGTGTAGCCAAATGTTTATTATTCCGAACATGCGCATAATTAACTAATGTTTCAGTGTCCATCAGCACGCGCTGAACAATGAATGAGATTCATTCTGCACTATATCTCACCGCTGGAAAAAGATGCATTTCTACCTGGGGAGTTTGTGGGTTTCTTCGAATTTGAGGAAAACTTCTGCGGGTCTGGGAGTAACAACGACCCCCCACAGGTTGAACAAAATCGCCTTTTTGGTCGCCATTTTATCGATCTCTGTCCGGGGGAGTCTCTACCGAGCACAGGAGAGTAGAGTGACAAAGTGAAACTTTGACCTACTTAAACACTTTATGTAGCATTAAAACAGTGTTCTAATAGTGGGCTAAAGTTACACAACTCCTCCAATAAACAAATGGATACGTTCCAGATCGTCTTTATTGTAGACGCGCGCTACGCACATGATTGTGTTCAATTCCTGCATGAAATGGGTAATACGCCACCTCCTGGCAGATTGGTGTACCTACATTGTATAATGCACTCGGTGGTAAAAGTAGGGAATTCTGGGTAATCCACAGCGGATCTATGGAGAATTGTTTTGAGAGTCCTGCTAATAATCCCTTGAGGACTGAACAAACAACTACACTGTGTCCAATGATTGCAGCTTGGTAATAAACAATCTATCCATCCACTACTCCTTCGTATGCTTACTCACTGATTTGGAGGACAGGAAGGAAAGGTCACAATGCTAATGTTGTGGTTTTTGAGATAGGCGCAGCGTGACTGTAGCAGTATGACGGTCTTGAACGCAACCAGTAAACCTAAAAACGCTTCTATGGAAAACGATGAACTCAAAGCCCTAGGCGAATCTTACACTCTGAGAGATAGATAACGGCAGCTCGCTGTATGTGCGGTTATATATGTGTGTTGAAACACATTTATTAATGGCTCACTGCCGTTATCTATGGCAATGAAGAGAGTAGTGTGCTGTTCTAAATTCACTCTGTTATTGATCAACTAGTTAGGCTTTGTCTCAAGTAGGTCAAAGGCTGTTGTTGTAGTGGAGATGGGGGGAGGAGAGTAAGGCTCTTCACACACACAAACACACAATATCTTCAGTATTTAACACAGGCTCTGGTCCCGCAGGAAGTATCAGCCAGTGTTCTCTCTGCAGAACGTTATCAGTGTAGGCCTATCACTCATATTCCAGGTACATTATGCAAATGAAAAATAAAGGTGATTCTGATTCTGTGGTTAGTTGAAGGATGCTAAGCCTATAGGACAGCTCTCCACACTTTGCCCCCCAGCCTTGACCACAAACAAAACAGACCACCAGCTGGTCCCTACCTCGCACTATGATTGGCTAATAGGACTTTCACACTATATTGCAGTGTGGATACCTATCCAATTCTTTCAGATTTACCAAACTAAAACGAATCATGAAAAAATGATTTAGTAAACCGAAATAAAATAATTGACAAACTCATTTGAAAAACTAAAACAATATATTTAAACTATGTCACCATTAATATCCACACTGAGGAGATTTGATGTAATGTCCCTCTTTTTAACTCACCTGTACATTCATTTTCTTTGTTATTTTCCAACAGCAAGGCTCAGATCAACATGGCAGTACTGACATTATTTATAAAATGTTTTCTTTATAATGTACACCAAGCATTATGAACACCTTCCTAATATTAAGTTTGCACCTCCTCTCCCCCCGTCCCCCAAGGTGTCGAAAGCGTTCCACAGGGATGCTGGCCCATGTTGACTCCAATGCTTCCCACAGTTGTGTCAATTTGGCTGGATGTCCTTTGGGTGGTGGACCATGCTTGATACACATTGTTGAGTGTGAAAAACCCAGCAGTGTTGCAGTTCTTGACACAAACCGTTGTGCCTGGCACCAACTACCATACCCCGTTCAAAGACACAAAGACAAATCTTTTGTCTTGTCCATCATTCATCCTCTGAATGGCACACATACACAATCCGTTTCAATTTTCTCAGATTTCTCATTTTCACTTCATCTACACTTATTGAAGTGGATTTAACAAGTGACATCAATAAGGGATCATAGCTTTAACCTGGATTCACCTGGTCAGTCTATGTCATGGATAGAGCTTTTGTATAGTCAAGTTATAAAAAAGGCCATCCTGTTCCTCTCCTCTCACCTTACTTCCCCTCACAGTCCATTCAGTTTCCCTTAAATCCCGTTAGTTTAGCTGCTAAGCCTACCTTGGTTATCCTTCACCCATCATAGCCCTGCCATTCCCAACCAATCGGAGCGTTTGGAAATGCGCATCTGGACACTGCACCGGCCCACTCAGGTCACAGTGTTATCCAAAGGACTTTTTGTTGTCGACAGTAACACGAATGTCTGAATGTTGTGTGTGCATTGAAATGTAAGTTGCAGGGGGGTTTATTGGGGTTTTTACATGCTGTGTAATAATAGGTAGTTACCACTAATTACTTCATGTTACTTTGATAACTTTCAGACATGTGTTCTACTTTATGGCTGTTACTATTCTGTAATGTTAGAGTTGCCGGTAGTGCTTTGCCTATTGTTTCAAATCATAACAAATCAAATAGTATTTGTCACATGCGCCAAATACAACAGCTGTAGACCTTACAGTGAAATGCTTACTTACAAGCCCTTAACCAACAATGCAGTTTTAAGAAAAATAAGTGTTAAGTAAAAAGTTGTAAAAATAAATAAATAACAATAACAAATAAATAAACAGCAGCAGTAAAATAACAATAGTGAGCCTATAAACAGGAAGTACCAGTACAGAGTCAATATGAGGAGGCTAAATACAGGAAGTACCAGTACAGAGTCAATGTGAGGAGGCTATATACAGGAAGTACCAGTACAGAGTCAATATGAGGAGGCTATATACAGGTGGTACCGGTACAGAGTCAATATGAGGAGGCTAAATACAGGAAGTACCAGTACAGAGTCAATGTGAGGAGGCTAAATACAGGAAGTACCAGTACAGAGTCAATGTGAGGAGGCTATATACAGGAAGTACCAGTACAGAGTCAATGTGAGGAGGCTATATACAGGAAGTACCAGTACAGAGTCAATGTGAGGAGGCTATATACAGGAAGTACCAGTACAGAGTCAATGTGAGGAGGCTATATACAGGAAGTACCAGTACAGAGTCAATGTGAGGAGGCTATATACAGGAAGTACCAGTACAGAGTCAATGTGAGGAGGCTATATACAGGAAGTACCAGCACAGAGTCAATGTGAGGAGCCTATATACAGGAAGTACCAGTACAGAGTCAATGTGAGGAGGCTATATACAGGGGTACCAGTACGGAGTCAATGTGAGGAGGATATATACAGGAAGTACCAGTACAGAGTCAATGTGAGGAGGCTATATACAGGAAGTACCAGTACAGAGTCAATGTGAGGAGGCTATATACAGGAAGTACCAGTACAGAGTCAATGTGAGGAGGCTATATACAGGAAGTACCAGTACAGAGTCAATGTGAGGAGGCTATATACAGGTGGTACCGGTACAGAGTCAATGTGAGGAGGCTATATACAGGTGGTACCGGTACAGAGTCAATGTGAGGAGGCTATATACAGGTGGTACCAGTACAGAGTCAATGTGAGGAGGCTATATACAGGGGTACCGGTACAGAGTCATTGTGAGGAGGCTATATACAGGGGTACCGGTACAGAGTCATTGTGAGGAGGCTATATACAGGGGTACCAGTACAGAGTCAATGTGAGGAGGCTATATACAGGGGTACCAGTACAGAGTCAATGTGAGGAGACTATATACAGGGGTACCAGTACAGAGTCAATGTGAGGAGGCTATATACAGGTGGTACTGCTACATAGTCAATGTGAGGAGGCTATATACAGGGGTACCAGTACAGAGTCAATGTGAGGAGGCTATATACAGGGGTACCAGTACAGAGTCAATGTGAGGAGGCTATATACAGGGGTACCGGTACAGAGTCAATGTGCGGGGATACAGGTTAGTCGAGGTAATTGAGGTAATATGTACATGTAGGTAGAGTTAAAGTGACTATGCATAGATAATAAACAGAGAGTTTCAGCAGCGTGTTCAGGAGTCTTATGGCTTGGGGGTAGAAGCTGTTGAGATGCCTTTTGGACCTTTTGCTGTGCGGTAGCAGAGAGAACAGTCTATGACTGGGGTGACTGGAGTCTTTGACAAAACCCCCTGACCTTTCCACATGTTGTTACGCTACAGATTTATTTTTGCAAATGTATTAAAAATAAAGGTGAACCTTTATTGGAAGGTGAACCTTCGCCCCAGTCTGAGGTCCTGAGCGCTCTGGAGCAGGTTTTCATCAAGGATCTCTCTGTACTTTGTTCCGTTCATCTTTCCCTCGATCCTGACTAGTCTCCCAGTCCCTACCGCTGAAAAACATCCCCACAGCATGATGCTGCCACCACCATGGATTTGCACTGACTCCAGTGATATCATCATTTCAACATAAATGGATTTGCATTGACTCCAGTCATATCATCATTTCAACATAAATAGATTTGCATTGACTCCAGTGATATCATCATTTCAACATAAATGGATTTGCATTGACTCCAGTGATATCATAATTTCAACATAAATAGATTTGCATTGACTCCAGTGATATCATCATTTCAACATAAATAGATTTGCATTGACTCCAGTGATATCATCATTTCAACATAAATAGATTTGCATTGACTCCAGTGATATCATCATTTCAACATAAATAGATTTGCATTGACTCCAGTGATATCATCACCGCTGCCGCGGTCATCCCCCTCTTCAAAGGAGGAGACACTCTAGACCCAAACTGTTATAGACCAATATCCATCCTGCCCTGCCTTTCTAAAGTTTTCGAAAGCCAAGTTAACAAACAGATAACTGACCACTTCGAATCCCACCGTACCTTCTCTGCTATGCAATCTGGTTTCCAAGCTGGTCATGGGTGCACCTCAGCTACGCTCAAGGTACTGAACGATATCATAACCGCCATCGATAAAAGACAGTACTGTGCAGCCGTCTTCATCGACCTGGCCAAGGCTTTCGACTCTGTCAATCACTGCATTCTTATTGGCAGACTCAACAGCCTTGGTTTCTCAAGTGACTGCCTTGCCTGGTTCTCTAACTACTTTGCAGACAGGGTTCAGTGTGTCAAATCGGAGGGCCTATTGTCCGATCCTCTGGCAGTCTCTATGGGGGTGCCACAGGGTTCAATTCTTGGGCCCTTTTCTCTATATACATCAACGATGTCGCTCTTGCTGCTGGTGACTCTCTGATCCATCTCTACGCAGATGACACCGTTCTGTATACATCTGGCCCCTCTTTGGACACTGTGTTTACTAACCTTCAAACAAGCTTCAATGCCATACAACACTCCTTCCGTGGCCTCCAACTGCTCTTAAACGCTAGTAAAACTAAGTGCATGCTTTTCTATCGAACGCTGCCAGCACCCGCCCACCGGACTATCATCACTACTCTCGACGGGTCCGAATTAGAATACGTGGACACCTACAAATACCTAGGCATCTGGTTAGACTGTAAACTCAACTTCCAGACTCACATCAACCATCTCCAATCCAAAATTAAATCCAGAATTGGCTTCCTATTTCGCAACAAAGCCTCCTTCACTCATGCTGCCAAACATGCCCTTGTAAAACTGACTATCCTACCGATCCTTGATTTCGGCGATGTCATTTACAAACACTCTACTTAGCAAATTGGATGTAGTCTATCACAGTGCCATCCATTTTGTTACCAAAGCCCCATACACTACCCACCACTGCGACCTGTATGCTCTCGTTGGCTGGCCTTCATTATATATTCGTCGCCAAACCCACTGGCTCCAGGTCATCTATAAGTCATTACTAGGTAAATCCCCGCCCTATCTCAGCTCACTGGTCACTATAGCAACACCCACCCGTAGCATGAGCTCCAGCAGGTATATCTCACTGGTCACCCCCAAAGCCAACACCTCCTTTGGCCGCCATTCCTTCCAGTTCGCTGCTGCCAATGACTGGAACGAATTGCAAAAATCACTGAAGCTAGAGGTTCCTATCTCCCTCACTAACTTTAAGCGTCAGCTGTCAAAGCTGCTTATCGATCACTGCACCTGTATATAGCCCTTCTGTAAATAGCCCACACTACTACCTCATCCCCATATTTATTTTTGTTATTTTCACAAATCTTGCACTCCAGTATCTCTATTTGCACATCATAATTTGCACATCCTTCATTCCTGTGTTAATGATGATAATCTGTAATTTATCTCACCACTATGGTCTATTTATTGTCCTACCTTCTAACCTTACTGCATTTTGCACTACATTTTGCACTCTGTATTTAGATTTTCTATTGTGTTTTTACCATGTTTGTTTACTGTGTAACTCTGTGTTGTTTTTGTCGCACTGCTTTGCTTTGTCTTGGCCAGGTCGCAGTTGCAAATGAGAACTTGTTCTCAACTGACCTACCTAGTTAAATAAAGGTGAAATAAAATAAAATAAAAATCATAATTTCAACATATTTGAAATGCAGCGCTCGAGACCCTGGAACTGAGCATGCATAAAACCCTTCGCTTGATACAGTTTTCATAAGAAAAGTCGACATTAGAATGCAATTTCCTTTAAACCACCTCTGAGAGAATTCATCTAAAGGCTCTAGTGAATCTAAAGTCGTTTTACAGTGCTTTGTTGCCGTTATATCAGTTGTAGTGCGTTAATATGTTTTATGGAAAATAAGTGTCTCAATAAATGACCAATCTAAACAGCCTAACTACAGCTGGTAAAACGTTGTCACTACGTTAGCATGTGCTGCTCTGTCTCCGTGAAAACCAAGGACATGGAACCCCTGGGGTTGAGTGAAGTGCACAGGGAATGGCAAACTGTGATTGGCTGATACAAGTGGGGCGACTAATAAGAAAAGAAGAGGTGTTGGGCAAGTACAACAAACTAATAATTCAGGGTTGCTGAAACTTCTAAATAAGTGCTGGTCTTTTATCAAGATGGAATAAAGCTGAGTTATGGACAAGATGTACCACAAAAGTTTGGAGTTTGAGATATCTTGAAGCCAGACACCAACTTGGTGCTTTCCTCCATAGCTAGCTAGATTTAGGTTAGGTTAGTTTAAGGAATACAGTTGTACTGATGGCATCTATTAATTTACTGTTATAGTATTTCTAAGTATAAGCCATATAACAGCCAGGGAAACTAACTGTCACTTTATGAACATTCAGATCTTTCTCCCTGACTTTGGCGATTTTCACATGAATTGTTAGAAATACTTATTTTGCTCAAATAGAGATACAATTAGTTAGTGTTTTCTTTGAAAAGATGGGCCTGGCTGAGAATAGAACATTCTATTTTCTGCCTGAATGTGGCGCTGTTTACCTCAATTATCTGGAATATCTTGTGACCAGAACAAAACTACTTATTTAACTCAACTAGAGACTGAAAAAAATAGTGTTTCTTAAAAAAGATGGTCCTGGCTGACATTGACTGCTTCCTCACCTTATTCTCCTTGTGGCTAACCATGATTGTTGGTTATTTACCAGGTAACCAGAAGTGAAAACGAAACATCTGAAGCAATAGACTCCTTATTTTACTCAACTAGAGATTTAATTAAATGGTGTTTCTTTGAAAAGATGGGCCTGGCTGACTTGAAAAAATGCATTAAGGTGAAATGATTCACAGACACAGAGGATGATTATCTTTCTGCACATCTCTTTATTTACAATGCTGGTCGCTATGGTTAACACAAACACAATGCTGGTCGCTATGGTTAACACAAACACAATGCTGGTCGCTATGGTTAACACAAACGCAGGACATTGAATGCTACCTGAATTGACTCAGGCCTACAGTATCACAGCGAGGAAAACAGGTGTTTGTGTGTTAGATTATCCAGTGTCCACAGCAACACTATTGATTAGTCTCTAACCCCAGTGTATGTGGTGTACTATGGTCTTAGTCATGCTCTCACTAGTCTCTACCCCCAGTGTATGTGGTGTACTATGGTCTTAGTCATGCTCTCACTAGTCTCTACCCCCAGTGTATGTGGTGTACTATGGTCTTAGTCATGCTCTCACTAGTCTCTACCCCCAGTGTATGTGGTGTACTATGGTCTTAGTCATGCTCTCACTAATCTCTACTCCCAGTTCATATAAAGCCAGGGGGGGCGTGGTATATGGTGAAAATACCACGGCTAAGGGCTGTTCTTACGCACAACGCAACGTGGATTGCCTGGATACAAGCCTCAGCCATAGTATATTGGCCATATACCACAAACCCCTGATGTGCCTTATTGCTATTATAAACTGGTTACCAATGTAATTAGAGCAGTCCTTGACTCGGTACCAGTACCCCCTGTATTTCACCTCATTTTAGCTATCGATATGACAATGTACACATTGACTCGGTACCGGTACCCCCTCTATATAGCCTCGTTACTAACCTGTACCCCCGGACATTGACTCGGTACCGGTACCCCCTCTATATAGCCTCGTTACTAACCTGTACCCCCGGACATTGACTCGGTACCGGTACCCCCTCTATATAGCCTCGTTACTAACCTGTACCCCCGGACATTAACTCGGTACCGGTACCCCCTGTATATAGCCTCGTTATTGTTATTTTATTGTGTTACTTTAAACATTTTTTTTTACTTTCGTTTATTTAGTAAATATTTTCTAAACTCTATTTCTTGAACTGCATTGTTGGTAAATTCAAATACTTTTAGAGAACAAAACTTTAGAAAATATCAGATTTTAGGTTTTCCAGTACTTGAATTTCAGAGTGCCAAATTCAAGTATTTTAAGCACTCAAGCACCTTATACAAACCCTGAGACATCTTCAAAGTGTCCCTGTCCCAGGCTCTAGTCCCATCTGCTTTTAAGAGACTACCATCGTTCCAGTGCCCAAGAGAATGTTTTGTATTTAACCTTTATTTTACTAGGCAAGTCAGTTAAGAACGATGCTGGGCCAACTGCGCGCCTCCCTATGGGACTCCCAATCACAGCCGGATGAGATGCCTTGCCGTAGACCACTGCGCTACTCGGGAGCTCCCAAAAACAAGGTGACATGCCCAAATGACTATCCCCCTCGCCTCGGTCATCATGAAGTGCTTTGAGAGGCTGGTCAAGACTTTTTAGTTCCTCGGCGTCCACATCACAGAGGTCTCGTCTTAGACCAACAACACCACTCTTGACAAGAGGGCGCAACAGCGTCTCTACTCACTATGGCAGCTGAAGGAATGCAGCATACCACCCCCGGGTTCTCTCCAAATACTACCGCGGCACCATTGAAAGCGTTCTGACCTGTTGCATCATGCCCTGGTATGGGAATTGCTCTGTCCATCACCGGTACATCACTGGGACCGTGCTACAAACGGTGCCTGAGAAAGAGCAGCAGCAGCATCAAGAATCCCACACACCCCAGCCACGAGCTGTTCTCTCCCTTACCGTCAGGCAGACGGTATCGCAGCGTGAGGTCTGATACCAACATGAGACAGTTACTATCTAAAAGCCATCAGACTGCTGAACACTTGAACTGCACTGACCACCTGCTCTGATTCTCCTCACCTTAGCACACATGCACACGCCCACACAGACATCCAAACCAACACATGTACGGTACTGTACATTCCTGCTGCTCAGTTTAAACACTGCCCCCCCACTTCCCCAAAACACGTGTAAATATTGGACTATAAATTGTGCCTTCTTGAATTATACTGATGTTAAAATTGTAATTCTATTCTACTGAGACATTTACTTTATGTTCCTTTACTTTTGAAGGAGCTGTATTTTCTACTTGGATAGCTCCACCTGTGCCACTGAATCTGGCTTTAATTCCAGTTTGTCTACAAATTAGTAAGTGATACGTTGGGCACGTCTCTATTTCAACCAAAACATCTAAGTCAAAGAATAGGACTAAACCTAATCAAACTTTAAATACAGTTTGATTAGATTTAATCCTATTCTGATACTTATATTTTTGGTCTAGATGGTCAGCCTCCAGCCAGTACCCTGCCCTGAACTTAGTCACTGATACTAGCCTGCTACCACCCAGTACCGGCCAATCTCGGACAACGCTGGGCCAATTGTGCTCCGCCCTACGGGACTCCCAATCACGGCCAGTTGTGATACAGTTGTGATACTGGATTACTGCACTGTTGGAGCTAGGAACACAAGCATTTCGCTACATCTAATTTTATTTGTCACGTAAAACATCAACTCTCCAGTAGGAGGTGCTGTAGATAGATCATCTCTCCAGTAGGAGGTGCTGTAGATAGATCAACTCTCCAGTAGGAGGTGCTGTAGATAGATCAACTCTCCAGTAGGAGGTGCTGTAGATAGATCAACACTCCAGTAGGAGGTGCTGTAGATAGATCATCTCTCCAGTAGGAGGTGCTGTAGATAGATCAACTCTCCAGTAGGAGGAGCTGTAGATAGATCATCTCTCCAGTAGGAGGTGCTGTAGATAGATCATCTCTCCAGTAGGAGGTGCTGTAGATATATCATCTCTCCAGTAGGAGGTGCTGTAGATGTATGCCAGTTAGGCTCTACACCCCTTGTACAGCAGATGAATGTGCTTAATTTTAAGAAGTTATTTGGCCACTTTAGTTGTGATGCAAACCTTATCAGAACATATAGGTCTATGGACTAGGCTACATGAGGCGTGTGATACAAACCTTATTAAAACATATAGGTCTATGGACTAGGCTACATGAGGTGTGTGATACAAACCTTATTAAAACATATAGGTCTATGGACTAGGCTACATGAGGTGTGTGATACAAACCTTATTAAAACATATAGGTCTATGGGCTAGGCTACATGAGGTGTGTGATACAAACCTTATTAAAACATATAGGTCTATGGACTAGGCTACATGAGGTGTGTGATACAAACCTTATTAAAACATATAGGTCTATGGGCTAGGCTACATGAGGTGTGTGATACAAACCTTATTAAAACATATAGGTCTATGGGCTAGGCTACATGAGGTGTGTGATACAAACCTTATTAAAACATATAGGTCTATGGACTAGACTACATGAGGTGTGTGATACAAACCTTATTAAAACATATAGGTCTATGGGCTAGGCTACATGAGGTGTGTGA
The DNA here is from genome assembly GCA_023634145.1 of Thymallus thymallus. Lineage (NCBI taxonomy): Eukaryota > Metazoa > Chordata > Actinopteri > Salmoniformes > Salmonidae > Thymallus > Thymallus thymallus. The sequence continues at coordinate 4,142,255 of CM042405.1, read as the reverse complement.
TACAAACCTTATTAAAACATATAGGTCTATGGACTAGGCTACATGAGGTGTGTGATACAAACCTTATTAAAACATATAGGTCTATGGGCTAGGCTACATGAGGTGTGTGATACAAACCTTATTAAAACATATAGGTCTATGGACTAGGCTACATGAGGTGTGTGATACAAACCTTATTAAAACATATAGGTCTATGGGCTAGGCTACATGAGGTGTGTGATACAAACCTTATTAAAACATATAGGTCTATGGACTAGACTACATGAGGTGTGTGATACAAACCTTAGATAGATAGATAGATAGATAGATAGATAGATAGATAGATAGATAGATAGATAGATAGATAGATAGATAGATAGATAGATAGATAGATAGATAGATAGATAGATAGGTACTTTATTGATCCCCGGGGGTCTATGGGCCTGGCTACATGAGGTGTGTGATACAAACCTTATTAAAACATATAGGTATATGGGCTAGGCTACATGAGGTGTGTGATACAAACCTTATTAAAACATATAGGTCTATGGGCTAGGCTACATGAGGTGTGTGATACAAACCTTATTAAAACATATAGGTCTATGGGCTAGGCTACATGAGGTGTGTGATACAAACCTTATTAAAACATATAGGTCTATGGGCTAGGCTACATGAGGTGTGTGATACAAACCTTATTAAAACATATAGGTCTATGGGCTAGGCTACATGAGGTGTGTGATACAAACCTTATTAAAACATATAGGTCTATGGGCTAGGCTACATGAGGTGTGTGATACAAACCTTATTAAAACATATAGGTCTATGGGCTAGGCTACATGAGGTGTGTGATACAAACCTTATTAAAACATATAGGTCTATGGGCTAGGCTACATGAGGTGTGTGATACAAACCTTATTAAAACATATAGGTCATATAGGCGCAGGTGTGGCGGTAATACGGTCACCGCAACAGCAATAACCCCTAACTACATGTACAAATGACCTCAAACCTCTGCACATTGACTTGGTACCGGTACCCCTTGTATATATAGCCTCGTTATTGTTATTTTCCTGTGTTATTATTTTTTATTTAATATATATTTTCTTAAATCTATTTTCTTAAAGCTGCATTGTTGGTTGAGGAATTGTAAGTACGGCACCACAACACACACTAACCTGTGCCTTCCCCCAGGCTCTGTCGGTGACCACAGACTGTCTGACTACAGCAGAAAACATGTCTGCATTGTTGGTTAAGGGCTTGTGAGTAAGCATTTCACTGTAAGTTCTTCACCTGTGTTATTTGACGCATGTGACAAATACAATTTTGATTTGGTGTCAGAGCTTGCCGAGCTCTCAGCATAAATGTCTGAACCTGCAGAACACAGTTAGATTAGAATTACCATTAGAATGAGGATTCAGACTAGCGCCAGATAATCGTTGTAATAGTAAATGAAAGAAGGAAGTATTGGGGCACATCTTGTATTCACTACATCTTCATATCTTATTTCAGTACGGAGTTGTAGACCGTTAAATAGAGAGAGTGCACTTTACCCCATCAGCGGGTTCATTATCACATTAGATTATCAACAGATAAGAACACAACTAATTAATTGTGAATATTGATTTTAATTTCAAATTCAAAACCAAATTCAACTTCATTAAAGAACTCAAAATAAAAACAATCATGCCTAGAGAATCTGGCAAACCATGCCTTTCAATCAAAGCATTAATGCTGGCAGAGCAACACATTAACTAAGTGGCACCGACCACTTTACTTTGAACTTTGAACTCGACCGTTCTCTGGCAGGCACGTAGATCCACGGTAACTGTTGGAATCGGAATGGAATGGAATGCTGCAGATAACTTGCTTAAATGTTTAAAGTCTTAACTTCTGTGAAGTCGTTTTTTTTGGTGTTTAAACACACTAATGCACAGTTTTGTAACAGCCTATACAACGTACATCTAGGGTTGCAAAGGGTCGGAAACTTACCGGTAAATTTCCAGAATGTTTCCAGAAATGTTCCATGGGAAGTTAAGCCCTGAAATTTGGGGATTTTTTTGGTCTTGTGGCATATTTTGGTTAAACTATCCCCAATTCGATGGAATTGCAACCCTCTGCATGCACAATGCATTCTTCCATCACATGTACAGCTGATCATCAAGACCTTGCACACTAATGAGATTCTACTGAGCCCCACACTACTACACTGTCTGAGCCATGGATTACATGCTTTCTGGTAAATTTTGATTACAATACTGGGTGGGGTGAATATATTTTATATGACATACATGATTTTTTGTTAACTAGTAACTTTGCTACCATGTGGGTTTTAGCTTGCTTGAGCCTGCTAACTGAGGAGTGTTAATTCACCTGTTTCCATACATGTTTAATTTTAAAACATTTATCTTACAAAGGAGTTGTTTAATTGAACTGCTTAACTATTTATCTGTACATGGAATTGTATGGATTTATTTTACTATTTATTTTCTAATCTTTACAGGAAAATGCCACCATCTGATGTGTGGAGACATTTCACTGCAGCTAATGTAGAAATAAAAGCGGTGTACATTTGCAAATACTGTGCTAAATCATATGTGAAGAATGCAATAAAGATGTAGAATCATCTGGCCAAGTGCATAAAGTTCCCTCAGCGCTCACAACCTCTGACAAAAGTCCCTCTACTTCTATTTGAGGTTAAAATGATGAATCAGACACCTTAACGATAGCAACAGCTCATGGTCCTCCTGGAATCAGAAGTTTTTTTGACTCAATGGAAGAACGTAGTCAAGAGAAATGCTGATGAATGTCTGTGTCTATTTTTAATTGAACCTTTATTTAACTAGGCAAGTCAGTTAAGAACAAATTCTTATTTACAATGACGGCCTTCCTGCAGGGTCAGCACCTAGAGCAGATTAGGATTAAGTGCCTTGCTCAAGGACACAGCTCGGGTATTCGAATCAGCAACCTTTCGGTTACTGGCCCAACACTCCTACCTGCCACGTCTATGTGGAGTCTGGAGTTACTAGGGCAAAGGGCCTGTCTGCTCTGCTCAAGCACACAGGCCAGAACAGAAAGTAGAAAAAGCCCAAGCTGCAGCGGCAGCTGTACCAAAGGGCTTTGCCGTCTCAAACACAGCAGAAAGCTAACACAATGATGCCAAGTCACCTTATTATTCTGCCACTTTCTTACATAGCAAGATTAACTACAGTCGTGGCCAAAAGTTGAGAATGACAAGTATTGGTCTCCACAAAGTTTGCTGCTTCAGTGTTCTTAGATCTTTATGTCAGTAGTTACTATGGTAACACTGAAGTGTAATTACAAGTATTCCATAAGTGTCAAAGGCTTTCATTAGAAACATGATGGACATGCAACGTTTTTTTGCTATTTCATTGTAAACTCATTTAGTTATGTATGTGGCTGCCTGCCAAATAGCGTTGCACTTGTGTTGTCATCGGATGAAAATGAAGCAATTTTATGTCGAATGTGTGGCACTAATGTATTTTCTGTGAAGTAGATAGGTACTTTATTGATCCCAGAGAGGGAAATTTAAAACTAATTTAAAACTAACCTTCATAATGTAAAATAATCTGGAATAACGCAATCCGCTATTACTCCTAACGCATTGCACAAGTTGGCTGCAGGTTTTTACTTAACAAATAGTTACAAATATTAAAATGTATTGAAACTTCAAATAAATAGTTTCAACTGTATTGACAGTATTGAAAAAACATCCCGTGGTAAAATATACACGGTATATAGGTATACTGGCCAAGCCCAGCAGACATTTTAGTTTCCTGATTCCAATAATCAAAGGTTTGATGATGAGTTGATAAGGGACTCCCCAGGACCAGGATTAGAGAGGATAGGGTTAATAGGGTTCACCCACACCTTGTCTGTTGTTTACACCTCTTCCTGGGAACATATTTACTCCCTCTGTATAAGATTGCTTTAATTTAAAGTAGTAGGCTGCTCCAGCCACAGACAACATTTACATACATTTAAAATGATTGAAGATAAAACCAAAATAAAGGACTCATTTCCATTGTGGTCGTCTTAGAAACACACCACACAATATACCTCTCCTGTGTTTTAACCCACAGTCACAGTCATACTTAGAGCAGTTACTGGAACAGAAAGTCTGCTGTGAAAACAACTTTTAACATTTAACTAACACACACTCACAGCTAACCACATGCAAACACACACCATTCCACTGACACATATAGCTAACCACCTACAGATATATATCTATTGATCTCACACAGACAGAAACCCAGACACACATAGAGAGAGAGAGAGAGAGAGAGAGAGAGAGAGAGAGAGAGAGAGAGAGAGAGAGAGAGAGAGAGAGAGAGAGAGAGAGCGAGACAGAGAGAGCGAGAGAGATACAGAGACAGAGAGAGAAAGAGATACAGAGACAAAGAGAGAGAGATAGAAAGACAGAGAGAAAGAGATACAGAGACAGAGAGAGAAATGCAGAGACAGACAGAGACAGACAGAGCGAGAGATACAAAGACAGAGCGAGATAGAGAGAGAGAGAGCGAGAGAGAGAGAGAGAGAAAGAGATAGAGAAACACAGAGAGAAATAGAGTGAGAGAAAGAGAGAGACAGATTAATAGAGAGTGAGAGACAAAGAGACAGACAGAGAGTGAGAGAGACAAAGAGACTGAGAGAGAGAGAGAGAGAGCGAGAGAGAGAGAGAGTGAGCGAGAGAGAGAGCGAGACAGAGAGAGAGAGAGCGAGACAGAGACAGAGAGAGCGAGAGAGACAGAGAGAGAGACAGAGAGAGACAGAGAGAGACAGAGAGAGAGACAGAGAGAGAGAGAGACAGAGAGAGAGAGAGCGAGACAGAGAGTGGGAGAGCGAGACAGAGAGAGCGAGACAGAGAGAGCAAGAGAGATACAGACAGAGAGAGCGAGAGATACAGAGAGAGAGCGAGACAGAGAGTGGGAGAGCGAGACAGAGAGAGCGAGACAGAGAGAGCGAGAGAGATACAGAGACAGAGAGAGAAAGAGATACAGAGACAAAGAGAGAGAGAGAGAAAGACAGAGAGAAAGAGATACAGAGACAGAGAGAGAAATGCAGAGACAGACAGAGACAGACAGAGCGAGAGATACAAAGACAGAGTGAGATAGAGAGAGAGCGAGAGAGAGAGAGAGAAAGAGATAGAGAAACACAGAGAGAAATAGAGTGAGAGAAAGAGAGAGACAGATTAATAGAGAGTGAGAGACAAAGAGACAGACAGAGAGAGAAAGTGTGTGAAAGAGAGAAAGATATACAGACACACACAGAGAGATGGAGACTGAGTGAGAGCGAGAAAGAGAAAAAGAGAGCAAGAGAGAAAGCGAGCGAGAGAAAGAGAGAAAGTGAGCGAGAGAAAGAGACAGAGAGAAACTTACATTTTTGTACTGAGCAATTGTCAAATTGGCTTTTTACCAAATTACCCTACGACAGACCACGTATTCACCCTGCACACCCTAATAGACAAACAAACAAACCGAAACAAAGGCACATTCTTCTCATGCTTTGTTGATTTAAAAAAAAGCGTTTGACTCAATTTGGCATGTTATTGTCTGCTATACAAAATTGATGGAAAGTGGTGATGGGGTTAAAACATACAACATTATAAAATCCATGTACACAAACAACAAGTGTGCAGCAAAAATTATTTCTTTCCACAGGGACTGGGGGTGAGACAGGGATGCAGATTAAGGCCCACTCTCTTCAACATATATATCAACGAATTGGCGAGGGCACTAGAACAGACTTCAGCACCCCGCCTCAACCTACTAGAGTCTGAAGTCAATGTCTACTGATGATCTGGTGCTTCTGTCACCAACCAAGGAGGGCCTACAGCAGCACCTAGATCTTCTGCACAGATTCTGTCATACCTGGCCCCTCCTTGGTGTTCCAAAAATGGTCCAGTTGCCAGGACCACAAAAACAAATTCCATCTAGACACCGTTGCCCTAGAGCAACTAAAAAACTATACAAACCTCAGCCTTAACATCAGCACCACAGGTAACCTCCAAAAATCTGTGAACGATCTGAGAGATAAGGTAAGAAGGGGCATCAAAAGGAACATAAAATTTGACATACCAATTAGGATCTGGCTAAAAATACTTGAATCAGTTATAGAACCCATTGCCCTCTGTGGTTGTGAGGTCTGGGGTCCGCTCACCAACCAAGAATTCACAAAATGGGACAAACACCAAATTGAGAATTCTGTAAAAATATCCTCTGTGTAAAATGTAAAACAACAAATAATGCATGCAGAGCAGAATTAGGCCGATACCCGATTATTATCAAAATCCAGCAATTCCCAAACCTTCCATTACAAAGCCATCACCTACAGAGATGCCGTAGGCAGACCTGACTCAAGATAAGACAGGCTATGTGCACACTACCCACAAAATGAGGTGGAAACTGAGCTGCACTTCCTAACCTCCTGCCAAATGTATGACCATATCAGAGACACATACTTCCCTCAGATTACACAGATCCACAAAGAATTAGAAAACAAATATAATTTTGATAAACACCCATATCTATTGGGTGAAATACCACAGTGTGGCATCACATCAGCAATTTGTGACATGACATTGCTTTGGCAATGTAAACATATGTTTCCCATGCGAAAAAAAGCCCCTTAAATATAAATTGAATTGAGAGAGAGATAGCGAGTGAGAAAGAAAAAGAGAGAGACATACAGACACAGAGAGAGAGTGAGTGTGAGAGAGAGAGAAAGAAAGAGAGATACAGAGAGAGAGAGATACAGAGAGAGAGAGAGAGAGAGAGAGAGAGAGAGAGAGGGAGAGAGAAAGAGAGATACAGAGAGAGAGGGAGAGAGAAAGAGAGATACAGAGACACAGAGAAAGAGCGAGAGAGAGAGAGAGAGAGAGAGAGAGACAGGAGTCCCTCTCTGTTGGTTGAATCATATCAGACAGTTGAAATCTTTAGCTACATATGCTAATAATGCTAGGCTAACAGACTTTGCCTTCATTACGGAAGCGGGAGCCTGATGATGAGGGAGGTGTGTGTGTGTGTCTCTTTGTGTCTGTGTGGTACCTTTGTTAGCTCTGATGATGAGGGAGGTGTATGTCTGTGTGTGTGTATGTGTGGTACCTTAGTTCTGATGAGGAGGGAGGTCTCGGAAGCGGTCTCCAGTCGACAGTAGCCATATATCAGGTCAGCCATGTTTTCTGCTGTAGCCAGACAGTCTGTGGTAACTGACAGAGGCTGGGGAGGGCACAGGTTAGTGTGTGTGTGTGTTGTGGTGCCTGGAACACTTCCTGTATGTACGCACAAGAGGTGTGAAGTGTCTCCTAGAACACTCCTTAGTAAACACTAAAAACCACATCCTTGCCAGCAGCAGGGTTTACTCAACAGGTGAACAGGAAGACAGTATGGGCTGAGACAAGAAGACACTCCACACAGCATGGGCTGAGACAGGAAGACACTCCACACAGCATGGGCTGAGACAGGAAGATAATTTTGGTGCTGGCGGAGATGGCTGTATCGTGACTATTTCTTAGGAAACTTTGCAGTATTTAGTTTTTTTATGTACTTTTTTTACTTTATTAGCTCAAGAAATGTTTTGTGTTATTACATACAGCCGGGAAGTACTATTGGATATTAGAGCGGTGGTAACTCACCAGAACTACCAGCATTACGACCAGGAATACGACTTCCCTGGAGCAGATCCTTTGTTTGCTCTCCCCAGAGCGATTGAACTTATTCCAGAGGCCGACCCAACACATCGCCGGAGGAGGAGAGGCACTCGAGGCGGCCTGCTAGTTCGACTCAGGAGGCATGCACACCACCCACCGCTTCCGAGTATATTACTCTCCAATGTTGAGTCTTTGGATAACAAAATTTATGAACTGAGGGCGAGGATTAATTTCTAGAGAGAGATCAGGACCTGCAACTTTTTTTGTTTCACTGAAACATGGCCCTCTCTGGATACTCTGTCGAAGTCGGTGCAGCCAGCAGGATTTTCAGTCCATCGAGTGGAAAGGAATAAACATCAGCAGAAAGGAGGAGTGGTGTGTTTCATGATTAATGACTCATGGTGTAATTGCAGTAACTGAAATTATTATTACAATGATGGCCTACCAAGAGGCAAAAGGCCTCCTGTGGGGCAGGGGGTGGGGATTAAAAATACTACATAAGAGACATGTGTATTGGTGTTATACTGAGCCCCACATGTTATACTGAGCCCGTTACCACATGTTATACTGAGCCCGTCAACACTACATAAAGAGAGACACCACAACACTACATAAAGAGAGACACCACAACACTACATAAAGAGAGACACCACAACACTACATAAAGAGAGACACCACAACACTACATAAAGAGAGACACCACAACACTACATAAAGAGACACCACAACACTACATAAAGAGAGACACCCCACAACACTACATAAAGAGAGACACCTCAACACTACATAAAGAGAGACACCTCAACACTACATAAAGAGAGACAACACAATACTACATAAAGAGAGACACCTCAACACTACATAAAGAGAGACACCACAACACTACATAAAGAGAGACTCTACAACACTACATAAAGAGAGACACCTCAACACTACATAAAGAGAGACTCTACAACACTACATAAAGAGAGACACCACAATACTACATAAAGAGAGACACCTCAATACTACATAAAGAGAGACACCTCAACACTACATAAAGATAGACACCACAACACTACATAAAGAGAGACACCTCAACACTACATAAAGAGAGACACCACAACACTACATAAAGAGAGACACCACAACACTACATAAAGAGAGACACCACAACACTACATAAAGAGAGACACCACAACACTACATAAAGAGAGACACCACAACACTACATAAAGAGACACCACAACACTACATAAAGAGACACCACAACACTACATAAAGAGACACCCCACAACACTACATAAAGAGAGACACCTCAACACTACATAAAGAGAGACACCTCAACACTACATAAAGAGAGACACCACAATACTACATAAAGAGAGAAACCACAACACTACATAAAGAGAGACCTAAGACAACACAGCATGGTAGCAACCAGTCTGGGAGAAGATGTTTTGCTTCAGAAACACTTTGAAACTAAGTGTGTGTGCACGTGTCACCGCTGCATACCATTGAGCACACCACTAACTATCAAACGCATATTACTATCACCTAATAACCATCTATCTATCATGTTAAACTTTTAGGCTACTATATCTATAATACACCATAAACTACATCTATAAATAAATCCAACTTCCGACTACATCTATAAATAAATCCAACCTCCGACTACATCTATAAATCAATGCAACCTCCGACTACATCTATAAATCAATCCAACCTCCGACTACATCTATAAATCAATCCAACCTCCGACTACATCTATAAATCAATCCAACCTCCGACTACATCTATAAATCAATCCAACCTCCGACTACATCTATAAATCAATCCAACCTCCGACTACATCTATAAATCAATCCAACCTCCGACTACATCTATAAATCAATCCAACCTCCGACTACATCTATAAATCAATCCAACCTCCGACTACATCTATAAATCAATCCAACCTCCGACTACATCTATAAATCAATCCAACCTCCGACTACATCTATAAATCAATCCAACCTCCGACTACATCTATAAATCAATCCAACCTCCGACTACATCTATAAATCAATCCAACCTCCGACTACATCTATAAATCGAAATCTATAGGCTTAATGGAAGACTAACTTCTGAGCGGCAAATAACACCAAACATTTTGAAAATCTAAATAATTTACACATGAAACGCTACATTGTAACCAGAGCCATCTATTAAGGCCTTATCAATACTTTAATTTACACATGAAACACTACATTGTAACCAGAGCCATCTATTAAGGCCATATCAATACTTTAATTTACACATGAAACGCTACATTGTAACCAGAGCCATCTATTAAGGCCTTATCAATACTTTTCTGTGACTGTATAGTGAAAAAATGCATGCTGAGGGAAAATAGAGCCACTCTACAAATGATTACTAACTCAAACACAGTGGGGGGAAATGTGCCTTCTACGCCTTGAGAGAAGGGCTAAGGATTGATAGGAATCCATGCGACCCTCAACTTTAACAAGATTCCCAGTACCGGCACTGGCCACACAGCCCCACAGCATGATGGAACCCCCACCAAATTTTACTGTGTGTAGCAAGTGTTTTTCTTGGAACGCTGTGTTAACGCCCCTTGCATAACACCATGCATAACTTTTTCATAAGTTGTATGAAAAAGTTTGGGCACCCCTCTGAGGCTGCATAATAATTTACTCTGTCACAGAAAATGATCACAGTGGCATGCCATTCATTTTCTAATAAAAGCTGAGTACTGGGTTATTGTCCAGACAAAGATTTTTAGTGTAGCAATATTAAGTTGTATGAAATTAAATCAGATGTGAAAAATAGGCTATGCAAAAATTTGAGCACCCTTGTCATTCTGTTGATTTGAATCTTGTTAAAGTTGAGGGTCACATGGATTCCACTCAATATCATCAGATTCTTGGGAATGATGTTGAAGAATCAGTCACAAAGTTGAAGTTACGCCGGGGCTGGATATTTCAACAAGACAACGACCCAAAACACTGCTCAAAATCTACCCGGGCATTTATGCAGAGGAACAAGTACAATGTTCTGGAATGGTCATCCCAGTCCCCAGACCTGAATATCATTGAGAATCTGTGGGATGATTTGAAGCGGGCTGTCCATGCTCAGCAACCATCAAACCTAACTGAACTGGAGGTCCAAAATACCTTCATCCAGAATCCAGACACTCATTAGAGGCTATAGGAAGCGTCTAGAGGCTGTTATTTTAGCAAAAGGAGGCTCTACTAAATATTGATGTGATTTTTCTGTTGGGGTGCCCAAATTTATGCACCTGTCTAATTTCGTTTTGATGCATATTGCACATTTTCTGTTAATCCAATAAACCTAATTTCACTACTGAAATATTATTGTGTCCATCAGTTATTTGATAGATCAAAATTAAATTCCTGATCCAAACACCCAATTATTTATAAATGGAAATCATGGAAATTGTCAGGGGTGCCCAAACTTTTTCATACGACTGTATAGCTTTCTTGTATGTATTCATTGCGCAGTTGTTTCACGCTGTCAGAATTTTGCTCAAATGTTACTCTGTAGAGCTGCTTCCTACAAATCTGATGGCGTTTCAGGAGATGGCCAAGTGCGGATAAACTCACCCTATTTATGTTACTGAATGTGGTGTTGTCAGTGATGATGTGGTGTTGCAGTTGTCGTAAACATATGCTGTTGTTTGAAATGACCATATTCACTATGTGTTGTTCCTGCTCTGCTGTGAACAGCCGGTTTTTTCCTCCATTGAAGGGTCATCTAGCAAATCTGCAAAAACATGATGTGAATGGTTAGGGTGCAAGATTTCCTTCAGTATGAAATGAAGTGTTACTGTAGTGCTGTAAGTACAGTTGCCTGGTATAGAGGGTAGGTTTACTTACCTGTTCTCATTCCGGATGACACTTGCTCTGCCCAGCCTCCCTGAACCTCAAACCATGGTCAACCAAAGTGGCCTTCCTCCTCCTCTTCCTCCTCCTCCTCATCCTCCTCTTCCTCCTCCTCCTTTTCCTCCTCCTCCTCCTCCTCGCCCTCCTACCTCCTCTTCCTCCTACCTTCTCTTCCGCCTCCTCCTCCTCTTCCTCACCCTCCTCCTCTTCCTACTCCTCCTCCTTTTCCTCCTCCTCCTCCTCTTCCTCCTCCTCGCCCTCCTACCCCCTCTTCCTCCTACCTTCTCTTCCGCCTCCTCTCCCTCTTCTTCCTCCTCCTCTTCCTCTTCCTCATTTTCCTCCTCCTCTTCCTCCTCCTCCTCGCCCTCCTCTTCCTCCTCCTCTTCTTCCTCCTCCTCTTCCTCCCCCTCTTCCTCCTCTTCCTCCTCTTCATTCTCGTCCTCCTCCTTGTCCTCGTCCTCTTCCTCCTCTTACTCTCACTCCTCTTCCTCTATCTCTCTATCCAAAATTGGCCTGGATGCTCTCGATGGTGCAACTGTACAACTTTTTGAGGATCTGTGGACCCATGCCAAATCTTTTCAGTCTCCTGAGGGGGAATTGACTTTGTCGTGTCCTCTTCACGACTGTCTTGGTGTTTTTGGACCATGATAGTTTGTTGGTGATGTGGACACCAAGGAACTTGAAGCTCTCAACTTGCTCCACTCAGCCCCGTCGATGTGAATGGGGGCGTGCCCGGTCCTCCTTTTCCTGTAGTCCACAATCATCTCCTTTGTCTTGATCACATTGAGGGAGAGGTTGTTATCCTGGGACCACACGGCCAGGTCTCTGACCTCCTCCCTATAGGCTGTCTCATCATTTTCAGGGATCAGGCCTACCACTGTTGTGTCATAGGCAAACTTAATGATGGTGTTGGAGTCGTGTCTGGCCATGCAGTCATGGGTGAAGGGGACTGAGCTCACACCCCTGAGGGGCCCCCGTGTTGAGGGATGAGCTTTGAGGACACTATTACCTCCTTTCCACCAAAAAAGAACTGGTGCTGGTTCAAAGTTGGTTCAAAGTTGGTTCAAAGTTGGTTCAAAGTTGGTTCAACTTGCGAACCTTCTCAGAACCTGTTTGTTTTTCCACTGACTAGAGAGCCCAGCGAATGACGTCGTTACGTCACCATAAGTCTTAGCTTTCCCAGAAACGCTAGATGGATAGATAGATAGATAGATAGATAGATAGATAGATAGATAGATAGATAGATAGATAGATAGATAGATAGATAGATAGATAGATAGATAGATAGATAGATAGATAGATAGATAGATAGATAGATAGATAGATAGATAGATAGATAGATAGATAGATAGATAGATAGATAGATAGATAGATAGATAGATAGATAGATAGATAGATAGATAGATAGATAGATAGATAGATAGATAGATAGATAGATACTTTATTGATCGAGGGGGACATTTCTTTGTCAAGCAGCTACAACAACAAAACACAGGGCAGGTGCAAAATGCCACAACGAAAGTACACAAAAGACAGATACATGGTACATGATACATAGAGCGGCAGTATGGAAAAAGTATAGAAATACAAGATATCTGGAGTGCAAAAAAAAAGCTATAAAAAGACATTGCATGGTATGGGTGGTTGGCTGAATATGTACACTATACATTGGTGGATGTTGGATGGTTAACTATACTACACAGGTAAATGGCAGAGAAATACTTCAGTAGCTAAAAATGCATATGATATGAGCGAGGGTAATAATAGTTTACTTAATAGACAGACTGGCTAAATGAACAGGTAAGTGAATATTTTGCATGGTTAAATTAGCTTTACAGGTAAATATACAGTTATATTTACAGATAAGTGCGCCAACTTCAAGCATAACAATTACAATGGTGGACTACATCGTCTTTCTGCAAATGTTTCTCCTGGCTTTGGAATCCATCTTTCTTCAATCGTTGTACTATCTTTCTACTAGCGCAGTGTTTTTAGCAATGGCGGTCACAACCTTTCCCGTCGTGTTGTTGGTCACAATAACCCCGCCCCCAGCCCCCGATGTAAGCATGACGTGGTAAAATAACGGTTCTAGTCCAGCAAAGAGTTGGTGCCGCTTGGAACCAATTTTCCTGGCCGAGAACTGGTTCTTTGGCTGTCGAAACACAAAGAACTGGTTCGCGAGTAGGCACCGGCTCCGAACCGGCTCTCAAAATGCTTTGGTGGAAAAGGGGTATCAGGTGTTAAACGCCATGACCAGCCTTTCAAAGCACTTCATTGCAGGTTACTTTCTTGTTCTTGGGCACAGGGACTATGGTGGTCTGCTTGAACATGTTGGTATTACAGACTCAGTCAGGGACAGGTTGTAAATGTCAGTGAAGACACTTGCCAGTTAGTCAGCGCATGCTCGGAGTACATGTCCTGGTAATCCGTCTGGCCTTGCGGCTTTGTGAATGTTGACCTGTTTAAAGGTCTTACTCACATCGGCTACGGAGAGCTTTTTTTTCTGGAATTTTACAAGCTGTTTAAAGGCACAGTCAACTTAGTGTATGTAAACTTCTGACCCACTGGAATTGTGATATAGTATCTGTAAACAATTGTTGGAAGAATTACTTGTGTCATCCACAAAGTAGATGTCCTAACCGACTTGCCAAAACTATAGTTTGTTAACATGAAATCTGTGGAGTGGTTGATAAATGAGTTTTAATGACTTCAATCTAAGTGTATGTAAACTTCCGACTTCAACTGTTTATCCCACCAGGTGTATGTTATCCATCTCGTCGTTCAGCCACGACTCGGTGAACCATAATATATTACAGTTTTTAATGTATATCCATGATCGTAGTTTGTATATTTTATTATCCAGTGATTGTACGTTGGTCAGTCACACGTAGTTCATTAAAACCATGATGAAAAGATACTGAGACAGAGATGACATCTGGTCTGGTTATGTATAAACAACCCTGCTCCTGAATCAGGACCGGTAGAATTAGAACGGGCTGGGATAAAGTGCATTTATTGATTGTCTGATACATTGATTTATAGAGTGATTGGTCATTTGGATGTTTGATTGGTTGATAAAGGGATTAGTGGTGGCAGTACCATTGTGTGTGTGTGTGTGTGACTTTAGCCTTGGTTATGTACAGGCTTCTAACCACATCCTCCTCTACCTGGGGGTTGAAGGGCTCTGTCAGTGCTAGCTACAACACACATACTTACACACACACGTTTGTTATACTATCCTTGTGGAGACCAAACAATTGATTTCCATTCAAAATCCTATTTCCCCTAACCCCTAACCCCTAACCACTAACCCTTAACCATAAACCTAACCCTATTTCTAACCCTATTTGTAACCCTAAGCCTAAAATAGCCTTTTTCCTTTTAGGGACCAACGAAATGTCCCCAATTGTCCAAATGTTACTTGTTTTACTATCCTTGTGAGGACCTCTGGTCCCCACACACACACACACACACACACACACAGTCACACACACACACACACACAGTCACACACACACACACACACACACACACACACACACACACACACACACACACACACACACACACACAGTCACACAGTCACACACACACACACACACACACACACACACACACACACACACACACACACACACACACACACACACAGTCACACACACACACACACAGTCACACACACACACACACACACACACACACACACACACACACACTCACACTCACACTCACACACACACACACTCACACACACACACACACACACACACACACACACACACAGTCACACACTCACACACACATGCACGTGCCTGCATGTCTGAATAGTTAGTCAGTGAGAGCAGTGCTACAGTACAACAGCAGCAGTTGCCTTTCTAGCCTTCCTCCATTCAGTCACCTCCTGGATTACAGCCTTTCTAGCCTTCCTCCATTCAGTCACCTCCTGGATTACAGCCTTTCTAGCCTTCCTCCATTCAGGCACCTCCTGGATTACAGCCTTTCTAGCCTTCCACCATTCAGTCACCTCCTGGATTACAGCCTTTCTAGCCTTCCTCCATTCAGTCACCTCCTGGATTACAGCCTTTCTAGCCTTCCTCCATTCAGTCACCTCCTGGATTACAGCCTTTCTAGCCTTCCTCCATTCAGTCACCTCCTGGATTACAGCCTTTCTAGCCTTCCTCCATTCAGTCACCTCCTGGATTACAGCCTTTCTAGCCTTCCTCCATTCAGTCACCTCCTGGATTACAGCCTTTCTAGCCTTCCTCCATTCAGTCACTTCCTGGATTATAGTTTTTCTAGCCCTCCTCCATTCAGTCACTTCCTGGATTACAGCCTTTCTAGCCTTCCTCCATTAAGTCACTTCAAGGTATGGAAACCATTTACAGATGTAACGTTTAAAGATTAATATGTATATTAGATGTATGTAATAGTGGTGAGCATAGTGAATAAACTTTGCTTCAGTGTTAAAAGACAGATTTCTCACTGTATGAGTCAATTTATTTCTCACTGTATGAGTCAATTTATTTCTCACTGTATGAGTCCATTTATTTATCACTGTATGAGTCCATTTATTTATCACTGTATGAGTCGATGCATTTATCACTGTATTAGTTTTTGATTAGTTTACTAAGTGAAATAATGAATAATAATGCTCAGTCATGCTTTGAGTGTGTGTGTGTGTGTGTGTGTGTGTGTGTGTGTGTGTGCAGGAAGCCTCTTGCCTCAGTGAAAGATGACTGTACTTCCTGACACACACACACTCTCTCTCTCTCTCTCTCTCTCTCTGCCACCTCCCTCTCCCCCCCCCCTCTCCCCCCTCTCTCTCGCCCCCCCCCCCCCTCTCTCTCTCTCATGCTTGCTACCTGGCTCATCCAACCACATTATTATTGTCCAGGAAAACTTCAAACTTTCCAAACTAGTTTTTCAACCAAATGTGTGTGTTCCAAACATGTGTGTTAAGAGTATGTGTGTGTGTGTGCGTGTACAGTGGCAGTCATTGTGAAAGCAAGTTTAGCGGTGGTTGGAAACTCTTAACCACGCTGCCTTCTCTCCCACGCACACGCACACTGTCACAAACACCCCCACCCCACCCCCATACACACACACACATACACACACTTTCTGTTGTTTTGGTTTCCAGTTGGCCCTATAGCCATTGCATTCAGGGGTTTGTGATTCGCTCCTTTAAAGGAAAGGAGAGTTCAACTGATACTCTCTTAGCTACTCAAGGTCATGTGACAGGACGTTATATAGGACTTGATGCCAGTGATAATGCGTGTGTGTGTGTGTGTGTGTGTGTGTGTGTGTGTGTGTGTGTGTGTGTGTGTGTGTGTGTGTGTGTGTGTGTGTGTGGGTATGAAAGAGATGGTATGATATGGGCTGGTGTGTTAGAAAGACTGCATGTGATTGTCAATGTTGATGTCCAATACTTACATACCCTATTTTATACACATATCCCTTTACAATATTCATAGCCAGAAATCTTGCCTTCTTAAAGCTGTGTGTGTGTGTGTGTGTGTGTGTGTGTATGAGTGTGTGTGTGTGTTGACCCTCTCTCTCCTTTGTCGTAGGTCTGACAGTGACAATAAGGCAGCCTGGGAGAGCAACATACCCCCCTAAACATACATACAATTGACGGATGAGCATCAACCCCACTCAGGCAGCGTGTTGTGAGTAGTAGCTCTGTGTTGTGAGCGAGGGTTATTGACGTGATGTCTAAGCAGCATCATCCTATCATGGACCCTGAAGGACTTAAACTCTCCCCTCTCCATTCCCCCCTCCCCCGCCTTCACTCCCCCATGTCCCCCCGGCCCGCTCCTCTCTCCCCTCTCCATTCCCCCCTCTCCCGCCTTCACTCCCCCATGTCCCCCCGGCCCGCTCCTCTCTCCCCTCTCCATTCCCCCCTCTCCCGCCTTCACTCCCCCCAGCCCGCTCCTCTCTCCCCTCCCCACCACGCCCTCTTCTCCCAAACTCAGCTCCCCTTCCCCCAGCGCTTCTCCCCCCTCTTTCAGTCCCAGTTATCGACCCAGCCCCAGGGCCTAGTAGAGACAGACTTCTCTTCTAGGGGAGTCCCTTCTGATGTGGACACATGTCAGCTACTGTGTCCCCTTTCCCAGCCCTCCCCACAATATGGCTACCAGGACTATACCCAGGACCAGTCGTACCAGCAGACAGAGACCCACCCTAACCCAGACACTCTGCAGGACTACCACAACCACGGCTCCCAAACTAACCTCAACCATCAGCTGGACCGGGACAAGAACCACCAGCTAGACCAGCAGACTAACCACAGCAACAGACACCACCAGAGGCAGCTCAAGACCATCAAGGACCATCAGACCCCCAACAGCTATCAGGATCCCCTACTGGACTCTCAGACCATGTACAGCAACGAGAGGAACCAGCAGAACCAGCACATGAAACAGCATTCTCTGGACCTTCAGAACTGCAACCACCATCAGAGCCAGCAGGTGGAGGTGGACCATCATCAACATCAGTCTGTCCAGACCCAGCTACAGACCCAGCTGGACCATCATCAGTCTGTTCAGAGCCAGCTGGACCCTCACCACCATCAGTCTGTCCAGAGCCAGCTGCACCATCACCACCATCAGTCTGTCCAGACCCAGCTACAGACCCAGCTGGACCATCACCACCATCAGTCTGTCCAGACCCAGCTACAGACCCAGCTGGACCATCACCACCATCAGTCTGTCCAGACCCAGCTACAGACCCAGCTGGACCATCATCACCACCAGTCTGTCCAGAGCCAGCTTCAGAGCCAGAAGCAGCAGGTCAGATTCCAAATCCTGGCCCAGCTCCAAAGACAACAACAAGGACAGGGAGGGGTCTACCTCCCTATACAGCCACTCTCACATAACCACGGTCACACCCAGCAGCACACACACATATCCTACATACAAACACAGACACAGACCCAGGCACAAAGCCCCTATACGTACACACAGGCCCACGCAGACCAACAACCAAGCCCCTGTTTGTACACACAGCCAGCCCAGAGCCCTCTAACCTCTGAGGAACCCACCTCACGCTGGTCTCCTGGTCCCCAGTCTTACTTCAACCCTTACCCTCTATCTCACTCCCACTCCAATCCCAACACTAATTTTAACTCTCACCCTCAATCCAACTCCAGCACTCACCCCCATCTTCAATACAAATACAGCCTCCTCCCCAACCCTAACCCTACCTACAGCCCCAACTCTAACCCCAACCCTAACACTGCCTACAGCCCCAACCACAACCCTAACCCCAGCCCTAACCCTACCTACAGTCCCAACCCTAACCCCAACCCTACCTACAGCCACAGACCCCATTATAACCAGCCCAGTCCAAGCCCCTCCTATAGCCCCTACCATAACCCTAACCCTACACCCAGCCCAAACCCCTCCTATAACCATAACCCTAACCCTACACCCAGCCCAAACCCCTCCTATAACCATAACCCTAACCCTAACCCTACACCCAGCCCAAACCCCTCCTATAGCCCCTACCATAACCCTAACCCTACACCCAGCCCAAACCCCTCCTATAACCATAACCCTAACCCTAGACCCAGACCTCCCTACCTCTCTCCCCCTCTCCTCCCGCGTGGGGGGTGGGGGTCAGAGAGGGGGGTAAGCCCAGTCGTCCAGCAGATGACCACAGAGAAGCGAGGACCACTCACGAACCACCTGAATCAATTGAATCACTTGAACCATTTGAATCAATTGAACCATCTGAAGCCTCTCTACTCACCCCCAACACAGCAGACACAGGTACAGTAGCATCCTCCTCCTAGTGTCTGAACCTGTGCAGTCTGGGGGGTCTCACTGCTTGCCACAAGACGGCGTTAGCTCACTGAGCTATAACTAAAGCATTAAGGATATCTGATGTACTTAACAGAGTGTGTTAAATGAATGTTGGTTTTGATGCTCTTTTAGATGACATTGACAGAACATTCAGGAAACTATGAGGCACCAAACTGCAGGTATGTTGGTGTGTGTGTGTGTGTGTGTGTGTGTGTGTGTGTGTGTGTGTGTGTGTGTGTGTGTGTGTGTGTGTGTGTGTGTGTGTGTGTGTGTGTGTGTTAGATATGCAGGGTTTTCTGCATAGAAAGGTCCTGGACGGGACTAAGCGTTTTTTCTTTCTGCCTACATCCATACAACAGTGACAGATTATATACACAGTACCAGTCAAAAGTTTGGACAAGGGTTTTTCTTTATTTTTACTATTTTTTACATTGTAGAATAATAGTTAAGACATCACAACTATGAAATAACACATATGGAATCATGTAGTAATCAAAAAGTGTTAATTAATGATTCTTCAAATAGCCACCCTTTGCCTTGATGACAGCTTAGCACACTCTTGGCATTCTCTCAACCAGCTTCATGAGGTAGTAACCTGGAATGCATTTCAATTAACAGGTGTGTCTTCTTAAAAGTTAATTTGTGGAATTTATTTCCTTCTTAATGCCTTTGAGCCAATCAGTTGTGTTGTGACAAGGTAGGGTTAGTATACAGAAGTTAGCCCTATTTGGAAAAAGACCAAGTCCATATTATGGCAAGAACAGCTCAAATAAGCAAAGAGAAACGACAGTCCATCATTACTTAAAGACATGAAGGTCAGTAAATACGGAAAAGTGCAGTCGCAAAAACCATCAAGCGCTATGATGAAACTGTCTCTCATGAGGACCGCCACAGCAGAGGTAACCCAGAGTTACCTCTGCTGCAGAGAATAAGTTCATTAGAGTTAACTGCACCTCAGATTGCAGCCCAGATAAATGCTTCACAGAGTTCAAGTAAAAGACACATCTTAACATCAACTGTTCAGTGGAGACTGTCTTCATGGTCAAATTGCTGCAAAGAAACCACTACTAAAGGACACCAATAAGAATAGACCTGCTTGGGCCAAGAAATGGACATTAGACCAGTGAAAATGTGTCCTTTGGTCTGGAGTCTGCTTCCAACTACCATGTCCTTGTAAAACGCTGTGTGGGTGAACGGATGATCTCCACATGTATATTTCCCACCGTAAAGCATGGAGGAGGAGGTGTTATGGTGTGGGGGTGCATTGTACAGCGATATGCCATCCCATCTGGTTTGGGCTTCATGGGACTATAATTTGTTTTTCAATAGGACAATGACCCAAAACACCTCCAGGCTGTGTAAGGGCTATTTGACCAAGAAGGAGATTGATGGAGAGCTGCATCAGATGACCTGGCCTCCACAATCCCTCGACCCCAACCCAGTTGAGATGGTTTGGGATGAGTCAGACCGCAGGATGAAGGAAAAGCAGCCATCAAGTGCTCAGCATATGTGGAAACTCCTTCAAGACTGTTTGAAAAGCATTCCTGGTGAAGTTGGTTGAGAGAATGCCAAGAGTGTGAAAAGCTGTATCAAGGCAAAAGTGGCTATTTGAAGAATCTCAAATATAAACTATATTTAGCTTTGTTTATCCCGATTTTGGTTACTACATGACTCCATATGTGTTATTTCATAGTTGTGATGTCATCACTATTATTCTACAATTCAGAAAATAGTTGAAATTAAGAAAAACTAGGTGTCGAAACTTTTGACTGGTACTATATATACATTTTTTGGGGGGTAATACATTTTTGTGTAAACGCTTTCAGTGTAAACATAAATTACTAAAACCAGTAAAAAAAATCTGTAGAAAATATCATCGACCTATGGAACACCTCCCTAATATTGCCCTCAGAACAGCCTCAAGCCTTCGGGGCATGGATTCTACATGGTGGACCATTTTTGATACACACAGGAAACTGTTGAGCGTGAAAAACCCAGCATTGTTGCAGTTCTTGACACAATCAAACCGGTGCGCCTGGCACCTACTACCATACCCCGTTCAAAGGCACTTAAATCTTTTGTCTTGTCCATCATTCACCCTCTGAATGGCACACATACACAATCCATGTCTCAATTGTCTCAAGGTTTAAAAGTCCTTCTTTAACCTGACTCCTCCCCTTCATCTACACTGATTGAAGTGGATTTAACTAAATACATCTATATGGGATGTTTTGTATACTCAGTGTATTTTTTTTTTTTATACTTGAGAACTAACAATAAATAAAATAAAAGCTAGACAAAAACGATGAATTCAGCAGTATTGATTTTGTATAATGTTTGAGCATAAGGACACAGCATTAGCCATGAAAATATGCCGAAATGCATAGAATTGCATATGTGAACATATTTTCACATATGCCGAAATGCATAGAATTGCAGGAGATTAGCTTTAAAACTACAACAATTTAATTAGCTCCATGATTTTTTTTTTTAGAATTACAGGGCTTGACCAAACTCAGCCACACCGAGAGGCTGACTGCGCCCATTGCCAACCCCTGCCACGCCCACCATCTAAAACAGTTTTTGATCCAGAAAATTCTTGAATACGGTGTTTGTATTGATGTAGGTGATGATGATAAAATTCATGATGATGATGTGTATGTGTGTGTCAGCAGACTGCTGTGCTCTGTGTGTCAGAGGGTCTTTAAGAGTCTTCCTGCACTGAACGGACACATGCGCTCTCACGGAGGACTCCGAGGACAGACCGGCAGGACACAAACACACAGGATGGTGAGACAACACACACACACACACACACACACACACACACACACACACACGCATGTAAACTCTCTCTTTCTCACTGTCTCTCTCTCTCTCTCTCTCTCTGTCTCTCTCTCAGCATAAGGATTGGGTAATTCCAGTGTCTCCTGTCCCCATGGTGATGCCCGTCTCTGTGCCTGTCAGACTCCCTGCCTCCCCCCCTCCATGCCCGCAAGAGGAGCGCCAAGAGGGGGATGATGAGGGAAGGAAGGATGAGGGAAGGAGAGAATGGAAGGAGAGGAGGAGGTATCACCATCGCCCCTCTCCTATTGTCCTTCCCTGCCAGTCCACTAGTGGTTCTGGGGTGTTCCAGAGTGTGCTGCGTTCAACTGTTGTTACCGGATCCTACTACAGCCCTCCACCCATGCTGAGGCCAGACAGGGAGGGAACAGGGCTATACTGCTCTCTACCCACGAGTGACATGGTAAAGCCCAGGGAGCAGCCAATAAAGATCAAACCGTAAGGACAACCAACCTAATCACATCACCCCTTACTAACCTCCTACCCAATCACATCACCCCTTACTAACCTCCTAACCAATCACATCAACCCATTCTAACTTCCTACTCAATCACATCACCCCTTACTAACCTCCTACCCAATCACA
The DNA here is from genome assembly GCA_023634145.1 of Thymallus thymallus. Lineage (NCBI taxonomy): Eukaryota > Metazoa > Chordata > Actinopteri > Salmoniformes > Salmonidae > Thymallus > Thymallus thymallus. The sequence goes on along the minus strand of CM042405.1, from coordinate 4,119,485 downwards.
ACATTTTACCTTCCAAACCTTACTGCATTTTGCACTACATTTGCACTCTGTATATAGATTTTCTATTGTGTTATTGACTGTATGTTTGTTTACTGTGTAACTCTGTGTTGTTTTTTGTCGCACTGCTTTGCTTTGTCTTGGCCAGGTCGCAGTTGTAAATGAGAACTTGTTCTCAACTGACCTACCTGGTTAAATAAAGGTTAAATAAAAAAATAAAACATCACCCCTTACTAATATCCTACCTAATCACATCACCCTAACTAACATCCTACCCAATCACACCACCACTTACTAACCTCCTACTCAATCACATCACCCTTTACTAACCTCCTACCCAATCACATCACCCCCTACTAACCTTCTACAAAATCACATCACCCCTTACTAACCTCCTATCCAATCACATCACCCCTTACTAACCTCCTACCCAATCACATCACCCCTTACTAACCTCTTACCCAATCACATGACCATTTACTAACTCCTATCCAATCACATCACCCCTTATTAACCTCCTACTCAATCACATCCACCCTAATAACAACCGACCCATTTACATCACCCCTTATTAAGCTCCTACCCAATCACATCACCCCTTGCTATCTCATACCCAATCACATCACCTATTACTAACGTCCTATGCAATTATATCACCCTTTACTAACCTCCTACCAATCACATCACCACTTACTAACCTTCTACCCAATCATATCACACTTTACCCTATTCCTACCCCATCACACCACCCCTTACTAACCTCCTACCCAATCAGATCACTCTTACTAACCTCCTACCCAATCAAATCACCCCTTACCAACCTCCTACCCAAACACATCACCATTACTAACCTCCTACCAAATCAGATCACCCTTACTAACCTCCTACCCAATCAAATCACCCCTTACTAACCTCCTACCCAATCACATCACCCCTTACCAACCTCCTACCCAATCACATCAACCCTTATTAACCTCCTACCCAATCACATCACCCCTTAATAACCTTCTACCCAATCACATCATCCCTTACTATTATCCTACCCTATAACATCACCCCTTACTAACCTTCTACCAAATCACATCACCCCTTACTAACCTCCTACTCAATCACATCACCCCTTACTAACCTCCTACCCAATCACATCACCCCTTACTAACCTCCTACTCAATCACATCACCTCTTACTAACCTTCTACCCAATCACATCACCCCTTACTAATGTTCTACCCCATCACAACACCCCTTACTAACCTCCTACCCAATCAGATCACCCTTACTAACGTCATACCTAATCACACCATCCCTTACTAACCTCCTACCCAATCACATCATCCCTTACTAACCTTCTACCCAATCACATCACCCCTTACTAACCTCCTACCCAATCACATCACCCCTTACTAACCTCCTACGCAATCACATTACCATTTACTAACCTCCTACCCAATTACATCCCCCCTTACTAACCTACTACCCAATCACATCACAACTCACTAATGTCCTACCCAATCATATCAACCCTTATTAACCTCCTACTCAATCACATCCACCCTAATAACAACCGACCCATTTACATCACCCCTTATTAAGCTCCTACCCAATCACATCACCCCTTGCTATCTCATACCCAATCACATCACCTATTACTAACGTCCTATGCAATTATATCACCCTTTACTAACCTCCTACCAATCACATCACCACTTACTAACCTTCTACCCAATCATATCACACTTTACCCTATTCCTACCCCATCACACCACCCCTTACTAACCTCCTACCCAATCAGATCACTCTTACTAACCTCCTACCCAATCAAATCACCCCTTACCAACCTCCTACCCAAACACATCACCATTACTAACCTCCTACCAAATCAGATCACCCTTACTAACCTCCTACCCAATCAAATCACCCCTTACTAACCTCCTACCCAATCACATCAACCCTTACCAACCTCCTACCCAATCACATCAACCCTTATTAACCTCCTACCCAATCACATCACCCCTTAATAACCTTCTACCCAATCACATCATCCCTTACTATTATCCTACCCTATAACATCACCCCTTACTAACCTTCTACCAAATCACATCACCCCTTACTAACCTCCTACTCAATCACATCACCCCTTACTAACCTCCTACCCAATCACATCACCCCTTACTAACCTCCTACTCAATCACATCACCTCTTACTAACCTTCTACCCAATCACATCACCCCTTACTAATGTTCTACCCCATCACAACACCCCTTACTAACCTCCTACCCAATCAGATCACCCTTACTAACGTCATACCTAATCACACCATCCCTTACTAACCTCCTACCCAATCACATCACACCTTACCAACCTCCTACCCAATCACATCAACACTTATTAACCTCCTACCCAATCACATCACCCCTTAATAACCTTCTACCCAATCACATCATCCCTTACTAACCTCCTACCCTATAACATCACCCCTTACTAACCTCCTACCCAATCACATCACCCCTTACTAACCTCCTACTCAATCACATCACCTCTTACTAACCTACTACCCAATCACATCACCTCTTACTAAACGTCTACCCAATCACATCACCCCTTACTATCTCCTACCTAATCACATCACCCCTTACTAACCTCCTACCCAATCACATCACCCCTTACTAACCTCCTACCCAATCACATCACTCCTTACTAACATCCTACCCAATCACATCACCTATTACTAACGTCCTACCCAATCATTTCACCCTTTACTAATGTCCTACCCAACCATACCACCCCTTACTAACCTCCTACCCAATCACATCACCCCTTACTAATGTCCTACCCAATCACATCAACCCTTATTAACCTCCTTCTCAATCACATCCACCCTAATAACAACCAACCCAATCACATCACCCCTTACTAATCTCCTACCCAATCAGATCACCCATTATTAACGTCCTACCCAATCAGATCACACTTCTTAACCTCCTACCCAATCAGATCACCCTTACTAACCTCCTACCCAATCACATCACCCCTTACTAACCTCCTACCCAATCACATCACCCCTTACTAATGTCCTACCCAATCACATCAACCCTTATTAACCTCCTTCTCAATCACATCCACCCTAATAACAACCAACCCAATCACATCACCCCTTACTAATCTCCTACCCAATCAGATCACCCATTATTAACGTCCTACCCAATCAGATCACACTTCTTAACCTCCTACCCAATCAGATCACCCTTACTAACCTCCTACCCAATCACATCACCCCTTACTAACCTCCTACCCAATCACATCACCCCTTACCAACCTCCTACCCAATCACAGCAACCCTTATTAACCTCCTACCCAATCACATCACCCCTTACTAACCTCCAACCAATCACATCACCCCTTCCTAACCTCCTACTCAATCACACCACCCCTTACTAACCTCCAACCAATCACATCACCCCTTACTAACCTCCTACTCAATCACACTACTCCTTACTAACCTCCTACCCAATCAGATCACCCTTACTAACGTCATACCTAATCACACCATCCCTTACTAACCTCCTACCCAATCACATCACACCTTACCAACCTCCTACCCAATCACATCAACACTTATTAACCTCCTACCCAATCACATCACCCCTTAATAACCTTCTACCCAATCACATCACCCCTTACTATCTCCTACCTAATCACATCACCCCTTACTAACCTCCTACCCAATCACATCACCCCTTACTAACCTCCTACCCAATCACATCACTCCTTACTAACCTCCTACCCAATCACATCACCTATTACTAATGTCCTACCCAATCATTTCACCGTTTACTAACGTCCTACCCAACCATACCACCCCTTACTAACCTCCTACCCAATCACATCACCCCTTACTAATGTCCTACCCAATCACATCAACCCTTATTAACCTCCTTCTCAATCACATCCACCCTAATAACAACCGACCCAATCACATCACCCCTTACTAATCTCCTACCCAATCAGATCACCCATTACTAACGTCCTACCCAATCAGATCACCCTTACTTACCTCCTACCTAATCACATCATCCCTTATTAACCTCCTATCCAATCACATCACACTTCTTAACCTCCTACCCAATCAGATCACCCTTACTAACCTCCTACCCAATCACATCACCCCTTACTAAACTCCTACCCAATCACATCACCCCTTACTAACCTCCTACCCAATCACATTTCTCATCACTGATAAATCCCCCTTTCCACCCAGCCATTTCAGACCTGAAACTTGACTTAAATTGTTCTATGTTTGTTTATTCGATGTCCGTCAGCTCAGTTGAAACAAACTGTAATCAATGAGACTTGCTACACTGGCTGCAGAGATGCATCAAAACGCGAGACATGCATTACTAAACCATCTTTTACGCTTCAAGTCTATTTTTAGTGCAGAGAAACACATTTTTGAAGCATACACAACTATGATTGGTTATGATCTGTCATTCACAGGAGGATCAACGTGGGGATTGCATTTCAGGCTGAAGTCCCACCTCTTCAGGACCAAAGACACTCCCACTCAGACCCCCACAATGCACTGGTGCTGTGGACGCCCTGGGATGCCCTGGAGAACTCATCCACCCAGCACAGAGGTACACACACACACAACAGTGGCGGTCGGTGCTGTTTAAGATGAGGACAAAACATTTTTTATGATCATGGCCTTATTTCTATTACAGCATATTGGATGACTGTCATTCATATTCCATTCACCCAGTTCAATGTAACATCGATAGGTTTATGCTACTACATGATACTAGAATGTTCCTTATACCCATCATGTGGTTGCTACAACCTAGCCTATGAATGAAAGTTTGGTGCACAGGTCGAGACAGTGACAGACAGTGACCCATTCAATACCGCCTTGCACACTCTTGCCTGCATCTAGCTGCTCTAGGGTGTAATCACTAGTCCAACAGTTGCAAACAAAAGTTTAATTTGGACAAATTAATGTATAGTTATCCCCATGATCATATGCAACGCATAAAAACGGCATGATCACTTTGCTCGTTGTATACATAATTCCTTCTAGCAACTATCTATGCACTCTCCTCCTCTCACCTTTTCCCTTCCATTGTGGACTTCAGTGCACAACACATCAGCTGTCTGTGACCAGGCGAAAAAACCTTTCCAAGCCAAACCTTCATATCATAACCGCTAACCGCTACATACAGCCTACATCGTTGTTACCATATTAGCTTACATCAAGTAAACACAGCTACTAGAGCTAACACGTTAGTACACCCGCTACAATCACGCAGTACAGTGTACAGTCAGCAAGCAGTTTAGTAGTTACACTGGTGGGCTCCGGTGGCAACAAAGTAATAAAACCAAAAGCTTACCTCGACTTGGAAGAGTTGGATAGCCATAGCCAGCTAGCTAACACAGCATCCCTCTGTGTTTGAGTAGGCTAAACTAGCTAACTGCATTCGCTAGCTAAGTAAGCGAAAGTAAAAGAAAATACAGAGAAATATAGCTAGCTCTCTCTCTCTTGCTTCTCTTTCATTTTTGAAGAAATATATTTGTTGAAAACTGTTCACCTATTGTTTTTCTCTCTCTTTGAGTCAACTACTCACCACATTTTATGTCATGCTGAAACAGGAAAGAGCCTTCCCCAAACTGTTGCCACAAAGTTGGAAGCACAGAATCATCTCTAGAATGTCATTGTATACTGTAGCGTTAAGATTTCCCTTCACTGGAATTAAGGGGACTAGCCCAAACCATGAAAAACAGCCCAAGACCCACCCTCACAGCCATCCTCACAGCCACCCTCACACCCACCCTCACAGCCACCCTCACACCCACCCTCACAGCCACCCTCACAGCCACCCTCACACCCACCCTCACACCAGGGCTGGGGTCAATTGGAATTGAAGGCAGTCAATTCAGGAGGTAAACTATATAACAATTCAACATTTGAAAAAACAGAATCTATTTTCAGTGACTTTACTATTTTAAAATAAAATCACTTCATGAATTGACTTCCCAGCGTTGCCACACACACACACACACACACACACACACACACACACACACACACACACACACACACACACACACACACACACACACACACACACACACACACACACACACACATTCCGTACAAAATCATGTCAATCGAGAGTGTGGTAATGTTCCCTCAGAGATAATCTTTCTCTCTCTCTCTCCAGTCGAGTGTCTATTGATGATGTCATGTTCCAGTGTGTGTCCAGGGGGCGGGACTAACTCTGAGTATGCCCTGCACAGCCTATCCGAGAGCAGAGGAGACTTCCTGGTCAGAGTTTATATTTACATCACATCAATCAATCACGTTGTTGGTCTCTGAGGGAAAATCAGCAACAGTTTCACAGAAAAGACAGAATGGAGAAACACTAATCGTCTCCTAACCTAACCTCCAACCCCAACCTGTCGTCTCCTAACCTAACCTAACCTCAGCTCCAACCCCAACCTGTCGTCTCCTAACCTAACCTAACCTCCAACCCCAACCTCTCATCTCCTAACCTAACCTCAGCTCCAACCCCAACCTGTCGTCTCCTAACCTAACCTCAGCTCCAACCCCAACCTGTCATCTCCTAACCTAACCTCAGCTCCAACCCCAACCAGTCGTCTCCTAACCTAACCTCAGCTCCAACCCCAACCTGTCGTCTCCTAACCTAACCTCAGCTCCAACCCCAACCAGTCGTCTCCTAACCTAACCTCAGCTCCAACCCCAACCTGTCGTCTCCTAACCTAACCTCAGCTCCAACCCCAACCTGTCGTCTCCTAACCTAACCTCAGCTCCAACCCCAACCTGTTGTCTCTGGCTAGAGCAGACTTCTACTTTGAATGATCTAATAAATTAAATCAATCAACCAATAAATAAATAAATTAGTCTTAAGGTTTCCCTAATGTTCTCTTCCTGTCTCTAGGGGAGTCTGGAGAAGATGCTCGTGCAGCACTGGCCTATGAGACCCAACTCTCTCTCCCCCTACCACTATGCAGGTGTGTGTGTGTGATTCACATGTTCAAACACTGTCTAAGCAGTTCCATACATACCTCTCTCTCTCTCTCTCTCTCTCTCAATTTTTCAATTCAATTCCATTTGCTTAATTGGCATGACGTAACAATGTACATTTTGCCAAAGCGTACTTTGGAGATTAAGTGATACATTTACAATATTAACATCATTAAAATAATAATAAAAAAGATTGTCAACGGGACAATCAGTAACAAAAATAATCAAGGGTCAAAATAAAAATGGCATAGAGGACATGTGCAGGTTGGTTGGTCTGTCAGACACAGTCTGTCTCTCTGTCTCTGTCTCTCTCTCTCTCTCTCTCTGTCTGTCTGTCTGTCTGTCTGTCTGTCTGTCTGTCTGTCTGTCTGTTTCTCTCTCTCTCTCTCTCTCTTTGTCCCAGGGAGTGATAAGTGGAGTCCAGTGGAGAAGAGGTCGGTGAATAAAGCCTTTATGATGTACCAGAAGGACTTCCACCGCATCCAGAAAACGGTACGGTACACAACGCTTTACAGACCCTCACTAACTAGAATCACTCTATAGCTTTTTGGACTAACGTGTGTGTGTGTGTGTGTGTGTATGTGTGTGTGCGTGTGTAGGTGGGGTCTAAGTCAGTGTCTCAGTGTGTGGAGTATTATTACACCTGGAAGAGGAGGCTGCGTCTAAATGTAAGGACCTCGGTCGGGCTGGCCAGCACACTGCCTGAGGTAAATGTCTATCCCTCTCAGCCCACCATGAATGGCAAGATGGGGCTCCACACCATTTCTACAAAGAATGCCTGTCAACCATTCCACAGTGGTTCCTCCTGTCCCCTGTTCCAGGTTGGTTGCTGTAGCCCAGCCCTGGGAGAGGTAGAGAGCCTCAGCAGGGCTCACATTTCTGGGCCTGTCTGTCAGAGGATGTCCCCCTCTCTATTCAGCTCCAGTCCCAGACCAAGCAACTCTCCCCCCAGCGCCAAGCAACACACACAGCCTACCCCTCCATACCCCTGTAGGGCGTGTGCCAAGTAAGATAGATACCTTCTATCTATCTATCTATCTATCTATCTATCTATCTATCTGTCTGTCTGTCTGTCTGTCTGTCTGTCTGTCTGTCTGTCTGTCTGTCTGTCTGTCTGTCTGTCTGTCTGTCTGTCTGTCTGTCTGTCTGTCTGTCTGTCTGTCTGTCTGTCTGTCTGTCTGTCTATCTATCTATCTATCTATCTATCTATCTATCTATCTATCTATCTATCTATCTATCATCCTACTACCTACCTACCTGCCTGCCTGCCTGCCTGCCCGCCTGTCCGCCTGCCCGCCTAACTACCTGTATATTCTCTAGTCTGTCTGTCTGTCTGTCTGTCTGTCTGTCTGTCTGTCTGTCTGTCTGTCTGTCTGTCTGTCTGTCTGTCTGTCTGTCTGTCTGTCTGTCTGTACTGTGTTCTCATCTCTCCTCCTCTGCTTCAGGGTGTTCTCTAAAGTGAAGAGTCGTAACGCTCACATGAAGACCCACCGCCAGGAGGACCACAAGAGGACAATCAGGAGGACCACAGGAGGACCACAGGAGGACGACAGGAGGACAATCAGGAGGAGCTGTATTGCCTCTACAGTCCAACTCATCACCTAGCTCACCATACAGGGACAATATAAAGGCAATGCTACCAAATACTAATTGAGTGTATGTAAACGTCTGACCCACATGGAATGTGAAAATAAAAGCTGAAATAAATTCCCTCTAATATTATTCTGACATTTCACATTCTTAAAATAAAGTGTTGATCCTAACTGACCTAAAACAGGGAATTTTTACTAGGATTAAATGTCATGAATTGTGAAAAACTGAGTTTAAATGTATTTGACTAAGGTGTATGTAAACTTCCGACTTCAACTGTAGCTCAATATTTGTATTATTTATTTTAAAGTATTTTTTGCTCATATTTATCAAGGGTGCCATTACATTTTGACCTGACTGTATATGTACTGTGGATTCAAAGACAGATACAGAAAAAGACAGAGAGAGAGAGACAGACAGAGAGACAGATACAGACAGAGAGAGACAGAGAGAGACAGACAGACAGACAGACAGACAGACAGAGAGAGACAGAGAGAGAGAGAGAGAGAGAGAGAGAGAGAGAGAGAGAGAGAGAGATAGAAGAAGACCTGACAGGAATAATTGCAAATGTAGAGTTTGTCGGACGACGGGTAGGGGGAGAGAGAAACGAGCGAGGGGAGCCCGTGGGAGACAAGGGAGGGCGTGAAAGCATGGTAAAACAGAATGGTCCTCCTCAGAAGACGTCCAGAGAAGTTCAGATAGCCTTCCTCCCCGACAGATACCTCCCCCTCAAAGAGGAGGAGGAGGACAATGAGCGGTAGAAAGAGGATGAGGAGGAGGAGGAGGAGGAGGAGAAAAAGAGGAGAAGAGGTAGAAAGAGGAGGAAAAGAGGAGGATGAGGGGTTGAAAGAGGGAGAGGAGAGAAGGTAAAAAGAGGAAGAGGAGGAGGAGGAAGAGGAGGAGAAGTAGAAACACCTGAAAACAGAAAGGTACAGTATGTCAGGTGATCTAAAAACTGGTTTAACTCCCTCTATAAAATAGTGTAACATTCTCCATTTTGTTTTGGATAGTTGTTCCTGGATAGCAGGTTTTAGGATTGGGGGTGTTGAGATAATGGGCATAATACCAACCTGGAGATGGCGCTAGTGGGGCTCCTGTCTAGGATAGATGAACAGCTGCATTATGAGTGTGGTTAGGATGTCGTGACCTGGAATATGTAACACCTGAGTAAAGGATTATGCTTGCATCTGATCTAACTGTGTATCCACAGAGTTGGGTAAAACTGCCTTTTCCTACCAGGCCCCTATCATGTGGAATAATCTCCAATAAACTTTTATTTTGGATGTGTTGTTGTCTCTGGGTCAGTTTAGGAGAAAGGCTAGGGATTTTTATATTGATCAATGTGTTTGTTTTGATTGATTGTTTATTGTGTATACAATATTTGCTATTTATTAATTTTGTGTTTTAAAGTATGTATCATTTTATTTTCTGTATTGTTCCCAGGGCACCTAGGTCTCAATGTGTTTTCCCTGGTTGAATAAAAGTTAAATAAAAAAATAAAATAAAAGAATGCCATATGCTTCAGTGTTATTGGAAGAGAGTGCCATATGCTTCAGTATTTTTGGAAGAGAGTGTCATATGTTTCAGTATGTTGGGAAGAGATTTCCATATGCTTCAGTATTATTGGAAGAGAGTGCCATATGCTTCAGTGTTATTGGAAGACAGTGCCATATGCTTCAGTATTATTGGAAGAGAGTGCCATATGCTTCAGTGTTATTGGAAGAGAGTGCCATATGCTTCAGTATTATTGGAAGAGAGTGCCATATGCTTCAGTATTATTGGAAGAGAGTGCCATATGCTTCAGTATTATTGGAAGAGAGTGCCATATGCTTTAGTATTATTGGAAGAGAGGGCCATATGCTTCAGTGTTATTGGAAGAGAGTGCCATATGCTTCAGTATTATTGGAAGAGAGTGCCATATGCTTCAGTATTATTGGAAGAGTGCCATATGCTTCAGTATTATTGGAAGAGAGTGCCATATGCTTCAGTATTATTGGAAGAGAGTGCCATATGCTTCAGTATTTTTGGAAGAGAGTGTCATATGTTTCAGTGTTATTGGAAGAGAGTGCCATATGCTTCAGTGTTATTGGAAGAGAGTGCCATATGCTTTAGTATTATTGGAAGAGAGTGCCATATGCTTCAGTATTTTTGGAAGAGAGTGTCATATGTTTCAGTATGTTGGGAAGAGATTTCCATATGCTTCAGTATTATTGGAAGAGAGTGTCATATGCTTCAGTGTTATTGGAAGACAGTGCCATATGCTTCAGTATTATTGGAAGAGAGTGCCATATGCTTCAGTATTATTGGAAGAGAGTGCCATATGCTTCAGTATTATTGGAAGAGAGTGCCATATGCTTCAGTATTATTGGAAGAGAGTGCCATATGTTTCAGCGTCACCTAGATCTGGGGGAAGAGGATAAGAAACATTTTAAGAAAATCCTTGATGTTTTACAAAGACATTCTGAACCCACTCGTTATGTGATTTATAAAAGATTAATTTTTAACACGTGAACAAACTCAAGCAGAGACGTCTGGTCAATACCTTGTGAGGCTGCGTCAATTGTCTGATTCATGTGATTTCGGGTCAATAAGAGCCAAAATTACATTACCAAATGTAATGTTCCCTATGTAGGGAACATTACCAAATGCCTGCCATTGAAGAGGTACTGCCAAGCCTGGCAACAGCTACAATCTTTTCTGTTATGGATGCAAAGAATGAGTACTGGCAGGTACGTTTGGCTGACGAGAGTAGTTACCTCACCACATTTTACATTTTGGACCCCCAATGGTAGACAACAGTAGACAAGGTTACCTTTCGGTGTGAAGCCAGCTGCAGAGGAATATCAGCAAAGGCAACATGATCCACTTCAGGGACTGCCAGGAATAAGCGTCATAGCTGATGACAACCTGGTATACGGGTCTGGTCCAGGACCATGACCACAACCTGACCCAGCTCCTACAAAGAGAAAGGGAGATTAATCTGAAGCTGAATAAAGACAAAGTTAAGCTCAGGTATTACATACATGGGACATCTTTTGACAGCTGCCACCTACAGATGCAAAAGCAGTACAGCAACTGCTTGGTTTTGTTAATTACTTCTTACCTCATCTGTCTGAGGTATGTGAGCCATTGCGTCGGCTGACCAATAAAGATGTGCTGTGGGCGTGGCTTCCTCAACATGATGCTGCATTGGAGCAAATCAAGAAATTGGTAAGCAACTAACCAACCAATACTGAGGTACTATGTCCTCTCTGAGGAAGTGACCCTACAATGTGATACAAGTGACAAAGGCCTAGGGACAGGGCTCCTGCAAAAGGGGCGGCCCATTGCATTGCAAAGGAGTGCCTAGCCATAGTGTTCGCCTGTGAACGTTTTGATCAATACCTTCATGGTTGGGACTTTAACACGGTGCACACTGATCACAAGCCGCTTGAGGTTATCTTCAAAAAACCTCTTCTGTCTTCCCCGAACTGACTACAAAGGATTATGCTAAAGCTTCAGCGTTATCAACTACAGGTAATATACAAGAAAAGAATAGAGATTCACATGGCAGATGTCTTGTATAGAGCAGCACTACCAACAACTAGTCACCTGCAATATCAGACAAATGAGACTGTAGATGCTCTACAGGCTGAGTTTGAAGATGTGAACCGTGCTACAGATCAAAACATCTCCCTGCAGACAAAGCGATTCAGCAGAGGACAAGACTTCTCGAATGCTTCAGTCTTTTATCCTAAGAGGCTGGCCGGACACAAGAAAGAGTTTGTTCGTCCTGGTGAGGGACTACTGGACATACAGAGATGAACTCACAATGCAGGAAGAGGTCGTCTACGAAGGCGACAGGGTGTTAGTGCCAGAAACTCTATACCCGATGATTCTCTCTCGTATCCATGCAGGGCACTCAGGGGTCGAAGCCAGTCTCAGGAAAGCCAGAGACTCAGTATTTTGGCCCAACATTTTGTGGCTGTGTGCAGCAGATGTAATGCTAATCTACCTAAGCAGTGAAAGGAAACGCTGCAGCGGATCTGTTCACAATCAAGAATGTTCCTTTTCTGATTATAGTGAACTACTATTCAGATTTTTGGGAGGTGGAGAAAGTGATTGACACAACAGCCGCTTGTATCATCGACTGTTATAAGCAGCAGTTTAGCAGATATGGCATACCTGACAGTGGTGTAGTTACGGATAATGGGCCCCAGTTCACGAGTCAAGTGACCTCCTCACTCTACCAGTCAGACTAATGGTAAGGCGGAGTCAGCAGTGAAAATAGGAAAGACTCTCATCACAAAGGCTATGCAAGAAGGCACAGATGTATGGCAAGCAGTCCTGTACATCGCTTAATGTCTAGAGGCATTTGCTGTCTGTTGCCAACAACTCCCAAACTCCTTGCATTACATTACTATGACCAGGATGCAAAACATCTGCCTGTAATAAAACAAGGCCAAGCTGTCAGAGTGCTCCTGGCACCTCACGCCAGGGATGCCACATGGAGTCTTGGCACATGCATAGGGCACATCAGCTCAAGGTCATATGAAGTGAAAGTAAAAGGACGAACCGGATGGACATACGCCCAGTTCAAGAGAGCATAGGGCACAGGAGGGCCACATGGGAAGAGTGTGAATATCCTCTGGATGGTGTGGGCAGGACACATAATGAGGAGACGCGGAAGACCCCACCAGGGCAGTTATCTCTGCCGACCATGCCTCCACAATTTCAGGAGGATGTGGAAGAGGAAGAAGAGGCCCTGAGGCTCCCAACATTACAGAGGTGCCCAACGTCCCAAATGTGCCCAGTATGCGACCAGTGCGCCAAACTAGGACAAGGGCTAACATAAGAGCACCCCGGCAGTACGGGGACTATGTCGCTTAAGCGAGGGACAATATAAAATGTTTTTCAAAAAATAAAAAAGGTGTTGATAATATAAATAGGTATTTTCACTGTTGTATTAAAATGGGATCGATAGATAGATAGATAGATAGATAGTTAGATAGCTATAGAAATATAGATAGATAGATAAAACACATAAAAGACAGATACAGAACCGTTCCCTTGGGAGCCCCTGTGTTGCTCACTGCCTGTTCTGACACACAGCTCTGTAGCCGCACAAATTGTGGCCTACCGGTCAGGTAGTCCGTAACCCAGGAGACTAAGGGTGCTTCCACTTTCGTCGTCTTCATCTTCTCACCTAGTAGCAGGGGCTGAATGGTGTTGAAGGCACTGGAGAAGTAAAAAAACATAACCCTCACAATGCAACCTGCGTCCAGGTGAGAGTAGGCCCTCTGCAGAAGGTAGATGATTGCATCATCCACCCCGATGTTGCACTGGTATGCGAACTGCAGGGGGTCCATTGATGAACACACCAGGGGTCTGAGGTGAGCGAGGACTAACCTTTCCAGGGTCTTCATGATGTGGGATGTTAGCGCTACAGGTCTGAAGTCATTAAGGACAGTGGGGTGCGCCTTCTTGGGCACTGGGACCAAGCAGGATGTTTTCCACAGCACAGGGACCCTTTTCAGGCTTGGAAGGGTCACTGGAGTATTCTACACTCATGGTCAGTACAGACACTAAGCACCCTTGGGCTGATGCCATCGGGGCCCGCCGCTTTCCACTGATGTAGTCTCTCCAGCTCTCTCTTCACTTGGTTGGTGGTGAAAGCCAACCCAGGTGGGGAGGTGGGGGGAAGGGGGGTGTTGAGGATCAGTCCAGAGGGAGCAGGGGCGGAGGTGGGGTCGCTGACTGTCTCAACAGAGGTGTTGTGAGCAAAGTGGGGGTGGTCTGTTGTGATGTTTACTGGTCTGTTTTGATGTTTACTGGTCTGTTTTGATGTTTACTGGTCTGTTGTGATGTTTACTGCTGTTTTTATGTTTACTGGTCTGTTGTGATGTTTACTGCTCTGTTTTTATGTTTACTGGTCTGTTGTGATGTTTACTGGTCTGTTGTGATGTTTACTGGTCTGTTGTGATGTTTACTGGTCTGTTGTGATGTTTACTGGTCTGTTGTGATGTTTACTGGTCAGTTTTGATATTTAGTGGTCTGTTTTTATGTTTACTGCTCTGTTTTGATGTTTAGTGGTCTGTTTTGATGTTTACTGGTCAGTTTTGATATTTAGTGGTCTGTTTTTATGTTTACTGCTCTGTTTTGATGTTTAGTGGTCTGTTTTGATGTTTAGTGGTCTGTTTTGATGTTTAGTGGTCTGTTTTGATGTTTACTGCTCTGTTTTGATGTTTACTGGTCTTCCATCTGAAGAATTCATAGAGAGAGAGATGGGTGAAGAAAGAGAAGGAATGAGAATGTATAGAAAAAGAGATAAGAGAGAGCAAGAGAAGGATAGAAATCGATAGAGAATTATAAACATGAAAATAGAGAAAAAGGAGAGGAATGACAACAATGGAGAAAAGCATGTTAGCGAGAGAGAAAGGGGGATGGAGCAGGAGATATGTAATAATACTGTAATAATAAAAGGTCTTAAAGAAATGCCTTTGTCCAAGTCAGGAAGTTCAGCCCCCTTTTAAGGCAAGATATGAATGGAGAAAGCTGATCAGAGAGCAGCGCTGCCTTACTTTCCATCCTATCAGTATCGACACGTTCCAACGATGCACTGCATGGTGTTTTGAGAAACACATGTTGCATCTTCAGCCGTTGTAGGAACGATGCATCGTTAAATCACTCGTTAGACTAAGTTCCCTCGCTATCGGGAAACCGGGCCCAGGGACGTATTCAGCAGAATTAAGGAATCACGTCAGCTCTAAACATGGCATTTCTATCTGCAATGTCAAACAACGTTTGGCTACAGAACGTGGCTCAGGGATGTATTCAGTGAGATTTTCATAATTAAATATTGAAATACAATATCTAGAGCTGAGACGACTCCATATTCTATCTGACAGACAAGGATAGCTGTTCTAAACAGGAACTTCTATGATATCATGTGCAGGACTATAGATAAGCAACTGCTGTAGTGTAATAGCCCCCCTAAACCTGACCCTAGGCATTTGACAATTGTGAGTTGCAATTTCTAAAGATCTGCGTGCCAGTTATGATTTTCATAGAAGCATTGTAGGCTCAACTGTGCCCAGAAAATGTCTAACTGCACACAAACTGAATAGCCTAATTCTTGCTGGCTATTAGACAGAGATGCTGTCCATTCAGCCACACCCCATGGAGCTCCACTGTGCCTACAGAGCGCTGTCCATTCAGCAGTGAAGAATCACGGGCGCGGCCTTAATGTGTAGATTTTTCTTCATTCCTTGGTCGAGCTTGTTTCTCTTTATGCCTCCTTGTCGATTATAGGCCTAATGAATTCCTTTGATGTATGTCTTTTATTTCAATGCATGTGTAGGATTTATCTGGCATAGTTTGCATTGGCAGTCAGCTGATTAACGCTTCAGTTACTTTCACATTGATGTATGTTTTTGAAGTGGGGCTTGATAGCATGTATTATGCATCTATTTCATGTTGCACTGTTCCACAATTAGAGTCATTGTAGCCTATGTATGATGACGTTGAGTA
Source organism: Thymallus thymallus (assembly GCA_023634145.1). Lineage (NCBI taxonomy): Eukaryota > Metazoa > Chordata > Actinopteri > Salmoniformes > Salmonidae > Thymallus > Thymallus thymallus. Next base: position 4,103,351 of record CM042405.1, on the reverse strand, counting down.
GTACATCGTACACGCCATTCCACATTGTACATGCCAAACCTTGTAAGAATACAACCCGGAGGCAGATGGTAGGTCCCACTTGCAGAGCTTGCAAATGTAGTTTTTAATATATTCCAGGATCAGGCAAAAGGAGTTGTCAGATGTACAGGCAGAGGTCGTTAACAGGTAGTCCAAAGAAAAACAGCAACAGTACAAAAGGAGCAGGCTAACGGGGTAATCCAAAAACTAGAACAGGTTGGTACACGGGCAGACTCAGGCTAAGGTACAGACTAGGGATTAGACGGACTCGAAAACTCAAGGCAAGAAAAAGGTCAAAACTGGAATCACAATCAATAAGTAACGAAGGGCTTAGTCGGGTTGCACATACAAACAATACCTCACACAGAAGGGAGAATGAAGCTGGGATATATACTGATGGGGAAATGGAAAACAGCTGTTTAGAATTCTGGTGATTGGGAACGGAGAGGAGTGTTGCATTCGTGTGGGTTGGGATCTTGGTGATTATGGGCTGTGGCTTCTTGTTGGTGTTGCGGATGTATAGTATCGTTTGCAGATCTTACAAACCTAATATAAACCTGATAATGTCTGGGGGACATTTTGTTTGTTTTTGCTGTTCTCCAAATAGCATTTAGAGTTTTACAATGGTGTAGAAGTACAGTAAAATGTACCTTCAACTGGTGGCTGTATTTCTACACACCCCATTTAGCCGTACCCTAGGTTTAGCTGTATTTCTACACACCCCATTTAGCCGTACCCTAGCTTTAGCTGTATTTCTACACATCCTACTTCGTTCCAAACCCCCCACCCCCCCCCATGCAGCACCCCCCAGTTCCCATGCCAATAAAGCCCTTTTGAATTGACAGAGAGAGAGAATGGGAAGGGAGACAGACGATAGAGAGAATGGGCAGGAGACAGAAGAGAGAGAGAGAATGGGAAGGAGACAGGAGAGAGAGAGAGAGAGAGAGTGTGTGAATGAGAGAGAAGAGAGAGAGAATGTGAAGGAGAGAGAAGAGAGAGAGAGAGAGAGAGAAAGAATGTGGAGAGAGAAGAAAATGGGAAAGAAGGAGAATGATGAGAGTAGAAGTTGTGTAGTTCTAGAGAAGGTGAAAGTGTCGGTAACCTCGTCCACAAGAAGTCTGGTGGACGAGACTAGTTAGGTATTTATTCCCCAGACCACTACGTCACGATTTGTTATGATTGGGCTTTGCTGTTACAGCACTTCTTCCGAGACAGTTAACGGGGAGTTCTAGGAGTTTACGGGTTTACAGAGAGTCCGGTGAGACCGTGAGAGAGGCTGGAAGCAGAGAGAGAGAGTGAAAGAGAAGAGCCTACTACTATGGCTCCATTGCAGCTCGCGGTGTACTGGCGTCTCGCGCTCATCTTCTTCTTCATGGCATTTCTCTTCTTCCTCGACTACTTCGCTGTTAGCAGAGTAACCTCCTCGTGCAATAACGTTACCGAGTTACCGGCCGGGAGTCGACCCGGTGGAGAAGTCTCTTCTAGTGCGCACACACAGAACTGGAATACGTGGGTGAACGGATCACTTATACAAGTATTATTACCGCCACAGGATGAGATCACGGGTGGGAAAGACACGGAAAGACAGAATGTGAGCAAACCGTAAAAGTTGTACAGTTTCAACATGATTTGCAGTTATTATAATGTTCTAAATCAGTGTAACGATCAAAAAGCAGCATGACAGATTCCGATTATGTAGAAATGTAGCCTACGACCTGGGTTCACTGACCCATATGAACCCAGCTTTATTTAATCAACATTGATTAAGGTGCATTCCAAGCCTCTGGTATGTACTCTAACTTCATATCTGAACAGCAATAGATGAGTCAATGAATATCTAACCGTAGAAATAGCCTGGGGACAGAGCCAGCCACCCATACACTCACTGACCAATTAAACGCACTCCCAGAATGTATGTCAGATTTATCAATCGTGTGTGTTAGGAAACAACTTACAAGTTCCAGTTTATTTACTAGTTGTACAGACTTTGATATACTGTACATGGCTGCAACGAAATGCAGACTTTACCTGGACAATGGAACAACAACAGATAGTAAGTGAATAAAGGAGTGTTTCACAATCAATCAATCAATCAATCAATCAAATGTATTTATAAAGCCCTTTTTACATCAGCCGATGTCACAGAGTGCTATACAGAAACCCAGCCTAAAACTCCAAACAGCAAGCAATGCAGATGTAGAAGCACGGTGGCTAGGAAAAACTCCCTAGAAAGGCAAAAACCTAGGAAGAAACCTAGAGAAGAACCAGGCTCTGAGGGGTGGCCAGTCCCCTTCTGGCTGTGCCGGGTGGAGATTATAACAATACATGGCCATTAAGGCCAGTTCTTTCTCCAAGATGTTCAAATGTTCATAGATGACCAGCAGGGTCAAATAATAATCACAGTGGCTGTAGAGGTTGCAACAGGTATGTACATGAGGAGTGAATGTCACTTGGCTTTTCATAGCCTGGCATTTAGATGCGGTAGAGAGTGCAGGTACGGTGCGATAGAGAGAGTGATAAGACCTACCGTCAGGTCTCAGGAAACATCAGCAATGTCGCCCAGGGATGAGGACTTAGTCAGTGTTACAGCATACAACTATTAAAACATTATCTAGCACAAACATCTGTGTGTGTTTGTGTGTCTGTGTGTGTGTGAGATACAGGGCCCAGTGTGTATGGATCCGGTGGTGTTGTCGTACAGTCAGACCATGTACATGACTGGCCTTCTGCTGGGATCTCTGTTTGGAGGAGCTCTTTCTGACAGGTGAGACTCTCTCTCTCTCACACACACACACACACACACACACACACACACACACACACACACACACACACACACACACACACACACACACACACACACACACACACACACACACACACAGTAAATCATACACTGTAACACATGGAAGTTGTGTGTGTGTGTATTCTCTGTGTGTCTGTTCTCTATGTGTGTGTGTGTGACCAGGTACGGTAAGCGAGCGGTGCTGCTGGTGTGTGTGTGTGTCAATGCTGTGACTGCTGTGCTGCCGGCTGTCCTTCCTCACACCCTCCTCTTCCTCACCCTGCGCTGTCTGGCCGGAGTCTCCTGCTGCTGTATCAATATCTGCAGCTTCAGTCTGGGTAACACACACACACACACACACACACACACACACACACACACACACACACACACACACACACACACACACACACACACACACACACACACACACCTTGATGTAACTGTGTGTGTGTGCTTGTGTGCATGGGTTTAACTGTGTGTTTGTGTGTGTAGGTGTGGAGTGGAGTCTTCCCAGGTATCGTATATGGCCCCCGGCCCTCCTGTCTTTCTCCTTCAGTCTGGGTATGATGGCCCTGGCACCGCTGGCATACCTCACACAAACCTGGACACAGCTACACCTGGCACTGGCCATACCACAGATCCTCTGTCTGCCTCTCTTCTAGTGAGTACACACACACACACACACACACACACACACACACACACACACACACACACACACACACACAGGCGCAGACACACAGTTACATCAAGGTAGGTTTGTGTGTAACTGTGTGTGTGTTACCCAGGAGACTATAATGTGGTCTCCTTATCCAAATAGGAATGTAGTTTGACTCTCCCTCTCCCTCTCCCTCCCTTTCAGCTCTATTCCTGAGTCTCCTCGCTGGCTGCTCCTGAAGAAGAGGACAGAGACTCTGGAGGAGTACAGGAGACACTGTCCTGAGGACAAACGCTGTCTAGACCTGGTGAACACACAGACACAAATGCTGTAGAACAGAGCTGTCAAATAGAGTACAGCGTTAGAACCTGACAACGTCTCTCTCGTACGTACGTACACACACACACACACACACACACACACACACACACACACACACACACACACACACACACACACACACACACACACACACACACACACACACACATCAGTGTTCCCTAACTCAACTCTGGCCTGTATGTGGTCTTTCTCGCCTAGCTGTTGGACACAGAGGGGAAGGACCTGCAGCAAGTCCACCTGGACACTGACACACCTGAGAAAGCTACAGACACACCTGACGATGAGACACACACATCAAAGGCATACACACATACCCACTGCGGACACATGAGAAGTCCTACCATACTAATGCGCCTGGTCATCATGAGTTACATTGGGTAGGTCTGTCTGTGTGTGTGTGTGTGTGTGTGTGTGTGTGTGTGTGTGTGTGTGTGTGTGTGTGTGTGTGTGTGTGTGTGTGTGTGAGAGAGAGAGAGTCAGGTTCTACCTCTGTACTCTATTTGACAGGTCTGTTCTACAGTATTTGTCTGATGTCGTCTTTCCCCCTGTGTGTGTGCGTGTTAGGCTAGCATCATCCCTGACGTACTACGGTATCTGTCTGAATGTCGGGCGATTCGGGGTGGATGTCTTCCTTGCTCAGTTCTTCAGCGGCCTATCAGAGGCTCCCTGCCTGCTTGTCCCATTCCTATTGGCTCGCTGCGGCAGACGCCCAATCAGCATGCTATTCCTGCTCCTCAGTGGATCCTTCTGCCTGCTGTCCCTGCTCGCATCATGCTTCTATGGTAAACACACACACACACACACACACACGCACACACAAACCTCCAATGATCCAATATTGTGTGTGTGTAGATGTCCCAGGGTTGGTGATGGCTCTGGCCCTGGTGGGGAAGCTGTGTATGCAGACCACTGTGTTTGTCTCTGTACTCTATGGCATCGAACTCTTCCCTACGCTCATCAGGTACGGTGTGTGTCAGTGTGTGTCAGTGTGTGTCTGTGTGTGACCCCTGATGTATACCTAGAGTTCCAGGACTAGTCAGTCCCCATCTCAACCAAGGAGCCACTCAGCATTGATCTAGTTCCAGGACTAGTCAGTCCCCATCTCAACCAAGGAGCCACTCAGCATTGATCTAGTTCCAGGACTAGTCAGTCCCCATCTCAACCAAGGAGACACTCAGCATTGATCTAGTTCCCTTATTTGGGTTAAAGTTGGTCTTGCTTATCATGCTGAGTAATAGATAGTGTTATATTAATATATACAGTGGATGCTCGTTTAACAGTTGCAGCATACTGCAGCATGGCTTGCAAGCTGCTGCGGTATGGAACAGCATAGTATTTTACTGTCGGACATTTTTCCCGTTAATGCTCGTTGAAACCACCAGAGAGCATCTTTGAGGGCGTCTTTATGAAGCTTGTTGGAGCTTGCTTTCTGTGAGGGCTTGGTTGTGGTAAGGCCTCTTACTCCCACCTAGGGGAGGAGAGAGGCACACAACCAAGTCCTCACACACTTATTAGGGAGATTATCATCCCCAATCAGAGACAGCTGTCTAGCGTTGTCTCTGACTGGGGATAGCATTTAAACTCCATTCGAATCCACCTGTGTGTGGATCATTGTTCGTTTGTGTTTGTCTGCACTGCCAGCAGCCACAAAAGTAAGTCACCGTGTTTTTGTTATAGTTATATTTTTTTCACTCTCCTTTTTATTTGTTTAATGCCTCGTGAGAACATCTCATTTCAAATAAAAAGGATGACACTTCACCAGCGCTCCGTTTACCGTCCCTTATATAATGCGCACCGTGACAGAATGATCCACCACCCTGGGACGCAACGTGAGCAGACACTGGTAGACATCCTCTATGATATGGGGAAATTATCTAGGGAGGATGTCTACCACTATCATGCGGTGGAGGAAGGCTGGGGTCCGGAGCAGCAGAGGCGCCGAAGACGGGGGAAACGTCACCGGGCTAAAGTTGAGGACCAGCCTGGAGCCCAGAAAAACCCCCAAACTGATTTTGGGGGGGGGCTATGGGGGTGGTCGGGGATCGAAGGAGAAGAGCCCCGACCACTGCACTCGTGGGGGTTCCAGGAGGAGCCCCTACAGCCGTGGGAGCAGGAGTACAGAGAGGAGTCGGAGGAAGACGACGACGATGTGCTTCTGTTCCCTCACTCGTGGGGGTTCCCGGAGGGACCCTCACAGGATGGGGATTGGCGGTGGAGTAGAGACGACAGGGACAGTCGTGCTCCAGCGCCAGTTCCCAGTCCGGTGCCTCCAGCGCCGGTCCAGAGTCGGAGGAAGAGGAGACCGACTCAGCGCACCAAACCATCGGTGCGCAACATTAGCCCGGTGCGACCCGTACCAGCTAAACGCACCGTTTCCCCAGCCCGGTACGGCCCGCGCCTGCTCCGAGCACCAGCCCTATGGTGCGTGTCTCCAGCCCGGTGCGACCCGTGCCAGCTAAACGCACCAACACAACGGTGCGTTTCCCCAGCCCGGTACGGCCCGTACCTGCGCCTCGCATCAGACCAGTGGTGCGTTCCCCCAGTCCAGTACGCCCCGTGCCTACTCCTCGCACGGAGACTACAGCGTCGGTCGTCAGCGCAGCTCTGTGGTTGGAGACCATCTCTGCGTCGGTGCCCAGGGTGGGCACGACGTTCAGCCCCGCTGTGGAGCAGGAGCTCCATAGCGTGTCGGTGCCCAGTCTGGGGCCGACAGCCAGCCCCACCAGAGGGCTGGAAACCATCTCTGCGTCGGTGCCCAGGGTGGGCACGACGTTCAGTCCCGCTGTGGAGCAGGAGCTCCATAGCGCGCCGGTGCCCAGTCTGGGGCCGACAGCCAGCCCAACCACAGGGCTGGAAACCATCTCCGCGTCGGTGCCCAGGGTGGGCACGACGTTCAGTCCCGCTGTGGAGCAGGAGCTCCATAGTGTGTCGGTGCCCAGTCTGGGGCCGACAGCCAGCCCCACCAGAGGGCTGGAAACCATCTCTGCGTCGGTGCCCAGGGTGGGCACGGCGTCCAGCCCGAGGTCTCCGGTGAAGGTCAGCAGCCCGAGACCTCCGGTGAGGGTTAGCTGTCCGAGGTCTCCAGAGAGGGTCAGCAGCCCGAGGCCTCCTGTGACGGTCAGCAGCCTGAGGCCTCCTGTGAAGGTCAGCAGCCTGAGGCCTCCTGTGAAGGTCAGCAGCCCGAGACCTCCGGAGAAGGTCAGCAGCCCGAGACCTCAGGTGAAGGTGAGCAGCCCTGAACCTCCACCAGAGCCACATCCGGGTCCAACAGTCTGCTCTGCTCCAACGCCAGAGCGATCCGCTCCACCGGTGCCCAGTCCGGGGCCGGTCATCTGCGTCGCTCCAGTGCCGGAGCAGTCCGCTCCACCGGTGCCCAGTCCGGGGCCGGTCATCTGCGTCGCTCCAGTGCCGGAGCAGTCCGCTCCACCGGTGCCCAGTCCGGGGCCGGTCGTCGACGTCTCTCCAGTGAAGGAGCAGTCCGCTCCACCGGTGCCCAGTCCGGGGCCGGTCGTCTACGTCGCTCCAGTGACGGAGCAGTCCGCTCCACCGGTGCCCAGTCCGGGGCCGGTCGTCTGCGTCGCTCCAGTGCCGGAGCAGTCCGCTCCACCGGTGCCCAGTCCGGGGCCGGTCGTCTACGTCGCTCCAGTGGCGGAGCAGTCCGCTCCACCGGTGCCCAGTCCGGGGCCGGTCGTCTGCGTCGCTCCAGTGCCGGAGCAGTCCGCTCCACCGGTGCCCAGTCCGGGGCCGGTCGTCTGCGTCGCTCCAGTGCCGGAGCAGTCCGCTCCACCGGTGCCCAGTCCGGGGCCGGTTGTCAGCCCCTCTCCAGGGTCGAGGGCTCCCACACCAGGGTCCAGACAGGACTTGGTGGATGGCGGGAGTACTGAGGGCGGAACCATCGCGCCGGGGTCCGGACCGGACCGGGCGTGCAACACAGAGGTAGGAGGGAAGCTACTCTCACAGCTTGTGCCACGCCCGGAACCGGAACCGGAGCCTCCACCAGCAACCACCTCAGTACCCCGCCATGTCCCCCCTAGTTTTTGGACATTCTCAGGAGAGGGGGGTGTATGGTGTGCGATCGGGAGTCCGCACCTTAGGGGGGGGGTACTGTGAGGGCTTGGTTGTGGTAAGGCCTCTTACTCCCACCTAGGGGAGGAGAGAGGCACTCAATCAGAGACAGCTGTCTAGCGTTGTCTCTGATTGGGGATAGCATTTAAACTCCATTCGAATCCACCTGTGTGTGGATCATTGTTCGTTTGTGTTTGTCTGCACTGCCAGCAGCCACAAAAGTAAGTCACTGTGTTTTTGTTATAGTTATATTTTTTTCACTCTCCTTTTTATTTGTTTAATGCCTCGTGAGAACATCTCATTTCAAATAAAAAGGATGACACTTCACCAGCGCTCCGTTTACCGTCCCTTATATAATGCGCACCGTGACACTTTCTTTCCCAAATAATCCTACAGTACAGATGTCCATGCAGACCAGATGTTTTGATTGCTATACACCATCTGAAAGAGCATAACAAGTTCATTCATTTTGTTAACATGAAGCAAATAAAGGTTAAATAAAACCATAGCCTCATCTACTATAGCACAGAGAAATACATCTTAAAACATGCTTTTCTGTTATTTTGAAAGAAAATATTGTAGACCTCCTCCCGGAAAGGGCCTTTAAATGACAGTAGCCAATCGGATGCCAGGAAATTACTCAGTGTTCCAGCTCAGCTAACTTGCTAAATAGCGATTTTTGTAAATTTATGACAAAAAAATATGCACAATCATTTGCCTCTACATTAACTAACCACCGTAATGTCCTCTCAATTGTACATTCTTTGCTTGACTCGTTACGACGTTATAATTACTTACATTTGCTACCACCATAATGTTTTTGTCAGCCATCTTTGCTTTACAAAGTCACCAGCTATGTGTCCCATAGCATCAAATTCGTCATTGGAACCACTCGATATGATAGGTCATATAAAAACCTTGGGACCCAAATGCATAAAGAGTGCTCTAACTCCCCCCTGTGGTGGACTGGAGCAATGCAGCCGTGACGCTGGGTACCTAAAAATCCTGCGACAAAAGCTCACGACTGTCAAACGAGCAACCACTGTACAGAGATACCAACATCTATGAATCAATTATTCCTCACGTGTGTATGTTTGAGATGTGTGGGCATGCTGTATCCTGACTGCATAGTGGGGTGGCATAACGTTAAGAACAAATTCTTATTTACAATGACGGCCTACCTACAGGGTCAGCCCCTTGAGCAAATTAGGGTTAAGTGGCTTGCTCAAGGACACATCAACAGGTTTTTCACCTTGTCGGCTCGGGTATTTGAACCAGCAACCTTTTGGTTACTGGTGCAATGCTCTAACCGCTAGTTGACTGCATCTCTACACAAGTAGTGGGGTGGCATAGGGTCACGACCTGTGGATTCCTGCTTTAAGAACAATAATATTTTCTCTCTCCAGCTCTCTATTTTATTGCTTGTTGAATTATTACTGGCATCCTCTCAACACACCAAGTACAGTGTCCCCTACCGTGTGTGTGTGTGTTTCAGACAGAAGTGTGTGGGCTTGGTGTGTCTGTGTTACAGGGTGGGCTGTATCCTGAATGCGGTGCTCAGTCCTAGAGGAGAAACCATCCCATTGGCCGCTATGATTCTTTATGGGAGTGGCCCCATTGTTGGGGCGGGGCTGTGCCTGTTTCTACCGGAGACCAGTGGTGTGCCGCTCCCTGATTCGCTGGAGGACTGTGAGAAACAGCCCAGTCTTCGTCTACCAACCCTCACCTCGGTCTTCAGAGGGTGAGAGACCACCGACGTGTGTGTGTGTGTGTGTGTGTGTGTGTGTGTGTGTGTGTGTAACCCTTAAACCAGTGGTCACCAACGTTTTCTGAGTCAAGACCACTTCTTCAGTCAAAATGCTAGCCGAGATCTACAGCTTATATATTTTTTGAACATGACTTTAATAAACGTAAGCCTATGCAACATTAACCTATTAAAACCAGTACTGTAACAAAGGTTTATGGAGTAGGCTATAGGCCTAATACATTATCACTGCACTGCTTTGCTTGAATTGCTCTGCTAATGCATTGTTGTTCGGACCCTTTTATATTTCAACATTTGAGACTATATGATCACACCGGTAATAGATCAGTTGTTGTATTAATTGTGAGGCACAGCTGAGTGAGCATACAGTTGAAGTCGTCAGTTTACATACACCTTAGCCAAATACATTTAAATATTCCTCGATATTAAAAAATACCTAATAATAACAACAACGCAAGCCTATAGATACACTTTCCTACTCATTCATTACTGTTGCAGTGCTGGTTGTAGCGCTGAGTGGAAATAGGATGGATGAACACGCATTTTCTGGCTTATAAAAGTGTTGACTACAAAGTGTTGAGTCATGGTTTTCTCTCTAGTCATGGTTTTAAACGTTTTGAAATCTCACAGTATCAACTTTGCTGTAGCTTTCTTTTATGCCTGTAACGTTACTGCAGACACTGTAATCTGAGCCATCAGATTGGCTATAGTGCACTTGATTTTCACTCTGGGCCCACCAGGAACATTTTGCCTTCAAGTTGCTAGGGCAGCTGAATCACGTACCACCAACAGCGCGATATGAATACCAAAAATACGAACACAAGGCTTTATCATTATCATATTATTTACATAAATGTTTGAAGATCCGACTAGAAATGCCTTGAAGATTGCGATCAACTGGTTGGTGACGTGCTGTCTATCTTCAGTGTGTCGTCAACAGCAGCTGATTGTGAAATGCTATACTCTGAGTTCACAGGCAGCTGGTGTGTGTTGCATAACCTCTCCTTTTAGGTCAGCTATATACCTCCTCTCCTCTCTTTTCTCTCTCTCCCCTTCTACCTCTATAGGGCTGCAACGCGCCTCTTTCTGCGGTTATGGTTTCAGGAAGTGACACGGACACTCATTTTTAGCATACAAATTTGAACAACATGCTTTTTATCGTTGTTCCAAGCGGTAAATAGCTACAAAACTCACTGGTGTTTAACCATTAATTCAGAAGATTAGAAATCGCTTTCAAAAACTGTGATTAAAATATATGATTAAAAAGTCAAGAGGACAACACTATGTAAACAGCATGCAAAAAAACAACTCATCCCATACAGCACTGCGTTCTGTATCGTTCAATCACAGAGCAGATACAAGTCACGTGGTCTGTTAGAGACCGCATGATGGCACGTAATAGCTGCTAACAGATCAGGTGACTTGTTTCTGCTCTGTGATTGGACGATACAGACCCAGTGACTCTTGGTTAGTGTAGATTTTGTTGCTCTTTGAAACAGAAACTGATGGTAAAAAAACGATTTCTCAACACAGAAACTACATGTGCACTAGATCATAGGAATTATGATCTACGTCTACGTTGCACAGTGATATTGATATTAAAACGGGTTTCAAGGATTGAGAATCCACTTCCGGAAGCCTTCGTTGCAGCCCTGTGTGTCATGTGACCTGTTTCAGTCCCTACCCACCGAGAAGACGCCAGTTAAACGTCAGCTAACATGAAACGTTCAACATAAAATTAACAAAACATTTAGCCATGTCATTTGATTTAGGTTAAAAGTTGGGTAGGGGAAAATAATCCCCCCAAATCCATTAAATATATTTTTTATATTACTAGGTAAGTCAGTTAAGAACAAATTCTTATTTACAATGACAGCCTACCTACAATGACAGCCATAGTAGTACGGCGCCCCTGGAGCAAATTAGGGCTAAGTGCCTTGCTCAAGGACACATCAACAGGTTTTCACCTTGTCTGCTCAGGTATTTGAACCAGCGTCCTTTCGGTTACTGGCCCAACGCGCTAACCGCTAGGTTACCGGCCACCCTCTGTTGATGACTTATTGATGACTTTTTGCAAATCCAATCAGTTTACTATGTTGATTTAATGTAATTAAATAATATATTTCTTAAATTATGTGTAAACAACGTTGATTTAACCAGTTTGATAACCGTAACCCCCAGTCTGTGTGGCCTGCTAACCAGAGTCCTGGACCAATAAGTATGTCCAACAGAGATACACATTCTGAGGAATAGTGGACTCTTGTAGGTTAACGTCTCTCCAGCTGAGATTTGTGTGTATTTCCTGACAGGCGCTCAGCGAACGCCCCGGCTGACAAGGCCTGTCCATTCCTGGAAGACACGGACCCAGAGAAGCCCTCCCACAACCAACAGGAACTTAATTGACATGCACTGCAAATACGCACACACACATCACAAACACACAAATGCTGTAGATACATGCATTTGAAGTTCCATGGTGCTCAGTTGGTACAGAACACAAGAAACTGGGAGGTACTACCTGAACTTTGTCCAATAAACATTGCAAAACATTTTGTGACATTGTGCCCTAATGAACGCTACCCTGGTTTTAATGTTTTAATGGGTTTGATCCTGTAGAGATTTGATGAGAGCGTTTTTAAACACAGACCTGTGTGTGTGACGCAAGGAAACATAGCTAATGTATCATTGTGTAAACAGCAATCATTAACCTCCCTTGCACCTTGCTGACATTTCTACACTGTTTCATGTCAAGTTGACTTGAGATGGGGGGGATGTCTTATCGTAAAGGGTGTGGTCTTGAGATGGGGGGGCTGTCTTACAGTAAAGGGTGTGGTCTTGAGATGGGGGTGGGGCTGTCTTATCGTAAAGGGTGTGGTCTTGAGATTGGGGGGGCTGTCATATCGTAAAGGGTGTGGTCTTGAGATTGGGGGGGCTGTCATATCGTAAAGGGTGTGGTCTTGAGATGGGGGGGCTGTCTTACAGTAAAGGGTGTGGTCTTGAGATCGGGGGGGGGCTGTCTTATCGTAAAGGGTGTGGTCTTGAGATGGGAGTGGGCTGTCTTACAGTAAAGGGTGTGGTCTTGAGATGGGAGGGCCTGTCTTATCGTAAAGGGTGTGGTCTTGAGATGGGGGGGTTGTCATATCGTAAAGGGTGTGGTCTTGAGATCGGGGGGGCTGTCTTATCGTAAAGGGTGTGGTCTTGTTGCTGTATGTTTGGTATTGAAAGCAGATGTCTGTAGTTATGTGTAGGAATGTTGTCCTGTCCGATGGCAGGGTCAGATGTCTGTAGTTATGTGTAGGAATGTTGTCCTGTCCGATGGCAGTGTCAGGCTGTTGAAATGACAGTTTGTTCCTCATTATGCTGTTGTGTGTTCTTAAAGTCCTATGACAAGCAGAGGAATGTTCTCCAGGACAGTCTGTAAATTTCCTGTTCTTTGCTACCTAACATATTCAATAAAACATGGAATTTTCAATTTCATAAGAATGTGTGTGTTTGTCTGATCTGGTTCTAGGGTTGCAAAATTCTGGTAACTTACCCGTTTTCCAGAAATCCTGGTTAGATGATTACTGGTATTACGTTGGAATAAGCAGCAAATCCGGGAATCCTCCAACCAGGATTCCTGGAAAACCAGGGAATTTTGGGAAAGTTACCGTAATTTTGCAACCCTACCTGGGGTAATAATCAACTATAAACAAATGAGGGATCTGCACACGGAATATATTTGTTCTCCAGTACCGTATTACCCTGACTAAGACGAAACTGGGGAACTATATTCTGTGTGGTGGCCCCTCATTTCTTTATCTGTATATTCTGTGTGGATATTCTAAGTGAGTGCTTAGTGGTGCATTGTCAGGCGGACATGAAATCACCTATATGACATCTTGACCAGCCATGCTTGCACCAATCCAACGCTTTTAAATGCATGACAGCATATAAAGTGAAGGTAGAAAATTGAGCTACAGACTGACAGTAGAAGTACATCGCCCTCCTCTGGACAGAAGACAAACTACACCATTACAGCCACACTCAGCAAGGTTCTGTAACAATATCCATACATCCTTAGAAAAATCCACCATTACATACAGGCTTGTTAAGATAAAATATAATTTTATATTAAATAAGATGATCCATCATCATAACAACGGCAGTATGGCGAGTAGCGTGTGTACATAATCCCTATGTTGTCTTAGGTCTCTCTTTAGGTAGTGTTGTTTTGTCTCTCTTGTCGTGATGTGTGTTTGGTCCTATATTTATATTTTATTTATATTTTATTTATATTTTATTTATTTTTATTTATTTTTATTTTTAAACCCAGTCCCCGCAGGAGGCCATCATTGTAACTAAGAATTTGTTCTTAACTGACTAAATAAAGGTACAAAAAAAATAGACACACACATGATCACACTACATAGACACACACACATGATCACACTACATAGACACACACACATGATCACACTACATAGACACACACACATGATCACACTACATAGACACACACACATGATCACACTACATAGACACACACACATGATCACACTACATAGACACACACACATGATCACACTACATAGACACACACATGATCACACTACATAGACAAACACACATGATCACACTACATAGACACACATGATCACACTACATAGACACACACACACATGATCACACTACATAGACACACACACATGATCACACTACATAGACACACACATGATCACACTACATAGACACACACATGAACACACTACATAGACACACACATGATCACACTACATAGACACACACATGACCACACTACATAGACACACACATGTCACACATGTCAAGTCCTCCTCTTGTTCAACTTCCAAAGGACACAAGGACAACTCAAATTTCCAACTCAATCACTTTTATTTTTGGCTTTGTCAGTTGATTGGTCTGTTCAGTGAATTAGGTTGTAAACCTTTAAAGACAGAACAAAAGTTACCATTTTAATTAAACATTCTTAATGACTTTTAACATGTTTTACTTTGTACCATCCTTTTGTATCTTATATTTTCAAACTCAAAATGAAATATTTTGCACAAACCCATTTAACACAAAGTCAATGAAGTCAATGCTGCAATGTGTTCCTTAACCAATCTACACAGCAGTTAAACATAGCTCGAACACATTAAGCAGCATTTTACACACCATGAAAGTAAATAAAACATTTCACTGACCATTGGCGTCTTTGGACTGAACCTACGAGTGAACTTGGAGCGTCTTCTCTCTGAAGTTTGTTTGTCTGAATGACTGAGGACCTCCATGTTTTCACAGGTGCTCCAAATCAGTGACAATGACTGATCAGGTGACAAGCAGCCAGTTTGCTGCTGCTGGTACACTCTGGGAAGTGTAGTTCTTTGACACTAATTCCTGAGATTCAACTCAACACCTCCCACTTGAGCTCCTGGTTTTTTTTTCAAAACCAGAGAGTTCACACAAGCCCTTCACACCTCTACTTGTTCTTCAGTGGGAAGTAGAATGACAAGGCGTCTGACATCTCTATGAAGAATTGTGCCTGGGATTTTGGTTTGGAGCCTCTTGGTTCTTTCACTGTTGGCTCTTGTGGGCCCTTTTTTGTTGTTTGCCTTTGTGATGTGAACAGGATAGCTGGGGAAAGTCTTCACAAGCACATCTCTTACGATGCCTTTGCTGTCAGCATTTACACCGACCACTCTAGCCAGCTTGTACTGTCCTCTCAGGGCGTTTTGGTCAGCCAACCAGACCACATCTCCAACAGCAACATTTCTCTCTTTGGTGTGCCATTTGTTTCTTATGAACAGATTAGGTCCAGCCAATTGGCTCCACTTTTTCCAGAAATTGCTTACCTCTGCTTGAATATGTTTAAGTCTTTTGTAAGGGTAGCCATCAAACTGGAAATCTCCAGGGTCTCCCTTTGGATTGGCACGTCCTAAAAGCAGCGAATTTGGGGTGATGTACTCTACACAGTCTTCTCTGCTTTGAGTTCTTGCATCGATGGGTCTCTCATTTGCAAGGTTGGCTGCCATGAAGAGAAAAGTTTGGAATTCTCCCCATGTGAAAACACCATCTCCACCAAGGTTGCTCAACGCCCGCTTCACTACTTTGACAGCTGCCTCTGCTGCACCATTCCTATGGGGAGAGTCTGCAGGGTGGATCTTCCACGACCATTCTGTACCATGCTTGGCAGCTGTGTCTTCAAGTTCAGACTTGTTTAGTCGGTTAAGGAATTTGTGAAGCTTCTCCAGTGCAGGTCTGGCTCCCACAAAGTTAGTGCCAGGGTCTGACCAGAGTTTCCTGGGGTGTCCTCTCAGTGAAGTGAACCTTTGATAGGCTAGCAGGAATCCTTCAGATGACATGTCACTCACCACTTCAGTGTGTATGGCTCGGGAAGCCATGCAGCAGAAGACTATTCCCCATACTCTGAGTCTAGTTCTCTTCTTGACCTCATCTTTCACTTCATAAGGGCCGAACAGGTCCATAGTGGTGAATTCAAAAGGTGCAGCTGGGCCTGTTCGCTCTAGAGGCAGGTCAGCCATGATTTGTTGACACTGTTTTGCCTTGTTTTTCCTGCAGACCACACAGCTGTCAACCATTTTCTTGGCAAGTCTACGGCCTTTTATTACCCAGGCTTTCTTCCTCATCCGGAGAAGGGTTCCTGCCACTCCCTCGTGGTTTGCTTTGTGGGATTCCTGTGCCAGCAGTGTAGACACCCATGCTTCAAATGGTAAAACTGGCACTGCTGTCTTATCTTCGTTGAACATCTGAATTCTGCCTCCACAAACTAGCAGTCCAGAGTTCACATCTTTGTATACTGCCAGTCTGCTTAGAGTTGTGTCTGAAAAAACTGTACCTTCTTGAGCTGCGAGAAAGATGTCTTTGAGTGCATCTTCATGTTCTTTGACAGTCAGCACAGCTTGCTTGGGGGATCTTACCTCCCACTTTGACTGTTTAGGGGCCCGGCACTTCCTCTTCAGCCACTGCTTGGCAGCTAGACAAACCCAGGCAACAACTCTCACCAGTTTGGACAGGCTACTGGATCTTCTTACTTCCACAAGATCTTTAACCCAGCCAGTGGGCTTCCTTCTTAGAAGAAGGGTTGGGTTTACCACAGGTATTCCCTCTTGAGTTTCACTCTTTGGACTTTCCTGAGTGCCTCCTAGGTCTTCTTTCTGCTGACTCCTTCTTGCTTGAGCTCTTGTTAATGCACCTGAGAATGCCTTCCTCTGGAGCTTGTTTACACTCTCCCCGGCATGAGCTGCAACCTCTCCAGCTGATTTTATAGGCCACTTCTCCACTGGCCACTTCAGGAACTCTGGTCCATTTTGCCATGTGGAATTCTCCTTCAAATCTTCAGGAGCGCCCCCTCTTGTTATGATGTCAGCTATGTTTAGATCTCCACGGATCCACCACCAGTCTTGCACTAGTCCAGCCTTCTGGATTTCACCCACTCTATTTGCAAAGAAGGTTTTGTACCCATAACTGACTCTTTGAATGGCTCCCAAGACCGTTTGACTGTCAAGTAGATGGAACCATCTCTCGATTTTCATTCGAGCATGCTTTTCCACATACTTCCTGATCCTGGCTGCGAAGACAGCACCACAGATCTCAGCTTTTACAGCTTCTCCCTTCTGATCCAGGGGTGTCAGCTTGGCTTTTGATTCAACGAATCGAACTTTAGTGCCTTGACTTGTCTCCCATCTTAAGTACATCACAGCTCCATAGGATTTGTCACTTCCATCAGAGAATGTGATGCCCCAAGGTTTCCCTTCCCAGCCAGCTGGTGTGAGGCTCCTGTGGAATTTCACCTGTCCAAGCTGCACATATTCTTCAAAAAGCAGTATGGCTTCTTCTCGGAGGCTGTCTGAGAGAGGTTGGTCCCAGGTTTCTTGGGTTAGTTTCCCACCCCCTCCCTCTTGGAATGCTTTCCTAACAAGAATTGCTCCTTTCTGTTTGGCAGGTGTAACTAAACCAATTGGGTCGTACAGTCCAGCCACTTGGCTTAAGAGAGCCCTCCTAGTCAGTGGTTTAGGTGTCTCAGTTCTTACCTCCTCCTTGAGAAGATCTTTTCCAACTCTCATCTTCTTCTTCCTTTTAGAAAAGTTAACTGAGGTTAACGTGCACAGCTTGTCTTCATCCATTTGGTAGCCGATACCCAAGGCTTTGTTGTCTTCGTCCCTCATTTGATTTGGAAGAATTAAGGTTTTACCTTGTGTTTCTGTTAGACCCTCCGTCTCCATTCCTTGCCTCCCACTTTGCCCTGACCGGACCCATGGTTTGAGGAAGAAGCCTCCAGCTTTCAAGATCTCTTCAACATTTGCTGTGATTTTGTCAAGTTTATTTAGGTCATTTTGGGAGGTTAAGAGGTCATCCACATAACTGTCCTCTTCAATGACTCTGCGCTCATCCTCCAAGTGAAGAAAGTTGGGCAGGCGGGCTGTTTCCCTCATAGCCAACTGAGCAATGCAACCAGCAGGTCTGTCCCCAATGTTGACTCTGGTAATTGCATATTCACTTATCTCTTCATCTGGGCTGTCCCTCCAGAGGAACCTGTGAAGATGCATCTCACGCTCCTCCAGCCATACAGAGTTGTACATCTTTTTGATGTCTCCTAGAGATGCATACGTCCCTTCTCTGAACCTCAGCAGGACAGCTCTGATAGGGTTGAGAACGTCTGGTCCCTTCAGAAGAAGATCATTCATCCCCACGCCTTTGTATTTCTGGCTACTATTCCATACAATACGAATTGGTGTTGTCACCGAATGAGGGTTTGGCGCCACCAGGTGGCTTACGTACCACACTGGTCCGTTCCACTCATCCATGATTTTGTTGGTGAGTTTTATGGCTGCGCCTCGTTCGACCATTTCATGGATCTGAGCAGCATATGCGACTTTCCAGTCTGGCTCTCTGCTTAGTTGCTTTTCCATCCTTAAGAAACAAGCCTGGACTGCACCTTTGTTGTTTGGGAGAGAGGCTGGATCTACCGTCCAAGGATACTTTGCATCCCAATGTGGAGCTGGTGTGTGAGCATCCCCCTTCTTGTAGGTGAGGCCTCCTTTAATGATATCCAGTTCTCTCTCCTCTGCCAGGGTCATTTCTTTTCCTCCTGGTGGACAGTTTCCACATCGGCATCCTCCACATCTTGGCTCACATGCAGCTCCGATGCTGTCCCAGTGCCACCACTCAAGGAACTCACGGTTACTGGCAGCTGTAAATTTGGTCTGAGCCACATCCTCCTGCTGTCGCTGGGCTGTGTCAGTTGTTGGACTTGCAATTTCTTGATATTTGACAGCTGCTGTCCTCATGGAGCGAGCGAAGTGTGTCTTGGACTCATATGCTGCAACCTCCACTTCTTCAAATAAGTCGGGATGTGCTCCACCCACCGTCTTCCCCAATGGACCCTCCCATAAGACGAGGTCTCCGATGATTTTTACCCTCTGGGGAGCGAGTCTTCCCTCTCGGTGGCTAATGAGAAGTTCAACCTCTTCCGGCCTTTCCAGTTCTTTAAGTCTGACTTCTGGGAAGAATTTTTTCAACTTCTCAGGTTCAATTACTTGATGCACTCTGGCGATTTCATCCAAGCCGTAGCAGACCATTTCATGAGTTCTCTCTGTTCCTTTAGGTGTCTTGACTCTGACTTTGAGGAGATACCTTTGTGTGTTCACTTCCATGGCCATACCACCAACCCCATGCACAACTAAAGTTATCTTCTCATGTCTTAACCTCAGTCTTTCAGCGGCCTTATGGGTAATGTAGTTTGTATCTGAAGCAAGGTCAATTAAAGTCCCAATCTTCTGCCCTGCGTTTGCAGTGACTTGCATCAGCATCATGATGACAGGAAGTTCAGGGAGCCCATTCCTCTTTAGTAGCTCAGACTGGCCTGAAGCATCGAGTGTCACTGCGGTTTTGTTGGTGTTGGTGAAAGCCTTTCTGCATCGATCTGCCATTTCTGGGGCAAGTTCAGACAAGATCTCCTCTTGCTCCTCCGTTAGTTTGATTTCACCTTTGCTGTCTTTTCCACTCTTTCTCTCTTCCCCTCTTTTGACTTCTCCCTTTGGGCAGAGGAAAAAATGGTGGTCTGGGGCACCACCTTCCCTTTTACAGTCTTTATTTCTGCAAAGGAAAGTGTCTCTGCAGTATCCATCTTCAGCATGGCATCCGAGACATTTTCTGCATGCTCCCAGCTTTCTCAATACAGCTTTCTTTTCAGGTAGCTTAAGTCTTTTGAACTTTTTACAGAAGAAGATTTTATTGTTGTGCCCTCTATCACCACAGACACCACAGACCTCATCAAGCTCTTCTCTCTTTGTGGTTTTTGTTGAGGCAATCTTTCGGTCATACTTCTTGTCTGAACGGTCTGATTTCTCCACCTTCTCCACAGTTCTGAGCTGCTCGAGTCTCTCTAGTATTTCTTCTTGACTTTTCAGGAACTTCAAGAGCATGACAAAGTGGTTGTCTGATGTGACATTGTTTCTGGGTTCAACCATGAACATCACCCAGTCTCTTTTAATAAGGTCAGGCAACTTACTTTCAATGGTCTTAATTACCAGTGGGTTCTTTATGGCTCCAGAGTTTCCTAACTCTGTAAGATCTGCTAGGGCCTTCTCCACCGACTGTATGAGGTCAATGACCTTTCTTGGCTGGTTCCCTTTCACATGTGGCATCTTCTCTAGCTCTTCAAGGATTTCCACTGTGATGGTTGACTTGTTGCCATATCTGTTCTCCAGGACTCTGAACATGTCATTGGCAGTGGTGTAGGTTGAAAGTCTGAGGTCTTTTGAGATTTTGTCATCCACACTCTCCAAGAGTTGAATCTTCTTAACTTCAGTTGATCCGGATGGCTCTCCCTGCTTTTGCAGGCTTTCCCAGTCTTTCCTCCATCTGTGATATTCTCTCTTGCTTCCATTGAAGATAGGTAGAGAGGTTGGCTTGATTCTCACTATTGGAGTGGATGTTGCCGGTTGGGGTAGTAGTTTCACTCCTGTGCCTTGCTCGTTGATCGTCCGTGCAGTGGCAAATTCAGCTTTCCTTCTCTCAAGCCTGTAGTAGGATGCTCTTACGTCCTTGATTCCGCCATCTAATTCATCCTTTAATTCTACAGGGATCCATCTCTCCCATGTTGACATTGCTGAGATGGCCTCTTTTATTCTCTTGTCCAAGAGAGCGAGGTGCACTTCATAGCCCTCTAAATTGGCACTTTCCACAGGTACATCAGCCGCTTTATCATTGGCTTTCTTCTGCTTCCAGGATTGCCACAAGAAGTTCACTCCTTCCATACCTCGACCACAGGTTTGTTTGAACAATGTCTCTTATTTCCGCCAATTTTCTTTCACCTTCATTTACAGATCTATCAATGTCGGCCTCTTGCTGTTCATCAAGACCTGCTTCCCTATCCTCAGTCTTCATGTCAGCCTCCAGTCCAATCCTGTAGTCATCATTGGCATCAAGCATCTTTCTGAAACAGTCTGAAAGCTTAGTGAATTCCTCTTTTAACTCCACTTGAAGCATGGTGCTTGCTTCTCTTGAAATGAAGTTGGCTTGTCTGGTGAAGCTACTTTTTGCAGTGGTCCTCTCCTTCTTGAGCTGCTGGACCGACTTCCCCAGGACATCTTCCGCCATCTTGACTTCCTCTGCGTCAGCAGCTTATTTATGGATCTGAAGCCGTTTATCCTCAGGGCCAGGCCGCTCCGCGTGGTTTACAACTGTCAAGTCCTCCTCTTGTTCAACTTCCAAAGGACACAAGGACAACTCAAATTTCCAACTCAATCACTTTTATTTTTGGCTTTGTCAGTTGATTGGTCTGTTCAGTGAATTAGGTTGTAAACCTTTAAAGACAGAACAAAAGTTACCATTTTAATTAAACATTCTTAATGACTTTTAACATGTTTTACTTTGTACCATCCTTTTGTATCTTATATTTTCAAACTCAAAATGAAATATTTTGCACAAACCCATTTAACACAAAGTCAATGAAGTCAATGCTGCAATGTGTTCCTTAACCAATCTACACAGCAGTTAAACATAGCTCGAACACATTAAGCAGCATTTTACACACCATGAAAGTAAATAAAACATTTCACTGACCATTGGCGTCTTTGGACTGAACCTACGAGTGAACTTGGAGCGTCTTCTCTCTGAAGTTTGTTTGTCTGAATGACTGAGGACCTCCATGTTTTCACAGGTGCTCCAAATCAGTGACAATGACTGATCAGGTGACAAGCAGCCAGTTTGCTGCTGCTGGTACACTCTGGGAAGTGTAGTTCTTTGACACTAATTCCTGAGATTCAACTCAACAATCACACTACATAGACACACACATGAACACACTACATAGACACACACATGAACACACTACATAGACACACACATGATCACACTACATAGACACACACATGATCACACTACATAGACACACACATGATCACACTACATAGACACACACATGATCACACTACATAGACACACACATGATCACACTACATAGACACACACATGACCACACTACATAGACACACACATGATCACACTACATAGACACACACATGAACACACTACATAGACACACACATGAACACACTACATAGACACACACATGATCACACTACATAGACACACACATAAACACACTACATAGACACACACATGATCACACTACATAGACACACACATGATCACACTACATAGACACACACATGACCACACTACATAGACACACACATGATCACACTACATAGACACACACATGATCACACTACATAGACACACACATGATCACACTACATAGACACACACATGATCACACTACATAGACACACACATGATCACACTACATAGACACACACATGACCACACTACATAGACACACACATGATCACACTACATAGACACACACATGATCACACTACATAGACACACACATGATCACACTACATAGACACACACACATGACCACACTACATAGACACACACATAAACACACTACATAGACACACACATGATCACACTACATAGACACACACATGATCACACTACATAGACACACACATGATCACACTACATAGACACACACATGACCACACTACATAGACACACACATGATCACACTACATAGACACACACACATGACCACACTACATAGACACACACATGATCACACTACATAGACACACACATGACCACACTACATAGACACACACATGATCACACTACATAGACACACACATGATCACACTACATAGACACACACATGATCACACTACATAGACACACACACATGACCACACTACATAGACACACACATAAACACACTACATAGACACACACATGATCACACTACATAGACACACACATGATCACACTACATAGACACACACATGATCACACTACATAGACACACACATGACCACACTACATAGACACACACATGATCACACTACATAGACACACACACATGATCACACTACATAGACACACACATAAACACACTACATAGACACACACATGATCACACTACATAGACACACACATGATCACACTACATAGACACACACACATGATCACACTACATAGACACACACATGTTCACACTACATAGACACACACATGATCACACTACATAGACACACACATGACCACACTACATAGACACACACATGATCACACTACATAGACACACACATGATCACACTACATAGACACACACATGATCACACTACATAGACACACACACATGACCACACTACATAGACACACACATAAACACACTACATAGACACACACATGATCACACTACATAGACACACACATGATCACACTACATAGACACACACATGATCACACTACATAGACACACACATGACCACACTACATAGACACACACATGATCACACTACATAGACACACACACATGACCACACTACATAGACACACACATGATCACACTACATAGACACACACATGACCACACTACATAGACACACACATGATCACACTACATAGACACACACATGATCACACTACATAGACACACATGATCACACTACATAGACACACACACATGACCACACTACATAGACACACACATAAACACACTACATAGACACACACATGATCACACTACATAGACACACACATGATCACACTACATAGACACACACATGATCACACTACATAGACACACACATGACCACACTACATAGACACACACATGATCACACTACATAGACACACACACATGATCACACTACATAGACACACACATAAACACACTACATAGACACACACATGATCACACTACATAGACACACACATGATCACACTACATAGACACACACATGACCACACTACATAGACACACACATGATCACACTACATAGACACACACATGATCACACTACATAGACACACACATGATCACACTACATAGACACACACACATGACCACACTACATAGACACACACATAAACACACTACATAGACACACACATGATCACACTACATAGACACACACATGATCACACTACATAGACACACACACATGATCACACTACATAGACACACACATGATCACACTACATAGACACACACATGATCACACTACATAGACACACACACATGATCACACTACATAGACACACACATGATCACACTACATAGACACACACATGACCACACTATATAGACACACACATGACCACACTATATAGACACACACATGATCACACTACATAGACACACACATGATCACACTACATAGACACACACATGATCACACTACATAGACACACACACATGACCACACTACATAGACACACACATAAACACACTACATAGACACACACATGATCACACTACATAGACACACACATGATCACACTACATAGACACACACATGATCACACTACATAGACACACACATGACCACACTACATAGACACACACATGATCACACTACATAGACACACACACATGACCACACTACATAGACACACACATGATCACACTACATAGACACACACATGACCACACTACATAGACACACACATGATCACACTACATAGACACACACATGATCACACTACATAGACACACACATGATCACACTACATAGACACACACACATGACCACACTACATAGACACACACATAAACACACTACATAGACACACACATGATCACACTACATAGACACACACATGATCACACTACATAGACACACACATGATCACACTACATAGACACACACATGACCACACTACATAGACACACACATGATCACACTACATAGACACACACACATGATCACACTACATAGACACACACATAAACACACTACATAGACACACACATGATCACACTACATAGACACACACATGATCACACTACATAGACACACACATGACCACACTACATAGACACACACATGATCACACTACATAGACACACACATGATCACACTACATAGACACACACATGATCACACTACATAGACACACACACATGACCACACTACATAGACACACACATAAACACACTACATAGACACACACATGATCACACTACATAGACACACACATGATCACACTACATAGACACACACACATGATCACACTACATAGACACACACATGATCACACTACATAGACACACACATGATCACACTACATAGACACACACACATGATCACACTACATAGACACACACATGATCACACTACATAGACACACACATGACCACACTATATAGACACACACATGACCACACTATATAGACACACACATGATCACACTACATAGACACACACATGATCACACTACATAGACACACACATGATCACACTACATAGACACACACATGACCACACTACATAGACACACACATGACCACACTACATAGACACACACATGATCACACTACATAGACACACACATGATCACACTACATAGACACACACATGATCACACTACATAGACACACACATGACCACACTACATAGACACACACATGATCACACTACATAGACACACACATGACCACACTACATAGACACACACATGATCACACTACATAGACACACACATGATCACACTACATAGACACACACATGATCACACTACATAGACACACACATGACCACACTACATAGACACACACATGACCACACTACATAGACACACACATGATCACACTACATAGACACACACATGATCACACTACATAGACACACACATGATCACACTACATAGACACACACATGACCACACTACATAGACACACACATGATCACACTACATAGACACACACATGATCACACTACATAGACACACACATAACCACACTACATAGACACACACATGATCACACTACATAGACACACACATGATCACACTACATAGACACACACATGATCACACTACACAGACACACACATGATCACACTACATAGACACACACATGATCACACTACACAGACACACACATGATCACACTACATAGACACACACATGATCACACTCCCAGCTCCTGGATTTATGCACACTCAGTGCTATTGCACCCCAGGGAAAAGTTTGATATTCTGGACGAATACCGTCTATCATTATGGGCAAAGTGAGATGGCTACATAACAAGGTGGATGAACTTCAGGGTCTGGTCCGGGGACACAGAGACTACAAGGAAGCTAGTCTAGTCTAGCTGAGGGGAAGAGAGTGTATAAGGAGAAGATGGAGGACAAGCTGAGGCAGAGCCAGGTGAGAGAGGTGTGGAAGGGTTTGAGAAATATCACTGGCTTCAAAAAGTCAAACACTGGGCAGACGGAGGGGACCCAGGGCCGAGCCAATGAGCTGAACCAATTTTTTAACAGGTTCGATACTGGCCCTGTCAACCTTCCCTCCAGCTCCCCAGACCACACACCCTCACGACTGTACCACCCCCCCTTTGCTCACAACTCCTCCGTTGAGACAATCAGCGACCCCACCTCACCTCCGCCCCCGCTCTCTCTTGACTGATCTGCAACCCCTCCCTTCCCCCAACCTCTGGAATGAAAACACCATTCAGCCCCTGCTACTGGATGAGTAGATGAGGAGTATGAAAGTTGAAGCACCCTTAGTCTCCTGGGTTACGGACTACCTGACCGGTAGGCCACAATTTGTGCGACTACAGAGCTGTGTGTCAGAACGGGCAGTGAGCAACACAGGGGCCCCCCCAGGGAACGGTCCAGTCCCCCTTCCTGTTCACCCTCTACACCTCAGACTACAGATATAACTCTGAAACATGCCACCTACAGAAGTTCTCGGATGACTCCGCAATTGTAGCGATGGGCAGGATGAGGAGTACAGGAGCACAATCAATGACTTTGTGTTGTGGTGTGAGCAGAACCACCTTCAGTTCAACATCAGTAAAACAAAGGAGATGGTTGTAGACTTCAGGAGAACCAAGGCCCAACCGCCTGCAGTCCCTATACAGGGGATGGATGTGGAAATGGTTGGTTCATACAAGTTCCTGGGAGTCCATATGGACAGCAGGCTAGAATGGTCTGGTAACACCGGGGCTCTGTACAAAAAGAGCCGACTCGGGTCCTTCAACGTGTGCAGTAAACTACTGCATACTTTCTACCAGTCTGTGGTGGCCAGTGCCATATTTTTTCAGTGGTGTAATGGGGCGTCAACATAAAGGTTGGTGATGCTTCTCAGGTAAATAAGATGATCAGAAAGGCTAGCTCTGTTCTGGGGATTAGCCTTGACACTCTAGAGGAGGTGGCGTACAGTTGTTACATCATATCACGTGCAATATTGTAAGTAATTCTTGGACTGAACTTACGTAGTAGGATAAAAAAGTAACGGAATGGAGCTAAGCACAGGCAAAATCCTAGAGGAAAACCTGCCTGAGTCTGCTTTCCACCAGACACTGGGAGATGAATTCACCTTTCATCAGGACAATAACCTAAAACACAAGGCCATATGTGTTTCATAGTTTTGATGTCTTCACTATTATTCTATCATGTAGAAAATTGTAAAAATAAAGAAAAACCCTTGAATTTATTTTGACTGGTACTGTGTATATTCACCAAATCAATGCAAACTGATATTGTTCCTAAACATTAGAAAATTGCCAAAGTTGTACATCTGGGGATCCAATATCCGTACTATCACGTTTTTCTACAATCCTAGAGAATGTTGAAACATTTAAACCAACACCATTCTATATGAACATGGTTTTAGTAAAAATTTGATATTTCAGTTTTTATTTTTAATACATTTGCAAACATTTCTAAAAACCTTTTTTTGCTTTGTCATTATGGGGTACTGTGTGTAGACTGATGAGGGGAAAGAAAACACAGAATACTTTCTGAATGCACTGTATATCAATGAATTGGACAAGGGCACTACAACAGTCTGCAGCACTCCCCTGTCACGCCTACTCCCACTCCACTGTTTGTAGATCATTTGGTGCTTCTGTCCCCAACCAAGCAGGGCCTATCAAAGCACCTAGATTTTCTGCACGAATTATGTCGGGCCCTGATAGTGAATCTCCCAAAAATGTCCAGATAAACATAAATGTATGTAGACAACGTCACCCGTTGCCCCAGAGCACACAAAGTGTGTGACTACTGCATTGTGACGAGCACACACACACTGCTACCATTGTAGTAGCTAACTGGTCTCATTACCCAAGTTGCATTGGGAAGCCAGTATGTTTATTTTGGCTGGGAATGAGGTCACAGTTTAATACATCACCTAGACACACACAATCTCTACAATCAAACTTCACCTGCAGCGAGAACACACACACTACATTCATGTCCTGCTGTGTCGACACAGTGTTGTGTGTTTTGGCATGGTGGTCTGCCACTGTGTAAATGAAAGCATTCCTCTTGTCACTGAACCACTGAAGGATGATCAAACTCCTGCGTTTGTGTGTGTGTGTATGTGTGTGGAGCCGCAGCAGCTGCCATATCGACAAGACTACCCCAGCCCAATACAAGACCACCCCAGCCCAAGACAAGACTACCCCAGCCCAATACAAGACCACCCCAACCCAAGACAAGACCACCCCAGCCCAAGACAAGACCACCCCAGCCCAAGACAAGACCACCCCTGCCCAAGACAAGCGAGAGAGCGAGAGAATGCGCCCCTCACACACACATCACTACTGCCTCATCAGGCTCTGTTGATTCACATGGTTGACTTTATGTGTTTAGCCCAGGGCTCTCCAACCCTGTTCATGGAGAGCTACTCTCCTGTAGCTTTTTGCTCCAACCCCAGTTGTAACCAATCTGATTAGGTTTATCAACCAGTTTATCAATAGAATCAGCTAGATTAGGGATTGGAGCGATCCAGTGATAGAAAGTTGTTTTTTATATTTTTATTACAAAGCCTATCCCAAACCTTAACCATTTGGAGTTAATGGCTAAACCTAACCTTAAAAACATTTTACATTTGGGACCACCTCAACATTTGTGGCAGGTCTCTGTGCTGCGGGGGCTCGGGGTCTAGCTGGAGGACCACTGGACTGCTCATGACCTGTACTGTGTCCTGGAGACCTGGTCTCTGTGCTGCGGGGGCTCGGGGTCTAGCTGGAGGACCACTGGACTGCTCATGACCTGTACTGTGTCCTGGAGACCTGGTCTCTGTGCTGCGGGGGCTCGGGGTCTAGCTGGAGGACCACTGGACTGCTCATGACCTGTACTGTGTCCTGGAGACCTGGTCTCTGTGCTGCGGGGGCTCTGGGTCTAGCTGGAGGATCACTGGACTGAACCGCCTGAATGACAGATGGAGGGAACGAGTGATGGGAGGAGAGAGAGATAAGAGGAGGGGCTAACTCCACACAACTAGCTGGCTTACAAGCAGTAGATGCACATGGGGTAGAGATAAGATAAGCAGTAGATATACATGGGGTAGAGATAAGATAAGCAGTAGATATACATGGGGTAGAGATAAGATAAGCAGTAGATATACATGGGGTAGAGATAAGATAAGCAGTAGATATACATGGGGTAGAGATAAGATAAGCAGTAGATATACATGGGGTAGAGATAAGATAAGCAGTAGATATACATGGGGTAGAGATAAGATAAGACAGGGATATTATATTTGGGACATATGGGTTTAATGGTCAAGTCTGGTATATACAGAGAGTAGTATTCAATAATATACATTAGTGCAGTATACTCCAGTACTGTAGTACTCTTTTTGGTCCATTCAGCATATCCAAACTACACATCAGTTTATACAGTAATAAACAGTGGTATTCAGTACCTTCTGTGCTAGGAGCTTGGCTGTCCACTCAGTAGTGTATTTATCTGTGTAGGTCTCCAGGACACAGTACAGGTCATGAGCTTCTGGGGGAGGCTCAACATCTCCATTCAATATGGCCAACGAGTTGAACCTAACACACCACACACACACAGTATATGAATACAACACACCACACACACACAGTATATGAATACAACACACCACACACACACAGTATATGAATACAACACACCACACACACACACACAGTATATGAATACAACACACCACACACACACACAGTATATGAATACAACACACCACACACACACACACAGTATATGAATACAACACACCACACACACACACACACACACAGTATATGAATACAACACACCACACACACACACACACACAGTATATGAATACAACACACCACACACACACACACACACAGTATATGAATACAACACACCACACACACACACACACACAGTATATGAATACAACACACCACACACACACACACAGTATATGAATACAACACACCACACACACACACACAGTATATTAATACAACACACCACACACACACACACAGTATATGAATACAACACACCACACACACACACACACAGTATATGAATACAACACACCACACACACACACACAGTATATGAATACAACACACCACACACACACACACACACAGTATATGAATACAACACACCACACACACACACACACACAGTATATGAATACAACACACCACACACACACACACAGTATATGAATACAACACACCACACACATACACACAGTATATGAATACAACACACCACACACACACACACACAGTATATGAATACAACACACCACACACATACACACAGTATATGAATACAACACACCACACACACACACAGTATATGAATACAACACACCACACACACACACAGTATATGAATACAACACACCACACACACACACACAGTATATGAATACAACACACCACACACATACACACAGTATATGAATACAACACACCACACACACACACAGTATATGAATACAACACACCACACACACACACACAGTATATGAATACAACACACCACACACACACACACAGTATATGAATACAACACACCACACACACACACACACACAGTATATGAATACAACAAACCACACACACACACACAGTATATGAATACAACACACCACACACACACACACAGTATATGAATACAACACACCACACACACACACACACAGTATATGAATACAACACACCACACACACACACAGTATATGAATACAACACACACACACACACACACACACACACACACACACACACACACACACACACATTAATACAACCAGGCAGGACACCTGTGATACAAGTCAGTATTCGACGTCCATCCATGTCTGAGGACGTCGGGAGATTACGTGGAAACTGGCCACTAGGGTGCGCTGTTACCTTCAAATAGGTTTCGGTTGTGAATGGTGGATGGGTTAAGCGTCAGCCTCTGATTCTAAAGGTTGCATGATTGAACCCACATCAGAAACCATCAAATATACTGGCCACGCCTCAGGAGACGTCTCTGTCTGTGTGTGTCTGTGTGTGTGTGGAGGAAGGTCCTGTGTTATGTCACCTGAGCTGTGACTGACAGCAGCAGACCCATGATGTCATAAAGACACGCCCATCTCTGACATTAACCTCATTATCCCACCTGATGTCAATAAGACACACCCATCTGTCACATTACCTCATTATCCCAATTGATGTCATAAAGACACGCCCATCTCTGACATTAACCTAATTATCCCACCTGATGTCATTAAGACACACCCATCTCTGACATTACCTCATTATCCCACCTGATGTCATAAAGACACGCCCATCTCAGACATTAACCTCATTATCCCATTGTTTTACTGTTGCTGTATATAACAACAGTCAGCCTCAGACACATGTACACACCCAGCCCTCCCTCCCTCCTCTCCACCTGGCCTTGTTTGATGCCAATTGTATTTTTGTTATTGTAATTAGCCAATTCTAAATAAAGACTGTGTGTATGTGAAGGAACCTGTTCCAGGCATCATTCCACCTCCACTCTTAAATTATAATTAACCTGTGCCAACAAGAGCAACCCCTCTATCTTACACACACACACACACACACACACACACACACACACACACACACACACATACACACACACACACACGCACGCACGCACGCACACACGCACGCACGCACGCACGCACGCACGCACGCACGCACGCACGCACGCACGCACGCACGCACACACACACACACACACACACACACACACACACACACACACACACACACAGTGCGAGTCAATATGAGGAGGCTATATACAGGGGTACCAGTACAGAGTCAATGTGAGGAGACTATATACAGGTGGTATCAGTACAGAGTCAATATGAGGAGGCTATATACAGGGGTACCAGTACAGAGTCAATGTGAGGACGCTATATACAGGGGTACCAGTACAGAGTCAATGTGAGGAGACTATATACAGGGGTACCAGTACAGAGTAAATGTTAGGAGGATATATACAGGGGTACCAGTACAGAGTCAATGTGAGGAGACTATATACAGGGGTACCAGTACAGAGTCAATATGAGGAGGCTATATACAGGGGTACCAGTACAGAGTCAATGTGAGGAGGATATATACAGGGGTACCAGTACAGAGTCAATGTGAGGAGACTATATACAGGGGTACCAGTACAGAGTCAATGTGAGGAGACTATATACAGGGGTACCAGTACAGAGTCAATGTGAGGAGGCTATATACAGGGGTACCAGTACAGAGTCAATGTGAGGAGGCTATATACAGGGGTACCAGTACAGAGTCAATGTGAGGAGACTATATACAGGGGTACCAGTACAGAGTCAATGTGAGGAGGCTATATACAGGTGGTACCAGTACAGAGTCAATATGAGGAGGCTATATACAGGGGTACCAGTACAGAGTCAATGTGAGGACGCTATATACAGGGGTACCAGTACAGAGTCAATGTGAGGAGACTATATACAGGGGTACCAGTACAGAGTCAATGTGAGGAGGCTATATACAGGTGGTACCGGTACAGAGTCAATGTGAGGAGGCTATATACAGGTGGTACCAGTACAGAGTCAATGTGAGGAGGCTATATACAGGTGGTACCAGTACAGAGTCAATGTGAGGAGGCTATATACAGGGGTAGCAGTACAAAGTCAATGTGAGGAGGCTATATACAGGGGTATAAGTACAGAGTCAATGTGAGGAGGCTATATACAGGGGTACCAGTACAGAGTCAATGTGAGGACGCTATATACAGGGGTACCAGTACAGAGTCAATGTGAGGAGGCTATATACAGGTGGTACCAGTACAGAGTTGATGTGAGGAGACTATATACAGGGGTACCAGTACAGGATGGGAGAAACTCCCCAAATACAGGTGTGCCAAGCTTGTAGCATCATACACAAGAAGACTCTATGCTGTAATCGCCGCCAAAAGTGCTTCAACACAGTACAGTAAAGGGTCTGAATACCTAGGTAAATGGGGTATTGTGTGTAGATTGATGAGGATACTAATCGATACATGCAGTCAAATATCAATATATTGTCCAAAGATAATATTGCCATATATAACTGTATCGATTCTTTCCCCCATCACTAGTATAACAACTAGCCAGATCACATCCCCTTACCTGCTGTTAGTAACAGTCGCCACTTGCCAGTGTCAGTCCTCCAGAGCCAGAGATGCTGAGCCACTCAGAACGTCTCCAGTAATAACATGGAATTACAGCCAGCTACCAACCAACCAAACAGGACTGACACGATGCTACATACAGTACATACCAATCTGATGATGTCACCTTAATACTCAACACAATAGAGGCACATACAGATCAGATAGGAGGCTACATCAGGATGAATGGGAGTAGTTATGCTTTGAGACACTAGCAAAAGATGTGAAAAAGACATTAAGAAAAGTTTTGCTCACTGTTTAGACAACAGAATGGTTCACTGACTTTTCTTGTGTGTTCTCCAATGCTGACTGTTCTAGAGTGTTCCCCAACTCAGACTGTTCTAGAGTGTTCTCCAACTCTGACTGTTCTAATGTGTTCCCCAACTTTGACTGTTCTATTGTGTTCATTAGACTAGGGATAAAAAGTTGTTCAGACCGATTCCAGATTCCATTATAAAAAGTTGTTCAGACCGATTCCAGATTCCATTATAAAAGTTGTTCAGTCCAATTCCAGATTCCATTATAAAAAGTTGTTTAGATCGATTCCAGATTCCATTATAAAAAGTTGTTCAGTCCGATTCCAGATTCCATTATAAAAAGTTGTTCAGACCGATTCCAGATTCCATTATAAAAAGTTGTTCAGTCCGATTCCAGATTCCATTATAAAAAGTTGTTTAGATCGATTCCAGATTCCATTATAAAAAGTTGTTCAGTCCGATTCCAGATTCCATTATAAAAAGTTGCCCACTTCCGTCCTTCGGCCCTTGACTTGGCCTACTTCACAGATCATTTATGATTGGATAGGTGAAAGCAGTATGGAAGAATTAGATTGAATGGAGTCGTCTCATGAATGAGGTTCTGCAGCAGTGACCTATATAGTGATGATCCATCCCAGTTCTTGGAGCTACCCTCCTCTAGCACACCAGATGTAACCAAACTGGTTCAGCTTATCAACCAGATAATTATTAGAATCAGGTGCACTAGATTAGGGTTGGAGTGAAGGAGGACATCAGGAGGACATCTCCCCAGAAACAGGGTTGGAGATCCTTGGTGTAAACCTATTGGAGGGTATCTCTCCAGAAACAGGGTTGGAGATCCTTGGTGTAAACCTATTGGAGGGTAGCTCTCCAGAAACAGGGTTGGAGATCCTTGGTGTAAACCTATTGGAGGGTAGCTCTCCAGAAACAGGGTTGGAGATCCTTGGTGTAAACCTATTGGAGGACATCTCTCCAGAAACAGGGTTGGAGATCCTTGGTGTAAACCTATTGGAGGGTAGCTCTCCAGAAACAGGGTTGGAGATCCTTGGTGTAAACCTATTGGAGGGTAGCTCTCCAGAAACAGGGTTGGAGATCCTTGGTGTAAACCTATTGGAGGGTAGCTCTCCAGGAACAGGGTTGGAGATCCTTGGTGTAAACCTATTGGAGGACATCTCTCCAGAAACAGGGTTGGAGATCCTTGGTGTAAACCTATTGGAGGACATCTCTCCAGAAACAGGGTTGGAGATCCTTGGTGTAAACCTATTGGAGGACATCTCTCCAGAAACAGGGTTGGAGATCCTTGGTGTAAACCTATTGGAGGACATCTCTCCAGAAACAGGGTTGGAGATCCTTGGTGTAAACCTATTGGAGGGTAGCTCTCCAGAAACAGGGTTGGAGATCCTTGGTGTAAACCTATTGGAGGGTAGCTCTCCAGAAACAGGGTTGGAGATCCTTGGTGTAAACCTATTGGAGGGTAGCTCTCCAGAAACAGGGTTGGAGATCCTTGGTGTAAACCTATTGGAGGGTAGCTCTCCAGAAACAGGGTTGGAGATCCTTGGTGTAAACCTATTGGAGGGTAGCTCTCCAGAAACAGGGTTGGAGATCCTTGGTGTAAACCTATTGGAGGACATCTCTCCAGAAACAGGGTTGGAGATCCTTGGTGTAAACCTATTGGAGGGTAGCTCTCCAGAAACAGGGTTGGAGATCCTTGGTGTAAACCTATTGGAGGGTAGCTCTCCAGAAACAGGGTTGGAGATCCTTGGTGTAAACCTATTGGAGGGTAGCTCTCCAGGAACAGGGTTGGAGATCCTTGGTGTAAACCTATTGGAGGACATCTCTCCAGAAACAGGGTGGAGATCCTTGGTGTAAACCTATTGGAGGACATCTCTCCAGAAACAGGGTTGGAGATCCTTTGTGTAAACCTATTGGAGGACATCTCTCCAGAAACAGGGTTGGAGATCCTTGGTGTAAACCTATTGGAGGACATCTCTCCAGAAACAGGGTTGGAGATCCTTGGTGTAAACCTATTGGAGGGTAGCTCTCCAGAAACAGGGTTGGAGATCCTTGGTGTAAACCTATTGGAGGGTAGCTCTCCAGAAACAGGGTTGGAGATCCTTGGTGTAAACCTATTGGAGGGTAGCTCTCCAGAAACAGGGTTGGAGATCCTTGGTGTAAACCTATTGGAGGACATCTCTCCAGAAACAGGGTTGGAGATCCTTGGTGTAAACCTATTGGAGGACATCTCTCCAGAAACAGGATTGGAGATCCTTGGTGTAAACCTATTGGAGGACATCTCTCCAGAAACAGGGTTGGAGATCCTTGGTGTAAACCTATTGGAGGGTAGCTCTCCAGGAACAGGGTTGGAGATCCTTGGTGTAAACCTATTGGAGGGTAGCTCTCCAGAAACAGGGTTGGAGAACCCTGGTGTAAACCTATTGGAGGGTAGCTCTCCAGAAACAGGGTTGGAGATCCTTGGTGTAAACCTATTGGAGGGTAGCTCTCCAGAAACAGGGTTGGAGATCCTTGGTGTAAACCTATTGGAGGGTAGCTCTCCAGGAACAGGGTTGGAGATCCTTGGTGTAAACCTATTGGAGGGTAGCTCTCCAGGAACAGGGTTGGAGATCCCTGGTATAAACCTATTGGAGGGTAAGCTCTCCAGGAACAGGGTTATAAATTAGCTGCTCAATAACTCAATTCCTGACAGACATCAAACATGGGGGGGGGTGTATTAGGGCTGTCCCAGACAGAAAACCTTTGTCAACAGAGAGCCGTCCGTTGTTTCATCCAATCGATTGGTGGAAATTTCACTGTTTGATTCAATAAATAAGCTTCACAAATTACTCTAGAGGGAGTTGAAATGCGTTCTCTGTAGTGCTGAATCACGCTTCACCATCTGGCAGACCGATGGACGGATCTGGGTTTGGCAACTGTAAAGTTTGGTGGAGGAGGAATAATGGTCTGGGGTTGTTTTTCATGGTTTGGGCTGGGCCCCTTAGTTCCAGTGAAGGGAAATCTTAATGCTACAACATACAAATACATTCTAGACAATTCTGTGCTTCCAACATTGTGGCAACAGTTTGGGGAAGGCCCTTTCCTGTTTCAGCATGACAATGCCCCAGCGCACACAGCGAGGTCCATACGGATTAAATGGTACGCCGACTGCGAGTCAGGCCTAATCGCCCAACATCAGTCCCCAACCTCACTAAAGCTCTTGTGGCTGAATGGAAGCAAGTCCCTGCAGCAGTGTTCCAACATCTAGTGGAAAGCCTTCCCAGAAGAGTGGAGGAGCAAAGTGGGGACCAACTCCATATTAATGTCCATGATTTTGGAATGAGATGTTTGACAAGAAGGTGTCCACATACTTTTGGTCATCTAGTGTATCTGTAAGGTCCCTCAGTCGAGCAGAACATTTTTAACACAGATTCAACCACAAAGAACAGGGAGGTTTTCCAATGCCTCGCAAAGAAGGGCACCTATTGGTAGATGGGTAAATTACACTTTGGATGGTGTATCAATACACCCAGTCACTAAAGATACAAAGAGTGGATGAAACCACTCAGGGATTTCCCATGAGGCCAATGGTGACTTTAAAACAGTTACAGAGTTTAATGGCTGGGATAGGAGAAAACTGAG